>JAOSBK010000003.1:7339988-7358209 GCA_027568895.1 Erythroxylum shatona
TAGGGACAGGGGAATGCTTATTTGTAGTGACAAGGGAATGCTTAAAACTACTGCTTTAGTTTGTGTGTCGTTGGTGGGTGAAAGTTTCTTGCTCGCTTTTCTCTGTAAATGATTTTATCATTTGTTTGTTTATTTGTTTCCAAGAGACTGACTGGAAAAGCTAGCCGATTGAAGTGATGTGAATTGTATGATTTGGAAAAGTACTGTTTGTCATCAGCTATCACTATCACATACATAAAGATAAAAATGGTGGCAACACCATGTGATAGATGGATGACAAATTGGTCCTGGTGTTGTGGCGTTACAGTTACAGAGGACTTTTGCTTGAGAGGTTTGGAATCTATGATCATTTCCTATCAGTATCTGCTGCGAAACAATCCATCCTAGTAAAGATTGGTAATAGAGGAGAGAAGTAGAACACATTAATAGAAGGATAAAACCTCTCAATTAGCATTCACCCCTAGGGTTCATTGTCAAGTAATGAAAAAGAAAGATCAAAGAAACCAAAGAACAATTTAAAAGATGTCGAACTGAAATGTGAGTCTTCTGATTTAGTGTCAGCATCAAATGATTCCTTCCAAGGGTGTCCAGTTCTTTTATGTTTCTCTTGTTGTTTTAAACCTCTCTGCTTGTATTCTTTACCAGTCAGGATGTAAATTGTGAAAGTTTTGGTGAGCAGCAGCTGAGTAACCTAACCCCAAGACATTATTGTTGGCTTGAAAGCTTCTCCTCTTCCCAATAGTTGAAGAATGTCCATTAGGGGGTTCCACTCCTAAGAAATCAACTGTCAACTTTTCACCACCCCTCATGTATACTTCTCCAATCGCACTTCCACTTCCTGAGTGCATAACTAGTGGAGACTCCATCAGTCCATTGCTAACTCCACTACTTCCTTCATATCCACTAGTTTCCAAGTTCTTCTCGTACCTTTCTGTGTCTGCAGCTACATATAATCCATTCATGTTTGCAGTAGTTGGTCCCATGTTACCAACTACAGAAGAACTCTCCAGGATCGCCCCAGATGAGTTCATACTGCTACTAGAGAATCCAGAAAACCCTCTCAGCAGAATTGGTGCGATTGTATTGTCACTTATCTTTGCTCCCATTTCAGCCGCTTTCTGTAACAGTGCTGTTGCAGAAGTGTATGCAGACCCAATTGCCATCGTAGAAGCATTTGATCCATCCGCAGAGCTAAAGCATGCAAGAGAAGTATTTCGTGGATCGAGCATTGGGTTTAGGTTGCTTGGCATCATGATACCCGCAGAGTTCAGAGAGAAGGATTTGAGTGAGCTATCGAGTTTGTCGTCAGACATCGTCATGTTCATCTTGGACCTTTTCTTAGACCCCGACTCTGAGCTTGGCATTGATGAAGTGAAGAGCTCTTGACCTTGGCTTTGCAATATTCCTCCCATGACAGCTATGTTCCGGTTAACTTTGTAATTCTCCTCCGCCAAGGCATCACAGAAGGCTCTGTGAGTCACGAAGCTGTCCTTCCTGTACAAGAAAGAGAGCAAATAATCAAAATCATCACTTCCTTCCTAATGTCATCTCGTCACTCTTAGGATTGCACTTGCATCGACTACAATTTCCTGAACTATACTGTCAGTCTTAGTCCATTATCTAAACTCTTGATCATTCTATTTATATATATATAATCCAATTCATAGATTGTTATATAATTAGCAAGTCACAGAGTGAGGAATTTCTAACCTTGAGAAAATTGTACCACAATCACAGCGATACTCTCGAGTTCCACAGATTTTGGTATGAGCCTTCCAATCTGATTGGACAGCATAACGTTTAGAGCATTTGTCGCACTTCCATTTCTTTTCACCATGTTTTCTGCAGAAGTGCTTTTTGATGCCAGTTAAGTCACCTAGAGCCCTGCTTGGGTCGTGATGCACACAGTTAGGTTCAGGGCACACATAAACCCTCTTCTTAACCTGCGTGCTCGGCCTTTGCTTCAGTTTCCATGGCAAGTTATGTCCTCTCCTGTGGAGCTGAAGGTTCTGATCTCTCTGAAATCCCTTATGACACACCTCACAGATGTATCTGTTCGTTGCCATCAAAGTCCTTGGAGATAATGCTACCACCTCTGCGTCTGGGTCTGTATGGTAATTAAGGTTGGCCAAGAAGTCAGTTTTTCACATTCAACTAATCTTTGAAGCTTGTTTGTCTGATAGAGCTAGCTATAAACTTTAGCTTGCAAACTACAATTGACTACAGGATTGCTGATGGCTTGGCCAAACTTCGCAACTTTTTTACTTTCTTGATTAAAGAAAGTGCAGAATAAGGTGCTTGTGTGTTCTTTTTAGCAATGATCAATTCTCTAGGGTGCATCATGAATTGCGTGCAAAAGGGTTTGCCCCAAAGTACTAAAATATAGTTTGAGAAATCTTTTTGTTAAAATTTGAAAGTGAGTAGCATCTGCCGTTGACTTCTCACAAACAGTACTTCTTCCTCCCTAATGATTTGATGATTAGTTTTTGGATAGCTGAGAGATCCAGCCTAGATAGATATGACAGAATGATCAAGAACAAGCTTGTAGAACATGAAGGGTAGCTGCACTAATAGTCTCATTAGCTAATCCAGGCTTATCAGTTCAACAGTCATATTAGCAGTTTACTCGAATTAGCTACATATGCTTCTACTCCAGGTTTGACAGTCACTTTGAGGTATAAATATAAAACAAGAAATGGGTGTATTTGCTTGCCTGGATTGCCTGGGAGGTTTCTTTTCCTTTTTGAGGAGGTAGGATTTGACCCAGCAATGCCATTCTCGAGAGGGCTGGGACTGCCATTAGAGGACTGAGAAAGGATGGAGCTTTGAAACTGTTCATCATCATCGAAATCATGAACAAAATTTGACATATTTCTGCAATGATGGTGGCTGATGTTGGGAGGAGAGGATGCTAATAATAGGTGGTGAAGGAGGGTGACGTTTAGATAGCAGACAAAAAGAAGAAGAAATTCCATTGCCAACCTCAATCAAAGACCAAGTTCCATCCATTCCTGCTTAAAAAATGTTGAATTAGAATTCTTTGATAATAACATCATTCTAAGAATATAATTCCTTACCATATCAAAATCAAATATTATCAGATTAACAGTAGACCTCAGTAGTTGTGCCTGTTTGTCTTGTTTCCAAGAAGAAACAGTCATCAGTTTGCTCTTTCATACTCCTGTGTTAGTCGGTAAATGCTTATCATGAATATATGTGGATTGGAATAAAAAAAGATCAAAATATAATTATAATTATAATTAACCTTAATAATTCACTAGTGGGGTATGAATTGAAAAGATTAAAAAACAAGTTGAAAAGGCAATGTATTGATATTATATCTGTCCTGACTTAGCTATTTTGGTGAGTTTGGAATAGGAAGGTAAGCAAAGTAGTAGAAACAAAGGAGTAAGAGCCAAAGTAGAAAACAACAACAGAAAGAATGCCAAAGAAGAGATCCGTATAAAGAGACAACATTAGCCTTCTGGACTCCTTAAATTATTACTGATATCAGTATGTTATTTCTACCTGCTTCCCTATAAAATCCATCTGGCTATATATATATCATCATTCATCACCATTTGGCATTTTGTGTTTGTCATCTGTGCTTGTTGCTTCTTTCACACCTTTGAATTAGTTTTGCCTTCTGCAATTTTCACCTCAGAATTGGAGCTTCTTTAATTTCCAATTACTGTTTATCTACTTTCTTAACTAAAAGTTAGTTGAGTGAAATTGCTTCTTCTTCGTCAGCTCGAACTAATGAGTCACTCAGAGCAAAACGAATGTTGGTGGACATATTAAGCATCAAGGCTCTAATTATGAGATTGGGTGCATTCAGCATATTGACAAGGAAAAAATGGACAATATTTGAGATTGTTGAAGAATAGCTCATACAAAAGTATATACGTCAAAGTTGAGAATAAATAGCTTCATCAATTTGTAGCTTTCCATTTCTAAAAATTCAACATTTTGGCCAACCTGAAAAAAAAAAACAATATGATTTCCGTTCTTGAATCTTTGGAATTTGTTATTCAGCTTGAGTTTGTGTATTGACACTTGATCCTGGATGATCAACCTACAGCTTTGTATTTCTTCTTATAATTGTTTGGACATTATTTTGATCGGCAGAGTTTGGACTTAAGCGACCATTTCCCCCTGATGAACTCGAACCAAAACCAAAAATCAACTTTTGATACAAGTAGTAGAACAGAAAATAAATTCTGCATCAGTGCTTTGTAGACACAAAACTCCTGAGGTCTCTCTGCCAGGCTCCTGATCTTCTATTTCGTCATATTTAGGTTGGAGTTGACCAAGATTAATGGCCAAAACTTGGTTTATAGAAATACTAACCATGCATGCTGTCAAGTTCATTAACAATCTTGGGAAGCTTTGGACCTGACATATTCTGAACAATGCTCCCTGATATATCAGTGAATATTTACGACCGATAAAAAGGAACTCTGATTTCGGGAATTATCCAAATTAGCTTACGTTTATCTCACTGTGCTTTGTTAGTGCAATTAGCAATATGGTTTCAGCTTCTGAAAAACAGTTCGTGAGGACATGGATGAGCTCATTATTTGGAACCATTAATGATCATTAAGCTTACTGGTGTTTTTACTTAAAAAATGGTGATGACCCTCTTGTATTTTCTTGCTTTGATCTCTGTTGGTTATGGAAGTTCTGTAATTGCAGTTCTAGTAACTAAGAATCTATGAATTTTTCGGCAATGATATACATTAGAATCAAACTCTTTTGATCTCAGACACAGCAGACAATGATTTATCCATAAATCAATAAGTTCATAAGATTAAAATATCTGAGATTGGGACGTTGACTACTCATTTTTGTCTTTTATCTAAACGTACTCTACTGTAAATACACGTCGTACTCCAGTTAGACTCATTCCACTTGCACCCGAAGGAGCACTTTACAATTTACATCCTGTATTCGTATTATTATATATTATATACAGTAGGATCTCTATAAATAAGCTTGACATATAAAATAAATCAATTAATCAATTAAAAATTAATTTATTCTATGAACTCAAGTTTTGATAGTTCTACAAATTGTTTAATGATAATTAAGAGCTATAGCTTATTGCAGTTCATACATATTTACATATCATTTTGCATTTAATAGCTCTTACTGTTTGCTAAATGCTATTGACAATGTTGTTTTGTATCTAAATCAATCTTTTATATAGTTTTTTTTTCAATTTTTAAAAAACCGAACTAAAAGTTAAACTATTAAAATAAAAAATTTAAAGTTTAAAAGGTTCAATCGGTATTCAGCTAAAGATTAAACAAAATTAAAGAATTTAAAATATGATTAAAAGAGTAAAGAATTTGAAGTTTAATTAAAAAAGATATTATTATCAACTTATTTTAATTTAAAATAATTTAGTAATTAATAAAAATTAATGATTAATTAATAAATTAATCAATTTTTAAAAATAAAAGTTAAAAACTAAATCAAAGAATTGGACGGTTTAAAAGTTGAACCAGCCAAACTGATTAAAATTTTTAATCATAACATTTTTGTGTTAGAGTCATTTGCTTAATTTCAATTATTAACTAGTTGCTTTCGGAGCAAAACAAAGATTGACACGTTAAAGTTCAAATAAATTCATATGTTTCACCTTTAGAATTGAGATCAAACAATTCAATGAATTGGTGTTGGTTAGTGATTCTCCAAATATGTTCCACATAAATAATATTGTCTTTAAGGTTCCTTTTCTTTATTTTACTATTTAATAAATAATCGTATTATTAGATACTTGGTAGCTCAAAACATAATTTTCAAACAATTATATTTTTAATGGATGAAAAATGAGAAAATTACTTTATTTTAAATGCTCTTTTCAGGAAAAAAAGTCAATAATTGCAACTTAAACAAAATAGGAATTGGTGGAGATTGGAGCCGGATTATCAGTCAATCCCGTTAATCTTTTTAAAAATAATTTTTTAAAATTTAAAAATATAAAATAATATCTTTTTTTAACTGCATCCAATCATTTTGCTTAAAAAATTAAATCTCCAGTAAATCTAGTGTTAGACATTTTTGTCCTTAGGGCAATTTTGTCAATGTTTCATAAAATTGGACTAACATTAATTGCAATTTTAGTTTTTAAATAAATTATCGGTTAAGTTACCCATTTAATCCATATAAAGATAATAAAGTGATCCAATAAATGATCTAGATTAATGGGTCGAAGTCTGGATAAAAAATAGGTCTCGATTAGTATGGACCGGATCCATATCGACTTTGTGATGGAGAAGTCCGATATGGAAGCTATATAAAGGGTAGGTCTTCTGCAGTTACTCAGAAGAGAACGTTCACGAGCATAAGGCTCCTGACCTGTTAAGGAAGCTCGAAATTTGAGGAAACTGTAGAAAGGCTTAGCCCGTGAGTCGGTAATCGCTTTCCACTAAAGGGCTCGGGAGATTCGGAGACGTTTGGAGCTCAAAATTAGCATTGAAATCAGAGATGGAACCAAATGTAGATATTCCGCATTACTTTCGTTTTTTATCCTTTCACGTGATCCTAGGGTACGTAATAAGATCCCCTCTACGTACTAACATTTAGATTTAAGTTCAGGTCTAGCTTATAAATCAATCCATTGAAAATACCTGACCAATAAATCGATCCATTGAAAGTAGCTGAATCTGAACTCACGCGTCAGCCATATCTAAGATAGAGAAAACCCAAATAATAATGCATTATTATTATGTCAATTGTAATTTTTTATTATTATATCTTCATAGCTTGATTTCTACGGCTTCAACGGGCTATAACTGTTCCGGATTTCTTCAACTATTGCGGACTCGCATTGGGCCGAGTAATTCTGATGATCACAAATTTTTTTATAAAATCCCAACTAATTAAATAATTATTTTAGATTGAGATAGTAGTTTGCGGATCACTTATTTTGATTCACTAAACTCATGAATTTAAATCAAGCCGACATTTTTAACTCAAATAATGCATAATGAAATGTTTCACATAAAATATATTTTAAGTCCTATAAATCTTATCCAATTTTATAAGATTATGTAAATATATTAATTAAATATCATAAAATTTTAATTTGTTGTAAATAGGTTTGAGTGTCCACTCTTGTCTTTAATTTTATTGTCATAGATATATAAATATTAATAAATTAAAATTTTAAAATTGTTCTCAACAATAATAAATATACGGTTAGTTGATTTTTTATTTCTTATTTTTAATCATTAATTTTTAACATAACAACTGATTTATTAAAATTTTCGATCAGCCTATGATTCCCTATCAATGAAACTAAAAACAAAAGTTAATGAAATTAATCTCTATATTTACAATAAATTAAAATTTATAATTGAAAATTTTTCACTTTGAATAGTATATCATAAAATGTAGTATCATATATAAGTGCTATCAAATGGATTTTAATGTACGTCGTATTTAATTTTTGGCACTGAATGTAATATAAAGTGTTGAGTCGTTTCTTAAAGTTACATTCAATGGAAGAAAAAGTCAAAGCAATATCAATATTAATGAGTATAAACTCACTTTTGGTATATTAGAGACGAATAAGCAAGTAATTAACAACTCATGAACAAGATGTTATAAGCAGGTTCAATAATAGGTAACCTTAAAGATATTGTTTTTGAATAACTCACATAAAATTATACTATTAATTCTTACAATAGATATACATGACTTGGCAAATTGCCTTATCAATCATCAAAGCAAAGAAACCAGACTAGATTTACAAGATGTGCTCCAACTTGGTAATCTTTTCTTCACTTTCTTTTATTTATACATCTTTTCCCCTTTTTATAATTATTTGCACTATTAGAAAATAATATGGTATACGCTGCCTTCGAGACATCAAATCTCATATGTCATCCCGACCCTGAGGAGTTTAGATCGTGGAATTTCCATGAACATTTGGCCTGTGCTCACATTTTTCCTCAGGAAATCATATGCATAGTCAACGATGAACTTCTTGAATACTGATGACTCTGGTTGTGCCACTACATCAGCTTCTCCCACCAGATAAACAACCCCTTTGTCTTTTGCTTTCTGTATAAACTGAATCTCTTCTTCAGCACCTCCATGCATTAGAGGGCTTACCGTTATCCCATTTGATGAGCTTCTCGATGACTTGATCCCTTTTATTGACTGAATAGAGCCTGATGAAATACGAGGTGTAATAGGTTGCTGTAATGTTTCCTCTACGTGGACTGCTGATCCTCTTACTTTTCCATCTTTCACCAGTTGTGTGGATTGTGGTAGGCTCTCAGTTCCTGCCGCTAACTCCAGGTTTCCTCCTTCAAGAATAAAGTGTTGGTGGCGAATGAATTCCTTTAGATGTTCTACCAAGTTGTGCTCGAACTCTTGGAGATTCTCAATGTACTCTTTATATCCGAATCTCACAACACATCGGAAAATCCTGTCGTCTCTTGGCTCAACTTGTCTGAACAGGAATCGCTCCTCAGGTGCCACTTTGCTTATTGGAATGGATTTGATCGAAACAAAAACTAGAACTGAATGGATACAAGGTATATTGTCAATGAAGTGTGAGAATATAGGAGGAATTCCCTGCACCAGCTCAGAACAGAAAAGTCCTATTCCTGGAAGTCTGCTTATATTCGGGTTTGTAGCCAATGCTTTAACTACTTCAGTAGATACCTTGTTGTTAAGCTCATAGATGTACCTCTTGTGGTGAGCATAAAGCCATGTTGCCATAATGGTCATTAGCACAAATGAGAAAACTAATGGAAGATAGCCACCTTGCTTGAATTTGTAGAGAACAGCTGATAGATACACGCCTTCTAAGGAAACAAATATAACGAAGAAGAGCGCGATCCAGCCTATCCATGTATTCCATATAACAAGCATGATGAGAGCCACCATGCAAGTTGTGATCACCATCACAGCAACCACGGCAATTCCTGCGTGCCGAACAATGTTTATTATTCTTTAGCTTTGAGTTTATAACGTAGAAGAGAAAGAAGCTGAGGAGTAATTTACCATAGGCATCGTAAAATAAGAGAAAGAAGCTGAGGAGTAATGAGGTTTACCATAGGCATCGTAAAATAAGAGAAAGAAGCTGAGGAGCAATGAGTTTTACCATAGGCATGGCCGATCTTCTCAGTGGACTTGAAAACCAAACATACTATTACACAAGCAATCATGAGCGTGTAGTTGATCTCGGGTATGTAAACTTGACCTTCATACTTTGTAGAAGTGTGAACAACCTTGACCCTTGGAAAGCATCCCAGATTCTGGGATTGAGAGATGATTGCAAATGTTCCTGATATCATAGCTTGACTTGCAATAATCGCTGCAGCTACAGCCACAACAAAACTTGGCCAATATAGCGGATCTACAAAGAAAAATTATCAGTTACTGTTGTTTCAAATTGATTAACATAAGATCATCTACCAATGACACAAAACATGAGAATCTTATGTAATTACCTGGTATGGAATTGTAAAAAACTTTTGAGACGTCATTTGGAAATTTCGTAAGGTACGCCGCTTGGCCAGCATATGCAGCTAGTATTGCTGGCATCACGATTCCAGAGAAACTAATCTGCCATTTTAAGAAGGGGAAATTCGTTAAGACCCCACATTTTTACCTGGAAAAAAAATGGAAACCAATGCATGAAATGAAGTGTTTATATATGATATCATCTCACTTGGATTGCTCTGACATTGAAGTGTCCAACATCAGCGAACATAGCTTCCGTACCTATTAAAACCAAACCAGTTAGTAATTTCAGACGCAACTATATTCCTGTTCCAGGCAATAACGGTATGACACTCACCTGTAATGCACAGAACAACCCCACCTAGGGAAATCCATGCTTGCTTGCCATTTCTTACGAAGTAGTCTACAGCATATTTTGGGTAGAATGCACGTAACACACCTAGATCATACTTGAACAGGTTGTAGAGACCAATACCGCTGATTAGAGAAAACCATAAGCAGATGATTGGAGCGAATGAGAAGCCAACTTTATCTGTACCGAATCGTTGAACCGAGAAAAGAACAACCAAAATTGCGATGGATATTCCCAGAACAGCATCTGCACAGTTGATCACATTATCATAATATTAATACATATTCCAAAAACTAATTGAAAATTATCTAAACCCTAATGTGCAGAGAAATGGACAAAGTATCAGAGTAAATAGCAAGGTATGAAAAAGATACTTTTTCCAAGAGAAGTGATTCCGCTGACTGCTGAGAGAACTGTTAAAAAAAAAACTGTGTTTAACAATGGAACAATATCTTTGAACTGAAATCAAACATAATTCAACAGGAATTGATTAACAAACCTGAAATGGATGGAGTGAGAACCCCATCTCCAATAACCATGGAAGTTCCAAGGATGGTAACTAGGAAAAGAATGACTTTGATTTTCTTACTCTTCTCCATAAGCTCTTTAATTTTCTCTCCGCGTCTCAATTGATTCGATGGGATCTTAAGGTTGTAGTTGGATAGTTGTCTGTCTTCTGGTTGCTCATTAGGAATCAGGCTCACCTTGGCATATCGGCATAGCAAC
This sequence comes from Erythroxylum shatona, assembly GCA_027568895.1. Lineage (NCBI taxonomy): Eukaryota > Viridiplantae > Streptophyta > Magnoliopsida > Malpighiales > Erythroxylaceae > Erythroxylum > Erythroxylum shatona. Next base: position 7,350,553 of record JAOSBK010000003.1, read on the forward strand.
GAATACAGCGCAAATGTTCCACCTAATTAATGCACACAAACTTGATCAACCCTTGTGAAAAAAATTTTTGTAAGGTAAATTTCATATATACTCACCATCACCGTTGTCGTTGGCCCACAGAACAATGAAGACATACTTGAAGAAGGCAAGTAAGAGTATGGTATAGATAATAAGACACAAGACACCAAGAATGTCGTCTTTGTTGTCAATACTTCCGTCGGCGAAAGCACTTGAGAAGACATAGAGTGGAGAAGTCCCAATGTCCCCATACACAACTCCTAAGCTCTGAAATGCCAAGCTCAGAGTCATCTTCCACCCAGTCTGCACTCATTTCACACGTTTCAGTAAATTACCAAGGACAACATTAATAACTCATAAATGAAGAAACAAAGACCTTATTGAAGGGGTGATGTCCGTGAGGTGTAGAAACTCTTCCAGCCTCGAAGTTCAGCGAGTCTATACGACCAAGGTTTGGCCATGGTGGATTTGGATCATCGAGCTCGTTGCTCTCTTCCACCACTGTCACCACCTTCTCTGTTGCCATGTTCATCTCTTCTTCGAATGACACTTATCAGTTAAACCGCCATTTGTTGTTTATATGCCTATCCATCTACGTCAGACGCTTGAAAAGTCAGCACTAATTGTACTTGTTGGTCATGTACGCTCACTTTTCTTCTTCTTTCTTCTTATAATATTGTACATGAAATAGTCACTTTTCAACTCTTCATGCGCAGGAGACGTGTCAGGTATCTATATTATTTTGTAATTTTAATTATTTTCCCCGTTTGGACTTTGGACAGTCGGTCCTTTTTCTTAATTGCAATTATCCAATTAAAGTCAACTTTGACTTTTTTGGTTGGCTGCATTATTGTAAACTACTGCCTATCGTCATCATCAATTATTACCATTTCTAATATTGGTTATTGTTACTTTTTCACTATTATTTTAGGCCAATCGTCATCATCAGTTATTAATTGTAGTTGTTATCGTCTATTATCATATTTTGGTTTGTTAAGTTCTTCTAAACAGCGATTGCGTGAACAGCTGAAAGTTGGGAGCAATTGGAATCCTTCAATCCCGCAAGATAAATTATACATGTCCCTATCAATTTTTTTAAAAAGTCATATATACTACTTTTTTTTTTGCTAGTAAAGTAATTCAAATTTAATGAATCTATTGTTGTTGGTAAAAAGTTAAATAAATATTAATTAGTCAAGGCATGTTTGTTTTTATTTATTTATTCAGTTTTTGATTTTTATGTTCAAATTTTATTTAAAAATTTATTTATTTGAGTTTTTGATTTTTGATTTTTGATTTTTATTTCTGCCTGTATTCAAAATTTTATGAAGTTTTTCAAAGTAGTTTTTATTTTTTATTTCTTTTTTTAAGGCAGAGGTACAACAACCTAATTCCTATTCACTAATGAATAAAATCTACTCTCCGACGTCAAAAGCTCCCCCAACCCCAGCGGAGGAACAACTAAAACTTGTACTCCTGGCATAAGGAAACGACCATACTTTGCTAGAAAATCCACACACCTGTTAGTCTCCCTAGGCACTGACCCAGTCCCGACAAAGGAGGGCCTTAATGGACGTCAATAACTGCCCATGTTTGTTATTGAGTTCCCATAAGTTGAGATATGGCCATCTCACAATCAGTCTCCACCGCGACATATCTTATACCTTGATTCTAAGCAAAAAGCAAGCCATGCGAAATTTCCAAAAGTTCAGTTTTTAAAGCAGACCCTCTGCCCAGATTCAGAGTGAATCCCTTGAGCCAAACTTCATTATGATCACGTAACAACCCCCTATAAAAGAATGGCCAGTTTGTGGGTTAGCTGCCCCATCAACATTCAATTTCACACAACCATACACCGAAGGCTGCCAAAGCCTCTCTCACCTCGATTGCATACTAGGTTGACTACTTAAGTATCTTTTATGGACCATATTAATTTCATAAATTCTGTGTCGGATTTCTTTCAATGCGGATCGTCGGATTCAGATCTTGTTGTTGGAAAATCTGCATGTTTCGCCATCGCCATATGCCCTATACAGCAATTCCAAAACAAATAGTACATTCCCCATTCTCATTGAAACCCCACACTAAGTTAAATTTACCTTGAGCCAAATGGGGAGAGCCAGAGAAAAAAAGTCAGACCAGAAAGGCATTGACACCAATTGATTCCACACTAGTCGGGCCCAACGACAATCCCAGAGGACATGGAGTAACGTTTCCGCAGACTCCTCACATCTTGGGCATTGAGAATCATGAATTACATGCCGCCTAACTAGTTCTGATCTGGTTAGGAGCCTATCCTTTGTGATCAACTAAAGAAAAATTTTAATTCGCTCTGAGCCCTTCCACTTCCAAATGCACGTCCACAAATTAGTCCTAGTATGTGCTTCATCCACCATTAAGACGACTTAAGCTGAATGAATGGAGAATAAGTCAGTGACGGAATGTCGCCAATATAATTCGTCATCCCCTACCCCACATCCCAACTCAGGACCAGCAGACAGCTTCATAAGAATACTGGTAGGAAGTCGCTCTGCAAACTGCTGCCAATCCCAACTCCCATCAGGAGAGATCAAAAGCACTGACAGAGGCACTCAAGTTGGATTCTGAATTAGCACATTGCTTATAGTCTGCCAAGGGTTGCCATTTGTCGGTCCAGAATTAAGCACGATGCCCATCCCCGATGGTCCAGGCTAATCCATCATAAAGGTTACCCCATAATAAGCTGATCGCTCTCCAAAAATGTGAGCCTTTTTTTGGTATCGAAGGTGGGACTGGGTCTGGCACCCCATATTTGACTCAGAGCTTCTCTGGGAATTGAATTAGCTGCAATCCAGCCTTCATTAGAAACGTTGCATTCATCACTCAAAGGTTTTTGACACCTAATCCCCCATTTTCTCTACGGCGACAAATCTCCTCCCAAACTACCAAGCTTATTTTATGCTTATTATTACAAGAACCCCAAATGAATAGTCTAACGTGTTGCTCAATCTTGTCACAAATGTAATATGACAACTTGGTCATTTGCATGGAAAAGAAAGGAAGGCTCTACAACACTGTCCTGGCTAGTGTGACACACCTTGCCAACGAAAAACTCAAAGCAGTCCACCTCGAGAGCTATTTAGTCACACGCTCTAGGAGCCCTACATACGTGCACATGGTGATCTGACCATGTAGAATTGACATGCCCAAATACTAGTCTAAATTTTTGGTGACCTAAAAAATCGAGTCTGTGAGACAACATTACTTGAGTTTGTTTGTTCACATTATGTGAGAAAAAAACGACAGTTTTAGCATTGTTGATGAGTTGCCCTGATTGAGTGCAGAATTCCACCACCACCTATTTGACCACCCGTACTTATACCTTTGAGGCTTTAACTAACAGCAACAGATCATCCACAAAAAACAAATATGAGAGGGGTGACTAGTCCGGTTAAATCAAAAGGGAACCCACCTCTCTTGAGCCACAACGCGAGTGATATCATGCGTTAATTGCTCGATACATAAAACAAGAAGATATGGCGAGAGAAGGTCATCTTGTCTAAGACCTTTGGTCATTGATTAGGATTCTCAAAAGCACCGCAGTCACAATCCATAATTTGTTTAATTAAGTCCTTGAGAAGTCTCACTTTGATTAAAGCATCATGTAAAAAAAGCCAAGAGATCATGTCGCAAGCTTTTTCAAGATCTACTTTGATCGCCATATACCCCTTTCACTCAGTTTGACGCCGCATAGAATGAATAAATTCTTGTCCACGGATAATATTGTCAGTAATTTGACGGTTTAGGACAAAGCTCATTTGCGCAGGCCTTATAATGGATGGAAGAGTGCCTTTGAGCTGATTGATTATCACCTTGAAGATGTTCTTATAGGGCTGATAGGGCGATACAACGGGAAGGAATCAGTGAACTCTTCTTTGGTATAAGCACCACAAAAGTGTCATTAAGGTCTGATGATATGGTACGCGTTTTGAAGATCTCCCACACATAGTCACAGATAGAGGAGCCAACCACGCTCCAGCATTTTTGGAAGAAAATGAGACTGATACCATCCGGATGGGGAGTTGTTATCAATTTCATATTGAAAATAGCCGTTTTGATTTCTTCTGCAATAACCATGCCCCCTATGCTCACCAATACCGGGACGTCAAGAGTAGGAAATTGATTGTCCCTGTCAATGTGAATTGCTTCGGTTGTAGACTAAGTGAATAGGTTGGTAAAGTACTCAACAATATGTTTACACATCGCTTGACCTTGGAGACCCATACCCAACATATCCTTAAGGAACTCTAGGTGATGAGTATGACATTTCTGAATTACCATAAGATGAAAAAAAGAAAATAAGTCGTATTGCGATCATTGTGGGCAAGCTAGTCTATTCGAGCTTTTTTTCTGCCAGTAAACTTCCTCCTGTGCCAAGACAGGATCTAACTCCCGCTTCAAGTCCACCTTTAGCTGAGTCAAGGACAACGTCATATGTCGCTCTAAAGCTCGTTGAATGTGTAGAAGAAATTTCTAAAAAATGTAGACGTAAAGAAGAAGTCTTCAGCTTACATGCGAGCCATGCAACGACATAAAGAGTCAGTTAGGAAGGAATCTAGAAAAGTCAGTTAAGACAGTTAGATGACAGTTAGTAGAAGTGTTATACATGTACAAAAGTCACATATGTTATATATATTTGATTTAATAGAAGAAAACTCAGAAATCACTGAGTCCTTGATATACTCTGTTTGTCCCTATTTTTGATTTTGTTCTCTCTCTCTCTTTCTTTTGTTCTTTCGTTCTTTCTTTAACAAATTTAGTTTACAGCCTTTAGTTATTCGTATGGTAGATAGATAGTGACTTCAGATTGGTATCAGAGCTTTACTTTCTTGAGGGACTTGTGAGCGTGTGATTGCTGTGAAGCTTTCTTGAAGATTCAATGTTGGTGATTATTCTTGGAGTGCTGTAATTTAGAGAAGTTCATCAGAAATGGTTGAGAACTTACCTCAAGGTTTGCAGCCTTCAGTGTTTAATGGTGAAGGATACACAGTCTGGGCAATTAAAATGGAAGTGTACATTCAAGGACAGGATCTGTGGGAACCTGTTGAAGATGACTACACAGTAGAAGTGCCCGCGGAGGATGCGACAATACCTCAGCTAAGGTGGTTGAGGGAGAGGATCACCAAGAAAGCTCGTGCCTTATCTTGTTTGTATCAGGCGTTGGCTCCATCTATCTTTACAAGAATCATGAAGATGGATTCAGCAAAGAAAATATGGGACTTCTTGAAAGAAGAGTACTAGGGAGATGAAAGAGTTAAGTATATGAAAGTGCTTAACTTCATGAGGGAATTTGATAGACTCCAGATGAAAGAAGGTGAGTCTGTCAAGATTTATGTTGAGAAGTTGTGTCAGTTAGTTGATCAAATTAGACTTCTTGATGTTGAATTTAAAGATGAAAGAATCGTCCAGAAGCTGTTGATCTCAGTTCCAGAGAAGTATGAAGCAATTATTGCCTCTCTGGAGAATTCAAAAGACATGTCTAGTATTAAACTAGCCGAGATTGCAAGTGCTTTGCAAGCACAGGAGCAGAGACATCTGATGAGGAAGGGCGATACTTCGGAGGGTGCTTATAAAGAATCCACAAAAAATGTTGAGTAAGAGAAGTCCAAGAAGAAGTGGTTGAAGGGAGGTTCCAAGACACAGAAAAATCAGAATCATCAGAAGGGCTAATCCAAGATGCAATCTGGTGATAAAAATGCGAAGTATAATCCATGTCCTCATTGTGGTAAGTCAAATCGTTTGGCTTACAGATGTTGGAAGAGGCCTGATGTTGTGTGTAGAAAATGCAACTAGAAGGGTCATATGGAAGCAATCTGTAAACAACAAATTGGACACTCTACTGCTGAGGCTCAAGTTGTTGAAAAAGAGGAGCAACTTTTTGTGGTTACCTGTGATCTGGTGGAGTCACCTTCAACCGAATGGATCATATACAGTGGCTGTACAAGTCACATGTCTTCCAATCTTAACATGTTTACGCAGCTGGATCAATCATTTTATGTGACTATTAAGCTTGGAGATGGGTAGTGTATTTCAATAGAAGGGAAAGGAGTTGTTGAGATTTGTACCAAGGAGGGTCGTAACACAATCTCAGATGTACTATTCGTGCCTAAGATCCACCATAATCTCCTCAGTTTAGCACAACTCATTGAAAAGGGATTCAGGGTGTTTTTTGAAAGCGATGAGTGTAGAATTGTTGATCCAATTGGAAAGAAGATTCTCAGAGATAAAGTGAAAAATAAATGCTTTTCTCTGAGAATGGAGGATGTTCAGCAGATTGCCATGGTCAGTAATGTTCAGGTGGCAGATCTTTGGCATAAAAGGTTGGGGCATTTTCGTATGAGAGGTCTTAAAGAAATGGTGAAAAAGAAGCTGGCTGATGATCTTCCTGCGGAGCTTGGAGATGGATCACAGTGTACAACTTGCTTCAAAGGAAAGCAAGCTCGACTCCCATTTCCTAGATCTTCATGGAGAGCTACTAAAGCATTACAACTGATTCATATGGACGTGTGTGGACCGATGGCTGAAGAATCATTGAGTGGCAGTAGGTATTTTTTATTAATGATTGATGATTACTCAAGATACTCTTGGCTTTACTGTCTTAAAAGCAAGGAAGAAGTAGCTAACATTTTCAAAAACTTTAAGAACCTAGTCGAAAATCAGTGTAGCAAGAAAATCAAGTCAGTAAAAACTGACAATGGAGGAGAGTTTACCTCAGAGAAATTCGAGCAGTTGTGCAAAGAAGCTGGGATCAAGCATCAGTTGACCACATCCTACACCCCACAACAAAATGGGGTGGTGGAAAGAAGGAATCGGACAGTCATGGAAATGGTGAGATGCATGATGGAGGAGAAGGGACTTCCTAAGAAGTTCTGGGCAGAAGTTGAACGCACAACCTGTTTTCTCTTGAATGGGCTATACACCAGAATGCTGGATGGGAAGACACCGTATGAGATGTGGTGTGGGATGAAGCCTAAGCTCAAGAATCTCAAGATCTTCGGAAGCTTATGCTATTCTCATGTACCACAGGCCAGAAGAGGAAAGTTGGATAGCAAGAGTGAACCAGCTATTTTCGTAGGATACTCAGATGTCGCAAAAGGATACAGACTCTATTTCCCTAATCTGAACAAAGTAAAGGTGAGTAGGGATGTCCATTTTCTCGAAGATAAATAGTGGAATTGTTAGAGGACAGAGCAAGACTCAATACAAAAAGATGATCAACAGCCTGTCAAATACTATACAGATACAAATTTCACTGACCCTCCTATATCTGATGATGAAATTTCTGAAGATGAAGCAGATGCTGAGAATCAAGAGGAAGATGATGATCTTGTTTCTGTGAGAGGAACAAGAAGCTTGGCAGATATCTATGAAAGAAGCAATGCAACTATATGTGAACCAACTCATGTGCAAGAGGCTTTGAAGAATGCAAAATGGAAATGTGCAATGCAGGAGGAGTTAGGCATGATTCACAAAAACAAGACCTGGACACTCGTTGATAGACCAACTAACAGAAAGGTAATTGGTCTTAGTGCCCGTTTGGTTGAGCTTTTATCAGTAGAGCTTTTATCAGTAGAGCTTTTGTCAGTAGAGCTTTTCTGAG
>JAOSBK010000003.1:7365604-7384348 GCA_027568895.1 Erythroxylum shatona
TTAAATTCTTTATATGTTTTATTATTTATTAATTTTCTCATAAAACAAACTATATATACAAATTAAATATAACGTAATACAAATAAATAAAGTATACATATAATATATCATTGTTATAACAATAAAACAAAAAAAAATATTATCAGTTCTTACCGACGGAAAATTGTCCGTCGGTAAAAACAAGATCTACTGATGGTAAAATAAACCGTCGGAAAAAGTCGTTGAAAATATCTTCGCCTCACCGACCGACCACATGACCGTAGCTAAATATCTCCGAAGGAATCTTACTTGCCCATTCCGTCATTATATTAATGCCGACAACAAATTTTCGTCGTAAATACTGTCGTAAAATTGTGACGAAATTTTTCGGTCGATATTTTTAACTTCGAGAAATTCACCGATTAATTTTTTCGGATACCAAATTTTATCGGTGATTACTTTTACCGATAAAAATGTGTAATTTAGTAACAATAAATTTCGTAACTAAACTGAGGATTTCTCGTAGTTACAGGTTTTCAGGTTCTCGAAGTCTTCATAATTGTCATATAAAAAGTAGCATGCACTGTCGAGGGAATTGTTAAAGGACACCTCACGAAGAAACTGATCCCTTTATAATTATTGTACCTTGCAAAAAGACAAACTACTCAATTCATCCACTTTTGCACAAGCCAAAGAACTTTATAATGATTATTGAAACTGTTGAACTAACATGTTTTGAGGTAAGGACAAGAACATCTTCGCAATTATCAAATAATAAATTAAACGATAAGGAAAGAAGATAAATTAACTTTTCCATGCGTTTCAAATATAAGTCTATAATGTTTTTAATATCAAATCCTTTAGACTTGAAATCTAAACTTGAAATATCGAAAAGGGTTTATTTTGTAAGGAATTAAAGAAATTAGATTTTGACTAAAGCAAGTAAAGAAGTTAGATCAAACGGAAAAATTTAGGAGATAAAATCATTTTTTTTCTCTTCTTTGATGAGGTTTGAAAATGTAACAACAAAAGCTCCCTCCACTTTTTGAGGAATAATGGTTAAAATAGTTGCTTAAATTGAAATCTCAGACATCTCCACCATAACTTTATTGTATTCAATTTGGAATTGATCACAACAAGAGGCTACAATTTCGAGGAGCTGAGGACAACTGTTCTTTCTGAATTACATACTGAAATAGGAATGTCAATGGGGGACCAGAGTTACATGCGCTTTAGGATGCAGCTCGATCCCATGAATACAGCCACCACCTGCCACCATTTCCACGTACGTTTGAGCCATTATTAAATTCCCAAAAGCTAAAGTGGCCAGCCTTCATGACCTTTCAGGTGGCAACTGAGCTCGACTCCTGGAAGGAACACCTCAACCTCAATCTCTGTGGCTTCATTGCGCAATGAATACTGTTTGTTTTGTTAGAGAGTCCAAAATTAGACAGTACAAATTACTTCACAGCCGTGGGCTTAGCATCGTACTCATAGGGCCCAACTTTATTATTTTGTCTTTTACTTGTTTTGATCCTTTTTTCCTTTCTCTGATTTTGTACATATTGTCTGCCTCTATTGTCTGCCTTTGTACATACATATTTTCCCTTTGTTTTTGTACAGCCTGCTCAGCCAATAATTCGTTACTAGCAGGACATAGCAAGACACTCAACCAATAGCAGTAGGATAGTTTATGTATATATTTCACACAATGATTCAATACAAGCATGAAAGAAATACCTTTCTTCATCTACTTCATGTTTTCCTTTATGGTATCAGAGCCAACCTACTGATTCACCAACCCTACCAAATATGTCACATACAGGAGATAACAGTGGCTCTAGTGCCACAACCATATCCACTACACTTGAAAATGAACCATACTCTGTTACTCATACAGAGAACCCAGGAGCTATGCTAGTTACTGCCCCTTTCAACGGGAATAACTACATTACTTGGAGCAAATCGATGACCATAGCTCTATGGCCAAAGATAAGCTTTCCTTCATCGACGGGTCCTGCACCATGCCCATAGAAGATGTGATTTTATTAGCAAAATAGAAAAGAGCAGATAGCATGGTAAAATCATGGATTCTCAATGCCATGGTTAAAGAACTGAGTGATGCCTTCCTCTCTTTTTCTACAGCTAGAAAGCTATGGGTGGAACTACAAGAAAGGTTTGGAGAAGCTAATGGACCACTGCTTTATCAGATAGAAAGGGAAATAAGTTCCCTAAAACAAGGTACTCTAACGGTTTCTGCTTATTACATTAAACTGAAGAAATTATGGGATGACTTGTTTAGCTTAAACCCTACTCCCATGTGCACTTGTGATGCATCAAAAACCATTACTGCCAAAGAAAACACTCATAAACTTGTGTAATTTTTGATGGGACTCAATGAAGAGTTTGAGCATGTGGTGAATCAAATCATGTTAATGGAGCCACTACCTACTGCAAACAAGGCTTTCTCTATGTTACAGACCGTGGAAAGACAACGAGTGGTCAACTCCACTACAGACAGTACTCCCAACATGGCTATGCTAGCCAAACAGTCAAGCAACTGGAGGAAAGGAGGAAAAATTAATGGCACCAATACTGGCAAAGGATTCTACCCTAAGAAAGAGGATAAATACTGTGAGAAATGTAAGAAGACTGGGCATACCTTGGTGACATGTTTCAAAATCCATGGGACCCCTGACTGGTATAAGGAGCTTACTGCGCAAAGAGAAAAGGGAAGAGCAAACTTGGCACAGATGGTGGACAATCCTGTAGAGATCACACAACAACAGAATGAGGAAAAGTCACAAAATGGAGGAATCTCTTCTGATATAGCAAATTTCATTCAACAAGAGATAAGTAAGCAATCAAGCGCAAGACCACTGGAGAGGTAAAATATTCAGGATACCAGAACTATGCAGGTAATACTACACACTCAGTAAACATGGCTTTTAATTACCCTAACTCTTGGCTTATTGATTCGGGTGCTTCTACACACATGACAACTGATCTGAATCTTTGCACTGAGTATGTAGTCAATAATGACGTTTATGATCATGTGACTCTTCCCGATGGAACAAAGCAAGAAATTGCCCACATTGGACATGCACAAATAGGAGACACAATTACCCTTAAAGAAATCTTACATATGCCCAATTTCTTTAAAAACTTGTTATCAGTAAATAAGCTCATTACACAGAATGAAATTGCTGCCATATTCATATCTAACAAATTGTTTTTGCAGGACCTTCGGACTAATGATGTTATAGCTATCATCAAGGCAGTAAATGGATTGTATGACCTGAACTCTGAAGCCTTTCTACCCCTCAATACCCTAAAAGGTCCCCCTTTAGATTTTTACAATTCTAAAATTGTTGCTCTCAATGCTACAGTAGCTTTTGATCTATGGCATTCTAGACTAGGGCATTTATCAAAGGAAAAGTTACAGCATATCAATGAAATCAAAGTCTTTGTTCCTCACAAACATGAATGTCAAATTTGTCCCTTAGCCAAGCAACACAGAAAACCCTTCCCCAAGCATGAGATACACACAAAGAAACCATTCGAAATCATCCACATGGACTTATGGGGACCATATAGTGTTCCTACAATGAGTGGCTCACACTATTTCCTTACCATTGTAGATGATTTCTCTAGAGCTACATGGACCTTTATTCTTAAACACAAGCATCAAACCCAACAGACCATCCTACAGTTCCTTAAAAATACTGAAAGACAATTTGACACCGAAGTTTTGAAGGTTCAAACTGATAATGGGAGGGAGTTTATTAACCAGGAATGCATCAACATATTCAGGGAAATGGGGATCCATCACCAAAAAAGCAGCCCATACACACCACAACAAAACGGGATAGTGGAAATTAAACATAAGCATCTACTGCAGATCACTAGAGCCCTACTTTTCAATGCTAAATTGCCTAAAGGGTATTGGGGAGAAGCACTGCTTACAGCTACATACCTTCTAAACCGAATCCCAACCAAAGTCTTGGGGTGGATGAGTCCATTTGAAAAACTGCACAAAAGAAAGCCTAGTTATGAGCATTTGAGAACATTTGGTTGCTTATGCTTTGCTTTAGATAAAACACCCAATAGAACTAAATTGGATCCTAGATCAAAAAGATGCATCTTTCTTGGATACATGCCAGATTATAAGGCCTATAGAGTGATGGACCTAGACACTAAAGTAGTATCTGTTTCAAGAGATGTGATGTTCTATGAGAGCAACTTCCCTTTTGCAAACCAAAATCCAAATACTACACAAGCCTCGGAACCCCTATTCTCAAGCATACTGATCAATGAAGAAGCAGATTACCCTATATAAACCCCTGACATAGTTGCCACACCACAAACCGAAAAGGACTTCCCAGCCACCTGACAATTACCTACCCGACAATTCACCAAACCAAGACACAATGTCAATTGTCCCCACACAAAGAAGAAGCAACAGAACCCACATACCTCCCAAATACCTGCAAGATATGTTCTTCAAGCCACAGCACAACAGTCCACTTACTCGCTTGATGATGGCAATGTCACATCTCAAGTCTGTTGTCCTGCAGGAGCAAATGAAGAAGGATTAAAGCAGTTCAATATCAAGCACAGCAGCAATTACAACACTTTTATAGGTAATGTCTTTAGAACTTTTGAACCATCATCATATGAGATTGCTAGCAAAGATGAAGGGTGGGTAAATTCTATGAATGAACAATTGTGTGCATTAGAGAAAAATGGGACTTGGAGACTCACAGAGCTACCTAAAGGGAAGAAGGCTATAGCCTCAAAATGGGTATACAAAGTGAAGAGGAATTCGGATGGAACCGTGGCAAAATTAAAATCTAGGCTTGTAGCCAAGGGATTCTGTCAAAGGGAAGGGGCCGACTATTCTGAAGTTTTCTCTCCAGTGGCAAAAATGGTGACAATCAGAATATTTTTGGCTATAGCTGCATCTAAACAATGGCCAATACATCAATGTGACATTAATGATGCATTTCTTCATGGCCAGCTAGAGGAAGAGCTATACATGCTACCACCGAAAGGCTACAATAGAGCTAAGGAAGGCCAAGTATGCAGACTGATTAAATCGATTTATGGCCTAAAACAGGCTGGGAGACAGTGGCATAAAGAATTGTCCACAAAATTATCCTCAATGCAGTTCACAAGATCAGAAGCAGACCATTGTTTATACACTAGGGGCACAAAAAATGATTTTATGGTAGTAATTATCTATGTGGATGACATACTAATTACAGGTGTAAATGAAGAACACATTGTCTCAGTTAAGAAAGCTTTGAATTTAGAGTTCACAATCAAGGATCTTGGGTATGCCAAATTCTTCTTAGGAATTGAAATAGCAAGAGCAGCAGATGGAATGATACTTACCCAAGGAAAATACATCCGGGACATCCTCCAAGAGACTGGACTGTTGGATTGTACACCTTGCTCCACGCCAATAGTTCCTGGGACAAAATTAACCACCGAAACAGGTGAGTTGCTTACCAAACCAGAAGAGTACAGAAGACTAGTCGGGAGACTACAATACTTAGGGTTTACAAGACCCGACATCACATATGTTACTCAACAACTTAGTCAATTCATGTGTAACCCTAGACTATCGCACTGAGAAGCAGCCAAAAGAGTACTAAAATATCTAAAGGGAACACAGAACCTAGGAATTTTCTACGCAGCAGAGGAAAGCCCCAACCTTGTAGCCTTCTCCAATTCGGACTGGGGAAGCTGCGTTTTCTCCTGACGTTCCTTAACAGGGTTCTGCGTATTCCTAAAAAAATTGCCGATCTCCTGGAAAACAAAAAAGCAATCAACGGTGAGTCGCTCTTCGGCTGAATTAGAATATCGAAGCCTAGCCTCAACTACTTGCGAACTAAAGTGGATCACTCAAATATTACACACTTTCTAGCTTCAAATCACGAAACCCATACCTTTGTATTGCGATAACCAGGCTGCGATCTACATCTCCAGAAATCCGGTCTTCCACGAGAGGATGAAACACCTCAAGATCGACCTTCATCTGGTTCGTGACTGCGTCAATCTAGGGTTCCTGGAGCTGAAGCACGTGAAGACAACGCAACAGCTTGCAGACGTCTTTACAAAAGCTCTGACCACACGAAGCTTCTCGAATCTAGTTTGCAAGCTCAAAGTTGTTGGCTTTGAACCACAACTTCAGCTTGATCGGGGTGTGTTAGAAAAACCCAAGTAGACACTGAATGGGCTTCTCTTAATACAATAGCAGGCCCTATTTTATTTTTGTCCTTTCCCCTTTTCTGTCCTTGTACATATGCCTTTCTGTCTTTGTACATAGTGTGTGTACGGGTACCATAGCATAGCAAACAAATCGTTAGTGTCAGCTTGATTTTAGGACAGCTAGCCAATAGCAATAGGAGGACAATTGTATATATCCAGTCCGAATGCTTATTACGTAGTATGAAAGAAATATCTTTGTTCACCTACTTCCTATTTTCCTTCAATTTGAATGAGTGTTTCCAAATAATGTTGGAGTGTTGAAATATTTTTTAGGAACCGAGGTTGCTCGTAGTTTTGAAGGAATTTTCTTATGTCAAATATGTGTTAGATATTATCTTTAAAGCAAGGATGTCGGGTGTCAAACCTACTAGCATTTCAGTTGAGCAAAATCACACACTAACTTTGATAAATGGAAAACAATTTGATGATACGAAGCGGTATAAGCGTTTAGTTGACATATTGATTTATTTATCTGTTATTCATCATAAGCTTAGATAACATAATACTTGATAATTAGATTGAATGTTCACTCTCCAAATTGATTCTTAAAAGATCAATATATACAAGTACTAGACTTGAAAATAAGGCTAAAAAAGGGAAAGAAGGAATCTTCTAGTATAAGTCTCCTAGTTAAAATACATCACCTTCTTAAACTTCTAAATACAATAAATTTTATAAAAATATATGATATACATATATTCTAACATATTGAATAAAACAAATGGAGAAAAAATTTAGATGTCTACTCTAAGTTCATGAAGTATTACTTGTTGAAAAATTGGGATGAGATCTGATCTTATATGTAGTAGAATAATTAAGAAATCTTTTTGTTTAAATTTTCCAAAAATCAAGATCATTTTAAGTTTTATAAAATGAGTAACACATAAATCATAATAAAGTACGAATCTTAATTCGCATATTATTTCAAAACTTGATCTTTTTCTTGTTGTTTCCCTTAAATCATATCTAAAACTGATTTATTTCAACTACCATAACTGCACAAGTGTTCCTCCTCTAATGGTATTCATAGAACGTGTTGAAAAAACTCCACAACTATTGCAAAGAGCATTAGGCAAGGAGTGTGAGCTCCCTTGAAGTCTAAGCCTATTTATAATAGGTTCTATACATTATGGTAATTTAATTGAAATTAAATTCTAGTTTCAATTAAAATTTAATTAAAATTACAAATAATTGTAGTTTAATATCAATTATGCCAAAATAAGATCCAATATCTCATATTGATTCTTATTTAATTTCTTTGTGTGTGACCCGTTAGGTTCCTAAATATGATGACAATGAATATAAATTATAACTCTAAATCATATTTAAGTTTAGATAAATTAAACTCCTTCAATTTATCTTTGATTATATAACAATTTATATTCATAAATTAAAATTAGCATCTAACAACGTATATAACCACTTAACTATTATGAATGTCTAAGTAGTTTTGACTAATCATTCTTTGCATGATTTTTTTGTATCATTCAATCATTTTATCATCCAATGTTTTGATTATACATAAATTATGAAATTAATGTCAATTGTATTTAAGCCTAATCATATTAGTTCTCTATCATTAGTAATTGATTCAATTAATGACATTAAAAACTATTTTCAAAGTGTCATTTCACCTTGACTAAGGATTTTTCAAATCAAATACTAATTGAAAACAACTGAACATTCTCCCTAATCACTTTAGGAACGAATCCTATATTGATAACTCAACTATCTTCATATAGTTTATACTATATCCAATGACTTATCTTTGACTGAAATATGCCATAAGTAGTATTAAAATATGACAATCCATATACAAGATAAATTTGTAGATCTCAAGTTAAAAGATTATCTATATAATCATCATAATGAACAATCATCATAATGAGAATTTCCATAGGCGTACAAATACTGTTCTAAATGAGATTTTCATATGGGGTCAGTTTAGTGAACTTGGTCTCTAGTATGCACTCACACATTTGTTTAAATATTTCTATACTTTATTTTGTGAAATCAACTATTTCCTTTTTAAGAAAGAAACAAAACGTCTG
Source organism: Erythroxylum shatona (assembly GCA_027568895.1). Lineage (NCBI taxonomy): Eukaryota > Viridiplantae > Streptophyta > Magnoliopsida > Malpighiales > Erythroxylaceae > Erythroxylum > Erythroxylum shatona. The sequence goes on from JAOSBK010000003.1 coordinate 7,373,911, forward strand.
CTAATCTTGTTTACACTCTATTAATGTCTTGCCTTAATCGAACAATAACTAGAAATAGTTTATGAATAATATATAAATGCAATATGAATATCATAATTATAATTTCATCATAAATTCATTTACAATCTATATTCATCTCATAGACTTTATTTACATACATATGAATATGTATAAGATAAAGCATATCTTTAAATTATTTTGTCACTAAACTATAACCAATTGATGGGTTATATGGTATAAACTAATAATCTTCCACTTGCAGTAAGCCAAATGTTTAAGTATCTTATATTATATCATTATAAGATGAGCTAGTTACTGCTGAGATAGTGATTTGGTAAGAGAATTCTACAAGATTCAATATAGTAAGTAGTTGCTTAAATCTTAACACTTCCGTCTTAATTATCATCATAATTAAGAGAAACTAGCTAAATATATCTTTGGATCTTTAATGAGACGTTAGTCCCTTTTATATGTCTAATAGCTCTAATGTTTTACAGTATATTATGTCTTGAACAATGTAGGGAACTGTATCAATTTCATTAAAGAACTTATTGATCAAAATAATCATTTCCACTAAATGAAATATGTATTATAGCTTAATTAGAAAATGTTGCAACGTTGGAACCTTTCCAATATCAAATTAATAACGTTCTAAGTAAAATATACTTTGATCAGGATTTGCTTTTAAAGCTAATGTCCATATAACCTTGAACTTAAGTATCAACTCACACATAGATTAATGTATAACTTCAATACTTTACAAGTATTAGATATCTCAAATACTAAACACCTTTAGTACATTATCTATGTGCTTAGAGTATAACAGGTAAACAACTTCCAATCTATCTCTATAAATCTAATTCTCATAATTAAGTTTTTACCCTTTTATATCCAATATGAATTGTTCTTGGAAAATTATATTTTCAACAATTGAAAATACAAATTATTATTCTCTTTATGAGTAATATGCCTCTACATACTCCCACTGAAGAGGACAACTATACTCCATTTACCTTCTTGTTGACATAATAATTTACAATAATTTATAAAGCAAACTTTTTAAATTTATCTTAAAAGTGAATCTTTCGACGTCTCATAACTTTCCAACTGTACATCAAATATATTAACAAAGGCACTAGTTCCAATTTGATCTATTATTATGAGATTTTAATCTTTAAAATTTTATCTTACTCTTACTACCTGTCTTGAAAATCATTCTCCAATGAGTGATCATTAAAACAAATAAGTTGTTCAATTGATTTGTAAGATTATATCCAACCTTATGGATACCCTGTAACATTCTATTACCCAATTTAGTTTAAAACTTAGTAGATAATATATTCTTCAACTAAGTATCACATCCTAAAATAAGTTACTTTGAATTTTTCAAAGTGTTAGTGTTTCATATCTAATTTGAAATCATTCTAATTGATTTAATTGGAACTTTCAAAGATAAATTGTAGTACTAGACATAACTATAGAAGAAATAAATATTCTATTATATAATATCTTATATTATGTTTTCCTCCTTACATAAAGTCATACTCTTATGGAATTTTATTGTTAAGATATTCACAAAAAATCTTATTCCTTATATGTAAACGAAAAAATTATATCTCATCACATCTATCTCTTCGAAGTGCTTCAACATTCTCAATTATTGATTTTTACTAATATTTAAATAATTTGAACTCTTCAAAATTTAAATCAATATTTCATTTAATACGTATAACTATATCACTTATATTTATTATTAATTCTAGCTAAATATAAGAATCATCCTTTTATGAATTGTTATTCTATTCAATACATCAAAATATATAAAATTAGCAATTCAATACCATCATCATCCTTTTACTAAATATTGACTTGTTTATTCTTCAACCTAATAAGTTTTGTTTAATACAATTCATAATTAAAGGAAACATATATCCTTGTATGTGACTTTATGATTCTCATTTTATTAATTTAACTAATAGGGCATAAAATATAGTCTTGATTATCCAACTTTGTATTCTTACCACCTACATTAACTATAAGCCTCCCTTGATCTAACACATACAAACTATTTGCATAAATTTAGATTAACTAGTTTTGCTCAATATTTTATTTCTTATCACGCCTTGAACACTGTAATAATTTTGAATATAAATTTATTATCAAATACTCATAAGTATAAACTAGAAATATATATGATCACTATCATATCATTTATAGGCAAGACAAGTCATGTAATCATTTTTTTTTCTAATGACAACTATTATCATTCTATAAAAAATGCATTCATTTGTAGCCTATGTTTATACTTTAGTAGGCTAAATTAAATGGAACAATTCCATCAAAGTGTTATAGTTTATAGCTTTACTTCATGCAACCATTTGCATCTTTCTATTATGATGTTGACATTCATCTTATATGAGGTCATCAAAGTTTATAAGACATTAATAAACTTAAAATGTTATCACATTTCGTCATTTATATGATATTGACATATCTTTAAAACTTGACATTGAATCCTCAATAGGGATTAATATCAATATTGCATAATGGACATATAATTCTTCTATCTGAATTTAAGAACTCTTATCAAAATTTACCGACTTCTAAGAAATTTGGTTTACTATCTTAGTATCAATTATACTAAACAAGATAAATTCAACTCAAAATAAAATATAAATGTAAGAACAGCAAGTAATAGGTTATATGCTATGACTACTAAAACTTTAATCATTTATTTAGTTTCTCCCACTATTTTATATGAAATAATAGTCCTAACTCTATTCAGAAAGATTACTTCAGTCTTTCTAGTGGACTAGGATCCAAATAAAATTTAGTTGACTCTAAGTCACTCCACAAACTATCTAAACTTAAATTAGGTAGATAACAACTTTATTAATCGTATCTTATATGACTCATAGATCTGTTAGGTGATAACTCTTGCCAAAAATATAATATATTATTTATAACCTTGTCTCTAAAATCATAAAATCAGGAGTTACTCATCCAAATTATACAAATTTAATTAAGTAGGACTCATTAATTTAAGATAAAACATATTTTGGTTAAAAGAACCTTGACTCACTCAACATGTCTTACAATAAACAGAACTCTAGTTTTGTTCTTAAATTCTAGAAGACAATAAACATGTTCTCAATGTGTTATATTTTAATGAGGGATTTAATTTTGTTCGTCTCATCAAATACAAAATTACATGTAAAATATCATACATATGAAACAAACAGTTTTAACATTCATACATACATATATACATACTTTATTTATATGTTTGATATAAATATAAATACATACATATATACATAAATGTATGTACGTACGTACGTACGTATTTATCAAACATATAAATAAAGTATGCAACTTATGCACTCATAATTAAATTAGATGTATAAAATATCAATCTTCATTTAATTTTAGTTATTGATCTTTATAATCTAAAATAATATTTCCAACTCTTTAGGAAAAAATTAAATTAAAGACATTGGTTCATAAATAAATTAAATTCCTATTATGAATGGAAATTAAATTTGATTTGAAGATAATTTTTAAATTCAATTGGAAACTATTTTTAGTTATCTTGACTCCATTTGCAAAATTAACTAAAAATAATTTTTAATAAATTATACTTCTTATATATTATAATTTAGAAAAGCTCCTTTTTAAAATTTTGAAAGTAAAACATTATAATATAATTAAAAAACTATTTCTAATCTAATTAGAAATTTTTTTCCTCAATTAGAAAACTATTTTCTAATATTAAGGGAAACAACTTTCAAAATTAAATTAATTACCTTTTAATTTAATTAATAAAGTTCATTACACTATTTATTTAGAGCTTAGTTACTTAATCAATTAAAATTATTTTCTTAATAAATTAAAAAAACATTTTTTAAAATATTAAAGAAAGCTCATTTTCTCAATTAATAAATGAAAACAACTTTTTAAATTTAATTAAAATAAATATTTAACAAATCAAGAAAATTATTATTTTTCATAAATAAAGAAATAATTTCTAAATAAATAGAATAATATTTCTATAAATAAAATAATATACTTAATTTATTTCAATCAAATTGAAATAAATAAATTTAATTATGAAGTAACTTTCTTAATTACTTAAGAAATTATTCTCTTAATTTTAAAGAATCTAATTAATTAATTTCAATCTAATTAAAATATAATTAATTTTAATTTTAGAAACAACTTTTCTAGGTTTTATTTAGGAATCAATTTAATTATTTATTTTGATCAAATTAGAAATAATTAATATAATTTTGGAATTGTTTTTAAATTGAAATAAATAAATTCAATTAATGAAAAATCTTCGTTAATTACTTAGAAAGCACTTCTCTTAATTTTAAGGCATCTAATTAATTAATTCAATCTAATTGAAATATAATTAATTTTAATGTTAGAAACAACTTTTCTAGGTTTTATTTAGGAATCAATTTAATTATTAATCTTGATCAAATTAAAAAATAATTAATATAATTTTGGAATTGTTTTTAAATTTAAAACTTTTTAAAATTTTGTTTGCAAATATATCTTAGAACACACTTTTCCAAAACAAGGATTGAATTATTTTAATCCAGTGGCCAAACAAGCCTTATTCAAATACTAAAATAAGTATATTCTTATACTTTGTTCCAACACTAGGATATGTAATCTTAGTTGCCAAATAACCTTAGTTTTAAGGATGTTAATTTTGTCCTGGTTTGGCGTGACTTGATTTTTGGTCGGGTTGACGAGGCCATGACCCAAAAGTGATCGGTCAGACTGGGCCAAACACGGGCCAACTGACTTGACTTGTAGCTCAGTTGTTACTTCAAAATGATGTCATTTTACAACCTTACCTACCTTATATATATACATGGATTGGCCAGGTTGTATATATATACAACCTGACCAATCCATGGCCTGTTAAACCATGGGCCGAGTCACGGGTCGATCAACCCATGGTCGAGCCAGGCCACGAGTCAATCAATCCGTAGTCAGGCTAAACCATGGGCTGATCTATCCCAACCAGTCAGGCCACAGGCCACAGGCCACCCCTAACCTGACCCGACTCGACCTATTGACATTCCTACGAATTTTTTCCTTGGTACCAATCACACCTCTTCTTCTTTATGAAAAGACATTTAACTTCACACAACCATAAACGCCACTCCCAAGGTTATTATCGCCATCACCGCTGGAAGTTCATACGCTAGGTGCTTCTTCTATAACTACCACCAGATGTTGTTAGAGGGTAGTCCCACTAGTCAGCTTTTGCTTGCGTCGCAACCTCCGACACTCCCACGCATGTGTCACCTGCTTAGCTAATATTGTTGGATATTTTTGACTTTTCCCATAACATTGGGCAACATTTAATTGTATTTTTCTATTTTTTAATAACTTATTGATTAAGTTACGTAATTTGATCCAGATAAAGATAATAAAGTGGCCCAATAAGTGATCTAAATTAATTGGACGAAGTTTTAGTAAAAAATAGATCCCTATTAGTATAGATCAGACCCATATTGAGCTTGTAATGGGGAAGCTCGATATAGATGCTATATATAAAGGTTAAGGTCCCCTATAGTTACTTATATCATTCGTAAGCATAAGGATTCTCTGACCCGTTAAGAGAGCTTACGTTTTGAGAAAACTTTAAAAAGACATTAACCGCGTCTTGGTGAGCAGTTCCTGTAAAGACGAAAGTGGATTCGCGCTCGTTTCAGCTTCAGAAAACTCGTTTGAAGTCATGAAACCGAAATCAGGTATTTTCTATATTTCTTTATTTATTGCCCTTTCACATTTGATCCAGGATATGTAACTAAGGTACCATTACGTATTACACGTGATATCAGAGTGGTGACGTGATCAAGTAGTAAATAACGAAGATTTTTCAATTTTTCTCCATAAGATTTTCAGAGAGTTAACTTTTGTTTTTCAGTTTTTCTAGCTTTTTATTGCATGAAAGTAGTATACATGTTTTTAGCCTTGAGAAACTGGGTGAAAACGAGTTCGGGAGGGTAGAAAATGGACCCAAAAATAGCTTTTTTTGGCAAGGAAATGCCTCACCATTAGACATGTGTGGTACACGTGCCCAAATGGTGAATAATAATAGGCGTGGGGCAGCGGGTCTGGTGTGTGTTTCATACGTGCCTGACATGTGGTGTAACCATGACCAGATGTGTGTCTGGCACATGCGTCGCACGCATTAGTGCCAATGGGCGTGTTTGCGAGTGCTGTGTGTGTGTGACACGCACCATAGCATCACTCGCGCATTTGACACGGGTGCATATTAGACAAGCATTGATGTTAGTCGTACAAAATTTCTACAGTAAATTAAAAAAAATGCAAAAAAATCAGATTTCTGATCAGGGTTTTTTGGGATATTTTTGGTCAGTTTTTGGGTTCGAAAATTTATAAAGTGATTTTTTATTTTTTGAATTTATTACATTAGTAATAAATTAATGTTAAACTCCATAAAAGAAAGTAAGGCATTTTGAATCCAATTTTGAGTAAATTTTCATGCATCAGACACCACATGAGGAAAATACTTCACGTTTTCGTATCTCAGGTTTCATGTTCAGTGTTTGAGATAGCATCATAGTTGCTTAAAAAAGGAATTAAGACATTCTAAAGCCATTTTTTAGTGAATTTTTATGTAACAAACTTGCCATAAGGGAGGTACATGAGGTTCTTGTCTCTCAGGTAGTAGGTTCAGTATTTGGTGACCTCACACTAGTTGCTCTATTAAGAATTTTCCTTTACAAAAGTGTTAAACAAAGTTTTCAGAGAATATCTTCAGCATGAGTGTATGACAATGATATTGTGCATTCAGGTTTTTTTGCATTTATTGATCTACCATATGCCTATAAAGAATTTGAGGATAATATAAGGATGTATCCCTTGTGTTTGTAGACTTTTTGAGTGCTGATGAGGATGTATTCACCATAGTAGACTTTTGAGTCAGTATTTTGAATTGTTTTGCTTATATGTTAGTGGATGTCTCTGGTCTCATATTTGGTTATTGTGCCTATAGGTGTTGGCCTTATATAAGATTTTGAGATGTGCATAAAGGCATTGGATAGAGGAAAGCTATTGTTTGAATGATCTATTCGCCCACAGGTGGTAGTGCCATCAGAGTTGATAGTTTGTACTCTGATCACTTTTATGTGGAGGTCTAGTTGTATACTGTTTAACGGCTTTAAGTATTTATGTTATCCTATATTTGTGCTGATCTAATTGTTGTTATTTTGCAGTCACCTTTTCGGTCAATAATATAAGTGTCATTATTGAAACCCTAATCGGGTTCAATACCAAGAAGTAGACAGAGGATGTATTGAATGCTATGGAGATAATTGAGGTTGATATGGCCATACGGATGGATAGGCTATCTCCACCTACATCCATGAGCTTGAGAGCTCATAAAGCAACTTATGAAGCCTAGGATCGGTCTAACAGATTATATCTTATGACCATTAAGAGGTGCATACCTGGCCATCTACTTAGCGGACTTTCGGACACAGTTATAGCTAAGGAATTTCTTAGTAATGTCTCCCAGAGGTACATAGTCTCACCTAATGTTAAGACAAGTACCTTGATAAAAGAATTATTCTGTACAAGGTATACGGGAAAAGGGGGAGTAATGGAGTACATATCAAGAATGATCTATCTTCATAGTAGACTAAAGATGCTAAACATTCCTTTTTTATGTCTTTATAATTCACTAGACTCTGAATACACTCCCTCTAGAGTTTAGTAATCTGGTGATGACATATTATTTGCTGGATGAGGAATGGGACTTCAATGCTTTGATTGCCTATTGCATTATTAAGGAGGAGAAACTCAAGCTTGCTACTCTTATAGCCCTTAAAGCAACTAAAGGGAAGGCAAAGATGAAACCCACTCAGATCAAAAGTAGAAAATCAAAATCTTATCCACATGTTGATGCTGGTCAATCTAGTGTTGGTAAAGGTTTGCATGACATAAAGAAGCCAATAGTATGAGACCTAGAAAGAAAGATTGTGACCATCAAGTAACTCATTGGTTTATCACTTTATGAATCTAATTTGCGATAGTCGCATTAAGTATTTGGTGGCTATATAGTAGAGCATCGGATGATGGCGCTTCCACGATGCAGGGGTTCATATCTAGGATAGAACCAAATAAAGGGAAGGAGGAATTGATGGTTAATAGCAATGAAAAGGCAGATTTAATGTCTATAAGGGATTATGTATTGAAACTTGTTGCAAGGTTCATTTCAGTTTTAACACGACACATTTTATATGTGATCTTTGTATCAACTTTGGATAAAGAATGTTGATGTTTTTATTTAATGCTTTTATTGTACATTTGTTGTTTAATGTAAAACATAATGATACAACTTCCTTGTCATATGGTTTGTATAAAATGTGTCTTACCCCGAATTAGATATATGCTTCTTTATCTTGCTAAACAAGTCATGAAATGAAGGACCCTGATGAATGAAAAGTCATACATTGTGTGGTATAAAAGTCTAAGTCACACTTTCAGAGCTAGGGTTGAGAGATTGATTAAGGAAAACATTCTCTCAATTCTAAGTTATGATGATCTGGGAACATGTGCTGACTGTTGTAGGGGTAAGTTGACTAATAAGGATAACGAGGTTAACTTGTTGTATTCAGACATTTGTTAATGATTATTCCCATTACAGTTATGTGTTCTTGTTTAAAGACTGAAGGTTAAGAACTAGTTGGGAAAATCCATCCAATGTGTCAGATCTAACTGTAGAGGAGAATATCATGGTAAAAATGATGTTTCAGGTTTTAAAAAGGTTTGTTTTTTGGATATATGGAATCAAATGGAATAGTAATTTAATTCACTATGCTGAGTAATTATGAGAAAAATGGTGTGTTGCTGAGGGCATAACTACATTCTAAAGGACTTGGAAAAGTCAATGCAGAATAGAACTAATCTCCCTGATTATCTAAAAGTTTGGAAATCCAGTCTTCCACATATTTATGTATGGGGCTGTCCTACTGAGGTAATACAATCCTTATAAAGAAAAATTGCATGCTCATTACTATTTAGTAAAATATCTGACCACTTTAAAGCTATAGATCTTATTGTAGAGAAGGAGGGACTAGAATAGTGAAATCACAAACAACTAAGTTTCTAGAATACGATGTACATGGTGATAGTGGGCCCTTTGACCCTTCAGATGATAACAGTGCGAATAATACAGTTATCATATACCCACTACTCATACAATTAGAACTGGTGGATCTAAGTCTCTGTACCGTGCTTGTACAGGAACAGGAATCCATACCTGTACACACAAAGGTTCCTGGAGGTGCAAGATCTAATACAGTTAAGTAGATCCACCAGAGCAAGATGACCTGCTATCCCATTTGATTATATAGTCTATTAGGTGGATAGGACTATAATATTAGACATGTTACAAATCTAGTTACTTTTACAAAAGTTGTTTCTAGACCCAATGGAGATTTGCATTGGATTGTAATGACTGATAAGATGCATTCCATGAAGCAAAGTAAGGTTTGGGAGCTAGTTGATTTACAACAAAATTGCAAACTCATCAGTTTTAAATGAAGTTTTAAGACCTAAAGAATTTCAAGATAAATTTTAGCGATTTATGGGCTCGCTCAATTGCCTAATGGCTCACTCAGGGAGAAAGGTTGACTTTAATGTTACTTTTTCTTATATATCCTCGTAGGATACATTTTGAGTGATTATGGAAATTATAGCTCATGATGATATAGAGTTACAACAAATGACTGTCAAAACTATTTTCTTGAATAAAGACCTTTATGAAGAGATCTATATGGTACATCTTGAAGGATTTCAGGATCCAGATGGAACTAACATTATTTGCGCGTTAAGCAGATCAATATATGGTTTATATCAAACCTCTCCAAAGTGATACCTTACATTTGGTAAGGTTGTGACCTCTTTCAACTACGTGGAAAATAAAGTTAAAATAGATGTCTATATCATGAGGTTAGGGGAAGCAAAGTTATCTTCTTATTATTACATGTGGATAATATATTGCTCACATCAAATTACTTGACCATGTTGCATAAGGTTAAGTAACTTTTGGTCAAGAACTTTGATATAAAGGACTTTGGAATAACATCTTTTGTCCTAGGTATTTAGATTCATCTGGACAGATCTCAACACTTATCAAGCCTCTCATAGACACATACATTGAGTATGTGCTACAAAGGTTTAATAACGTTGCCTGTGAATTTATTGTAGCATCTATCTCTCATGGTGACAGATAATCTTTAGCACAGTATCCAAAGAATAAAATAAATAGAGTGGTTATGAGGAATGTTTCGTATACTAGTACAGTTGATAGCTTGATGTATGCTCGACTATGTATTAGGTGAGACATTGCATTTACAATTAGATTGTTTGGTCAATATGTGGT
>JAOSBK010000003.1:7391002-7401707 GCA_027568895.1 Erythroxylum shatona
CGGGAATGTCATGTATGCATGTACAGTTATTTGCATGTGCACAAATTTCACTGTGTACCAATACTAGTATGCATGAACAGTCCTAATTAATCCCAATCAATCTTCATATGCCAAATTACTATTCTACCCTTCCCGTCCGGGGTGGGATGTTACATTGTTTATGGACTATTGTGTTTTTATTCCTCCCAACAAAAAATATAAACATTTAATAGCTACACCTAGTTTCGTGTGAAGAGATCTTAGTAATTTTCAAACAATAAAGCTAATGGAAGAAGATAAATCATGAACAGTCATGTTAGTAGTGGTGTGAATAAATTTCTTCTTCATCTGCGCAGTTCTCCACTCTGCTTCATTGCATATCTTTGGTTACAGTCTTCTCCTCATATATTCCAATTCGTCAACACAATACTAACAGGTAAACGCCCATTGTTGTTTGTTTAACTTATTCTTCTAAATCTTTTATAACAATAGTAAAACAGAGGGAAACCTCCATCACCGTCACCGAAACCTCAGATGTTATTAGGCAAATTCCTTATCGAAAAAAAAAAGAAAAGAAAACATCTTGCAATGTAAATTGAAAAATGTACTACAGAAATGAACCCATTTCCAACCAAGTAAATGTCAGTTAAATTATCTCCATAAGTTTAGTTGAAACTACCTTTTTTCTCTACTTCTTTTGTAGTCTGTTTGAAGATTTATTTCCACATTGACCTGCTTCCCGAAAAAAATTGGCCCACATACTTTAATATTTTCAGTTATGAGTTTTTTATCTACAAAAATGTTTATTTTCTAGTTTTGAAGTTTTGGTTTGTGAAGTCTTTATTGTGATATTTTTTGGTTTTGGAAGATGAACTGCTCTACTAGCTCAGCTTGTTAGTGGTTGTGTGTCTGGTCCTGTTAATGTTTTCTCACTCTGGTTTTTCTAATAGTTTCCTTGGGTAGAAGGCTTTTTTAAGTGTTGACTGTAGTTCTTCTATTTCATTGTGCAGATTTAGTTTCCTACTATTATTCCTTTAGGTAATGCAATTGTAGAGGCTTTTTTTTTTGTTTTCATTGGTTCTTTGGTCAATTTGCAAATTGAGAATATTTGTTTTCTCTTGATTTTTTTTGCTTATTGACTTCATTAATTTTTTCTTACAATTTGTTTTAGCTGCGTATGTTTCTTGTTCCTAATAAGTATTTATTTTTAAAAGTACAAGATGGTTAAAATTGGTAATTATATGCAAAATCGCAAGATGGTTAACAATGATACATCTTTATCAAATATGGATGACGAACAAAATGAACCTAGTATCGTAGAGGAGTCAGAAGCTGTAGAGGCTCTTAATCAATAGTCCGATGCTACATTTGAACTTCAAATAATGCACCTAGCCTAGAAGAACAACTTATTAGTACCGGTAACGTGATCTTCAAAATTATATGATTGTACATTTAAATTTTTAATATGATATTTTATATGTCTATTAATTTTTATTTTTTAAATAGGAAATGTAAATTCTAAAAAACGGGGACGACGACTAACAATTAATGCTAGACTTGCCAAGAAGAAAGCTGAAGGAAAAAAATTGATTCACAATTTCCTCCTTTGTACTATAAGGTATGTGGCAAGGATGCCAGCCTTTTCAAGTCGAAAGTTACTATATGCATTTGACAATTTGCACCACTTCATGTCTCTAGTTGGAAAGAGATTTATGAGGATGATAAGAAGGCAATGTGGTTATTTTTAAAGGTATGTCACTTTTTTTAATTGCAATAGAGTTTACTTTTGTTGTTGCATTGAATTTGCTTGTTAAATTTTCCTAAATATATTTTTTAATGAATTTTAGGATAAATTCAATTTCTCAAATCAAATGCAATCTTATGTGATGCAACAAGTTGTATGCACAATATAAAAATCAACATTATCATTTGCATAAAAGCTATCTCAAGAGCAAAGATTGTCCAAATGATGTAGAGGAAGGTGATTGGCAATGGTTGATTGAGAATAAATGGAAGACTCTAAATTTTAAGGTAATTTTAAAATTTAACTACTTTAACTTATTTTGTTAGTTTTTCTTTTATTAAAAACAAATTATTTATCAGTTTATAGGAACAAAGGGAAAGAAACACAAGTAATATGTGAAGTCAAGAGATGAAATCAATTTCTGGTAAAAAGTCAATTGTACAAATTGCATATGGGATGGTAAAGTTTAATCTTATTTACATAAAATTAAAATTATATTTTTCTTAAAAATAAGTTCAGATTAATCATTAATTTTTTTGTCTTTTATTTTTATTTTTTCTTTTTAAAAAGATAAAGATTTTGATAAGTGACCCGATGCTATTAAAGTTTGGAAGGTATCGCAGCAAAAGCCAAATGGAACTTGGTCTATTCCAAATGGAGAAGAAATAATGGTATGAAAGTTATAGTCAAATAAGATTTTTTTAGAAATGTTAAAATTATTTTACTAAATTTTCAAATTCTATTTAAATATGCAGAATAAGCTTTAAGAAGAGGAAGAGAAAAATAAAGAAAAAAATTTTCTGCATCTCTACCACTCATTGATCATTTCGATCTTGTCCTAGAAAGAAAGTCAAGTTATTCACACGAGTTAGGTGTTAAAGGGATAATATTTAAGTCTCGAGAAAAAAAGTGAAATTTTATCCGAAACTGAGGCTACAAAGAAACATGCAAGTGATTTAATGATAAAGTTACAAGACTTACTGAAATCACCAAAAAAAAACAAAATGAAAATATTCAAGCTTAAAATGAGAAGATTCAAGCTCAGGATGCAGTTATTGGGAAGCAAGCCATAGAAATAAAACAAATTTCAACTGTTTTTGCACAAATACTGGAGTAATTCCTACTTTGTACTCAATTATTTTGCCTTAATTGAAGATCCATCAAGTTCACAACATCAAATACCTCAACTACTCATGTAAGTTTATAAATTTATAAAATCTATAATAGTTAGTATCTCTTCTTATCATTATCATTATATTATTATAAAATGTGAGTACTAAATTTATAACCTAATATTTTATAAACTAATTAACTGATTTTATTTTTATTTATTTTGTAGAAAACAAATCAAAAGTGAACTTCATCTTAAAAAATAGCCAGGAAATTTTACCTTAGAAAGTTTTAGCTTAAATTAGTACATAGTAGTTTGAGATAATTGTAATAAATAATTTTCTTGGATATTAAAATTTTCAATTTAATATATTGGAAATTAGAATTTTGTACATTTTGGTGATTTTTATACATTTTAAATATACTAATAATTTTTATTTGCTTGTTTGATAATATCTTGGCACTAAAAATCCGTATCACTTGTGACAACTTCTACTTTATGGCCACCATTGCAAAAAAATTTATCGATTAAGTAATTAAATTGATAAATTTAATAATATTATTTGTGACAAATACGAACACATTAGTGATAAATTTATTATAACATATAGCCACTTAGGAAATTTCTTTTACAGTTAATGTAATTTTGTTGATGAATTGATAGTTTTATTTCTAATAATAATAAACACATTAGTGACAATAATTTTTGTAAGAACCAATTTTTATTATTGTGACGAAATGATGTTGACACTTTTATTAAAATATTAGTGACTAAGAAGTAATGAACACTGATAAAAAAACTATTAGTGAGAAATATTTAGTCACTATTAATAATAATTTTATTGGCGATAATATTGTAACAATAAAATGAAGTATTGTTACAACTTTATTAGTCACTACTTTATATTATTTGTGTCAAAAACCTAGTCATAAATATGTTAAGTTGCTGTGACTATATAATGTTGTCACACATTCCATAGGTTTTAGTGTCAGCACTTTTGTCACAATATAATGAAGTATTGTTACAACTTTATTCGTCATTACTTTATATTATTTGTGTCGACAAACTTGTCATAAATAAGTACAGTTGTTGTGACCATATCGTGTTGTCACACATTTCATTTGTTTTAGTGTCGGCACTTTTGTCACAATATAATGAAGTATCGTTACAACTTCATTCGTCACTATTTTATATTATTTGTATCGAAAAACTTGTCATAAATAAGTATAGTTGTTGTGACCATGTAGTGTTGTCACACATTTCATTTGTTTTAGTGTTGACATTTTTGTCACAATATAATGAAGTATTTTTACAACTTTATTCGTCACTATTTTATATTATTTGTATCAAAAAACTTGTCATAAATAAGTACAGTTATTGTGATCATATAGTGTTGTTACACATTTCATTTGTTTTAGTGTCGGCACTTTTGTCACAATATAATAAAGTATTGTTACAACTTTATTCGTCACTACTTTATATTATTTGTGTCAACAAACTTTTCATAAATAAGTACAGTTGTTGTGACCATATAGTGTTGTCACACATTTGATAGGTTTTGGTGTCGACAATTTTGTCACAATAAAATGAAGAATGTTACAACTTAATTCGTCACTATTTTATATTATTTGTGATGATAAACTTGTCACAAATATTTAAAGTTATTATGACCATATAATTTTGTCACACATTTCACAAATTTTAGTGTCAGTATTTGTGTCACAAAATTTTGCATAATTGTGACCATTTCTTAAATTAGTCACTATTTCATTAGTGACGGACGTATTTGTGACGAGAGGTGATGACTTCAAAAATTGGCCACTATTAATAATAGTGACAAATATTACTGCTTTTAGTGACAATTTTTACTTTCACTAAAAATATAATTTCTTGTAGTGAATGAAACATTTTCCCTAATCACTTTAAGATGATGAATCCTACATTGATCACTCAGCTATCTTTAGATAGTTTATGATATATACTATGATTATCGAATGAGCATTCTTGAATAAAACATGTCATAAGTAGTATTTAAATATAACAATTTTTATATAAGATGACTTTAGAAATCTCAAGTCAAAGGTTCATTTATACAATTATTACAATGATAGTTTCCATAGATATATATATAAGTAATGTTTCAAATAAAATTCTCATAGAGGTTATTTTAGTGAACTTATTCTTTAATAAGTACGTACACATTTATTTAAGTATCTCTAAACTTTAACATAGATCGACTACTTTCTTCATAAGAAAGAAATATAACATGCACTAGTCTTTTTATGTTTTATTAATGTCATGTCTAAGAACAATAAGTAGTAACAATTTAGGGATAATATATAAATACAATATGAATATCATAATTATAGTTATAATTTCATCATAAGTTTATTTACTGTTATATTTATTCTATAAACTTTATTATATACTTCTGAATATGTATAAGATAAAGAATTTCTTTAATTGTTATTAAACTACAACCAACTAATTGACTGCAAGACATAAACCAACATTACTAATATATTTGGAGAACTTATGGAACGCTATACATATTGTCATATTACAATATTAAGAGCATATCCTTGTTAATAACAAAGTCTGCCCTATGCACACTCCTCCTTGCCCTTGAGAGACATAGTTGCTTCAAATTTCTTTAAAGCATCCTTCATCCAATCGTACCGGCACACTTTATACGACTCCTTAATGGTTAGCTGCATTAATCAGTATTTTCTCAACATTATATGTTTACAAAGAAATTTGTAGCTATATATCTCAGAGACTATAACATAAAGAAATGTAGCATGAGGAACTACTATAGCTTGTTGATATTTATAAACAAGAATTTTTTTGTCTATTGATTATAATCAATTGTTCTTTTATTTTATAAGTAAATCAAATAAAGATAGTAAAATTCTTATTTATATTTGTTATCTTTTAAAGAGATTTAATATTTTTAATGGATATAATATAATTATTGTGTAGGACTATTAAAATACCTTAACAATGGGGTTCAAACTTATGACTAATTAATTTGATCACCAATGCTATTTTATAATACTATATGTAAGTATCATATAAGAGATTATGTTTACATTATTTATAATTTAATTTAAATTAATATAAAGGATTATTTACAATATTTAAAAACAACTATCATTTCTTAATGTAGTTTTACAATTTAATAAGGTGCATAAATGTTATTGAATGATTTTATAATTGTTTTTGTTATATTTCTATTTGATATTTTAACTTAAATTTTACTGATGATAATTTATAATAAAACATATAAACTATATATGCATTGGAAGAGCGGTGCTGACCCATTTCCTGTTGTAAGTAGCCTGTCCTGGCCATTGATCCAGCTCCTGAGTTACCTCCAATGGAAACAAATAGCCTCTACAACCTCCTTGATGAGAGTTTTCGTTTTTCTGGCTACTCTTACTTTGAAATTCCCATACGCCAAGAGATTGTTCCTGTTGAGAAGTGGGAAGCAATTTAGTCTTGTTGATTAATTAATTAGATGAGCATATAGTTACAATTAATTTCAAGTACCTTAACCTAGCCAGGTGCTAGAAATTGTTGAACATGTAGGTTCAATTATGTCACGACATGCCATTAAAGTGAGGGAGTAAATGTACTCATAGCTGCCAATTGATGTTGGTAATCTCAAAATCATGTATATAAGACAAACTATAGGTTTTTCTCTTGACAAGAATTGGAAGTAAAAATGAAAAGTTACCTTGGCTAATGATTAATTGAGAAGTACTACAACACAGTTTAATCACAATTTTTTTAAATTTTGTTTTAGAAATTAAACTCGTCACAAATATAAATTTATAAAATAACTTGTATGAAACATTATATAAAGTCGTTTTTATACAAGATTAGTATTATTTTTCTAATTTTTAAGATAAAAATGCATTAATTCAGGTTTGTCTTGTCTACTAATTAATTAATTTGTAATAATCATTAGAGAGATGACTCTGCATAATGGAAATATAAGTAGGTTATTAATTTGGTTTTCCATCAATCAAAAAAAACTCAATTGAATATTTCATAGTCGGTTCTAATTGTGCCATGATTGCTATCTCTCCTACACATGATAATGTCTGTGAATCAAGAAAAAAAAATGAGAAAGCTAGTATTCGTAGGGCAAATAAAAAGATGACCTACACCAATTATTCCTGTCACTCCAGCTTCCTCCATGGCCTCACGGCATGCTGCTTGATCAAGGGTCTCATCGTCCTCCCATCCACCCTAATAATGTTACGTATCGACATCGAAATTAATGGAGACATGCAGAGGCAACAACATACCGTTATTCTTACTTATAACATATTTTCATTACTTAATAGGTTAGGAGCTATGGTTATGAACGAGAATAAAGATGCCAGAAATTTGGATTAGAAATAGCTTGCAGCAAGTTAAAACCTTTGGGAAGACGAGATCTTCTCGACTTGGAGTTGAAATCATGAGAACAATAATGTCTTTCTCCGCATTGGAGTATTTATCCTTCTCAACCACAAGCTTGTAAGGAATACACCTACCGGTTTTATTCAGACAATAAACATCACAGCTAGGTCAACTTAATGTTGAAAGAGCACAAGAACCATCTCGCATCCTAAATAAAAGGAACATAAAAGTGTATTGTATAATAAAAGATATATACTCCAATATCTTGAGATGATGAATAAGATATGCTATTCTGTTTTAGTACAAGGCACATATAACTTTTTCTTTAAATATGTCTTAGATTTTTCACAAAAAATCAACATATTCAGTGTACAATACTCTCTACTTTGCACAAGTCCGGAGAGAGTTATATAATAATGCAATATTTCCTTTGTATTTTTAAACCAATGACCTTAAGTTCATAAAGAAGTAATCTTATTGGTTGCTCTAATGCTTCAATTTTTTTTACGATTCGGTCAAATAAAAATTTTATATAAAAATGACTCAGAACAAATCAAGTAATTTCATTTATAAAATAAAATTATAAAAAAATTCAGTTAATTAATCCTCTTTGTTTGGACAAAAATGGAAAAGGGATTACGCAATCAATCATCATATTTTGACCTAGTAAGGGACTATGCATATTAGACAACCTTAAACAGAGTTTAAGAAGTCTCATTTACAGGATAGGACTACCGACAGAGTGCCAATTAATCAATTGACTAAAAATGAATTGCATCCTATTGAATTATGCGGATAGAGATATGAGATCGAAGTTCATAATAGATAGTTGAATCCATCACTCTCATTCAGAATTAACATGGTAATGCACGACATATTGGCCAATATTTCCTATTACATAATGTCAACCATTGAATTATGCCAATTAGATTTCCAAATGTCAGCTGCTGAAGACACAAGTTAACTTGCTCTTTTTCCGGTACGACATGTACATATCATTCCAAACCAACTATCTTGGAAAGAGTGCTTAGAAATTATTTGCGTTGTTATCAACGGAAAGAAGATCAGAGTCGAAAACTTCAAACTTGTGTAATTATATGACGTAAAAAAACCCAACAAATGCAAGTTGACTTTGAAACATCTTAGTGTTTTGAACTTATACCTTAACAAAAGTACTAGGTAATTGTCAATTGGAGAAAAATTGGAAAAGTTGATCCTCCAAGTAGTCGATGTTTCCTGGAAAAGCTGCAACTATGTTTCTTTAAAGATATCGTATCCCTTTGAGTGCTGCTATACGGTTGTTTTTTATAATATGTTTGTGTTGTCCGTAATTATCACAATTATCATTATAACTGCAATATAATCTGCAGCCCACAATTTTAAATTATGGTTCGCCTTTTTAAAATTCACGTGTATGTGTTTGTATAACAAAATAAGTTTATATCATTTGGAAAATTGTTAGCATCTATCCTTTTGTGTTTAGCAATCAGTAACTCAAATGAATAAAAGAAAGCAGAAGTGGGATTTAATGAAGGAACAGACGTACCCTGCCACAAGCCTGAACTGACCGTCGTAACGTTGTCGTTGTCTTCCTGTTCGTGCTGATAAAGATGACATGACTACCCTGGTGATAAAGCTTCACTGTTAGTTCAGTGGATATGGAAAGTACAGAAGAAGGGTCACAGGATAGGAATGAGGGAGCTGCGAATTAAGAAGCATCTCTTAAATAGATATAGAATGGTCATTGCGAATCATTTCTAGGATTGACTATAAATAAAGAAAGGTAGGGTTGACACCGTCGATGACCGAAGTACAGGAGATACGTTA
Organism: Erythroxylum shatona; assembly: GCA_027568895.1. Taxonomy (NCBI): domain Eukaryota; kingdom Viridiplantae; phylum Streptophyta; class Magnoliopsida; order Malpighiales; family Erythroxylaceae; genus Erythroxylum; species Erythroxylum shatona. Next base: position 7,400,077 of record JAOSBK010000003.1, read on the forward strand.
GGAATTGCATCTGTTGTGTTTTGTTTAATAAAAACTAAAAGTGGGTCAAGTCAACAATGGCGACTCGTTTTGCCGTCAGAACAAATTCACATTAGCCGTTTCCAGTCCTTCTATCTGACTAGTAAAATAACTTTTATACTGCAATAAATAAGGTTTAAAATTACGGTTAAACTTCATTATAATCATAGACACTCGGGATGGATCCAACGCTTTTCACTATGATGATCCTTCATAGAAACTGCACAACGCCACAGATTGACTTGTTCTTTATCGTACTACCAATTCGATGCCAAGACTGAAACTACATAATATATCGTATGACACTATTCGCAATCAAGTACGTTTGAAAGTTGCAAGTCCCTTATAATAAAACACGACAAGATCAAATAAAATTCCACATCCTCCAATTGGGCCATGAAAGGATTATCAAGAAGAAATTGTGCTAGTCGTCAGCACATACTCTATAACTAATAACGGTACGAAAGCCCCAGTGAAAGCACACACGACTTTTAGCTTTCACATGACTTTTATGTCTAGTTTGATACGTCAAAAGTACTAAAACTTGCTAATGTTTGACGAATATGTCTTTAAATTAATTTTTAATAGAGTAAAATATTAAAATCATGTCTCGTTTTTCTTATTGTTCTACCTTCTAATGGCATTGCAAAAATTATAACATACTAACGATTGGACGAATTACAGGGTTAAGCAATGTCATTACGGCTGAGTAAGACGAATTACAGGGATTAAGCAATTTCATCACGGCTGAAGAGCCTTGTCCACTCAGAGAAACTAGAAAGCACACCATCTAAACGCTACCTTCAGCCGTTTCTACACTCAAACAGATGAACGCCAATTTTATCCGAAAGCGACTGCTTTCGGAGATCATTACAATTTAGTTATGGAGAAAAACAGTGTGTTTGAACTCAAAATATAAATTGAACTTTAAGGTTGGAAAGTGATTAAAAAGGAATCTAATGTTTTCGAACTTTAAGGTTTGAAAGTGATTAAAAAGGAAATTAATGTTTTGGGGACATCTCGAATCTAATTTCAAACTGACAAAAAATTATGTCAGAGTTTTAACAGTTGCTTAACACGACCGACCACTGCTAATGTGAAATCCACCTGACAGTAGGAAACTTTATTATCAAAACTAAACGAGAATTAGGACTGTAAATCCTCTTAAGTCTCAAATTATCGATTCTCGCTGTACAATTGGATAGTAAAAGCTATCACTGTAACTTTATGCCTTTTTCCTCTCTCCGTTGAATGTTTTGTCCTCATTATAGGATATGCTTAAGAATTAGTTCACCTAATTCTTCTTATTTTATATAGCATTATCAATATTAGTAATATTGATATCGATAATTAACCTTTTCTTTAAATTCAGTATCTGATTGATTGTATTTAATAACGTGATTTTTAAAAAAAAGGTTTTAGTTGATGTAATGAACTAGTTTTGCAAATAACCAATGAAACAATAAGAAGGCAAAATAGATGATTGTATTGATTCAATGGTGAGGATTACAAGCTTTGTAAAAGGAAAACAACAAGGAATAATAGAGAAGAAAGAGATGAGAAACAAGGAGAATTGGGTGAGAGAGAGAGAACTGCAATCTGCATAACAATAT
>JAOSBK010000003.1:7401807-7424874 GCA_027568895.1 Erythroxylum shatona
GCTTATAATTCAAAATATAAACACATTACCCACCTCATTTCCATGCTAGAACTTTGTCCCAAGCATCAATTTCTCCATTCCTTCTTTCTTTCATCCAAGTTAAAATTCCCTAAACCAAATTCACCCAAATTCAACATCATAATAGACATAATCTTCAAAATTAACTCAAGAATTCACAAACCCATACTAATCTTAAGCCAATTAAACCAAAATCTCATTAAAAACTCAAAGCTTAAAAATTCCTCTTACCTTATTTCCTCTCCATTTTCGAAAATTTTCAAGCTCCATAGGAAGCTTTCACCTTCTTCCACGTTTTCCCCCTTAAATCATCGAAAAATCTGGCTTGAAACCCCAAAAATTTGAAATCCCTAAGCTTTGTCTTCTTCTTCCTCTTTCTTTCTCCACCGAAATGCTCTTCTCCCTTTTCTCTCTTCTATTTCTTCTTTTGTTCCTCTAAGTGTCGTGACTTGCTCGTTAAAAACGACAGCCACCAAGTCTTGCCTCTTGCCATGTCATAAATGATTGACAAATGACCAAAAAGCCCTTCCTTATTAGCCTACTAACTTAACTCTTTAAGTAATCTTCCCAATTTGTCCCTAAACTCATTTTAATTTCATTTATTATTTCTAAATTTTCACTCAAAAATCGGGGTCCAACATCACTATTTTGTCACTCACTAACTCTTTAAGAATATATTTCCTAACTTCAGAGCATTGCTTTGCTCTAGTTTTTCTCTCTATGTTTTTGTTGTTATATTTTCTGAAGCAGAGAGTGCCTTATGTAGGCACTCCACCACGTGAGACAGCTCCCTTTGCAGCTGTCTTCTTCCATTTATTCAACAAAAGCAGCATCGGTGCCGCAATTGTGGACATGGAGTCCCTCCGTATGAGAGGAACCCATATCCAACAAAAGAAATTAAAGTTTATAAGAGAAATAGAAAAATGAAAGATTAATCAATCACAAACTTTAATTTGGTGGAGTGAAGATTGGAATTGAGTTGACACTACAACAAAGTAGACATTTAGCTACTTTTTTTTAGCGACGTCCCAGAAATCATCGCAAAAGTGAACATATTGCAACGATTTTCAAAATCGTTATTAAAACTAAGCCTTTAGCGACTAATTATAAAAGCATCACAAAAGAATCAACATTTGGTGACTAATGATAAAAAACGTCCCCAAATGGTGAACATTTAGTGACAATTCCCAAAAATCGTCACAATAGTCCACAATAAGTGAGGATTTTAGACATTCGTCGGTAAATGAACTTTTAGTGACACTTTTTAGAAATCGTCTCCATAATTTTGTAAATATTTGGTGACCAATTTTCAAAATCATCACCAAAGGATTCACAATTGGTGATGATTGTGTAAAATTGTCACTAAAAAGACATTCGGTGATGATTTTCAAAAATCGTCACAAAAGGTTCGTAGACATTTAGCTACATGTATTTTGCTATGTTTTTCACATTGTTGCTAAAAGTAACCATTTGGTGACAATATTTGAAAGCATCACTAAAGGATCAACATTTGGTGACGATTTCAAAAACGTCATCAAAGGTTCTATAGTAATTTGCAACACAGTTGGTGACCGTTTGCCAAAATTGTCATCAAAGGGAACATTTTCCAAAATTGTTAAACTAACATTTTTATAATCTATCATAGTTAAGATATGTTTTATTGGAGATTTGTTTTAAATGTTTACAACATATTGTTGAAAAACATACACAACATAATTTTAAGTGTTAAACAGTAGTATTAATTAATCATTAATAATTAGTGACAGTGCAAAATTTAGTTATAAAAAATTTAATAATTGTATCAATATAATAATGTGATATATGGAGTAGTACGAACTTTGAATTAGAAAGTTAACAATTCTAATAGTTATAGCACAAAAACAATAACAGTCCACAATCAATAGTCAATAGTACATAGCTTGACCCTTAAGTAGTAGAGAGGTTATTTGAGAAATTCTTGCAAATACAACAATAAATCAACTTTAAAGCTGAGTCTATTTGATTGCATTGATAAATGACAATGATTTTTTTTGGATTCCAAGTGATATGAGAGTTAGTAAAGATAAATGAGTCCCCAATGTCTAGATTCCCGAGAAGGGTCCTTGCACGTTCGAAGGCACCAATTGAAACAGTGATAGTCCTTCCCTCAGGTTTAGAGTTGTTCACACTTTCTCGCAACAACGATTCCACTATAGCTAAACTTGTAGAGGACACAGTGAATGAGTCGTCAAATTTAGTATGGAAGACAAATTCTCTAGATGAACTTTCAGTACGAAATGATTGACCTAAAACACAATTAATATAGAACTTAGATATTGTTATATTAGTAAACTGTTAAACAAACCTAAATTGAGTGACATGTATACATGAATGATTGGACAAAGTCAGTGGAATTGATGAATTTTTCAAAGCAACCGATTTTCCTAATCCTTTACGAACCGTTATGACATCACTCCCATCTCTATAGGCATACATGTCATGTTCGAGATTCAAGGAAGCTTAAAACAACATATAGTATATACCATCAAATATGAATAAATATAATAGCTTTATAAAAGGAAATGAGATGTACATTATAAGAAACATGACGTTGCTTGGATGATACTAAACACCTTGAAGTAGAAGATCGGCCCTGGAAGGAAAACGATGATTAGTGTATGAAGTGGAGATTTTTTCTACATTGTTTATTTCTTCAGTTAGGACAATTTTACCACATTTTCCCTATTGGAATGAATTAGTATCATTCGAAACTAGTCACTATGTCGACATTCCTTGATTAATGATGTTAAGAGGTATATTCTGAAAATATTGATTTAGAATAAAATGATGATATGTTCAACTCTAATTTCGATGATAAGTGAAAGTAGTCCAGTTTAGCACTTATACATCTTCAATATACCTAATGATATAAAAGTTACCCTTACTAAAATTTCAGAAATATATTGTGTAGTTTGTATCACATGCAAAATTTATAATTTAAAGTATAATAGACATGACTATGTTTTTTATGTACATAAATATAATATTATCTATATTCGGCTACATTACTATTAATGGAAATGAATAAAAGTAAAATACTCTCGAACCTTTCATCAAATAGTTACGAAGCTTTGATGAAGGGAGTGTTAAAGGTCACTCGAAAAAAGCCAACCTATATACAATTAACAAAGATAGACAGTAAATCATCTTCGAAACACCCACATAAACACAACCCATACATCAAATGCATAATTAAAAACTCACAATAAACACCTAAAGGTATAAGTTAAACATAGCACAACTTTGTTAATGAAAATAGAATAAAACAATAATACCGATTCGGTTAATGATGGTTCTTCGACGGTGATGACTACAATACAAAACCCAAACAAAAGAGAGGAGATAGTGGTTTGTAGGATGGAGGATTTTGAGAAATGTTGACAGCTTGAACAAGAACGGAGTAGCCTTTTATTGTGGTTGTGATTGAAAACCTAATACAAAACGACGTCGTTTTTCTTGTTTAGGTAAACGATGTCGTATCTTGTTTATTGTAGTTGTTTATATTTACTATTAATTAATTTGCTACGATCTATTGTATTTGGTTGACAAACATTAGATGTAGCGACTAATACATGGTTCGTCACCAAAGCCCACGGATTCATAAATAATTTTTTATAAATTTATTTTCCCATTCCAAATAAAGCATAACTTGAATTAAAAATTAAATTATTCAATTAAAAACTATTTCCAAATTAATTTGTTGACCCTTCAAAAAAATTATAGTTGACTTACAATTTTCATAAAATTATAATTTTATTTATAATTTCGAAAAACTAATTTCAAAAAAAATATTTTTTAATTATTATAATTTAGAAAACTAAATTTAAAAAATTTAACAAGACATTGTAATATAATTAGAAAACTATTTCTAACAAATTAAAATTAAAGATTAGTCATTCCCAAAAATTAAGCGAATGAAGAATAATTGCATATATGAGTGAGAAGATTAATTTTACATTTTGTATGATGTATTAGGAATACCTTATATATATATCAATTAAGAAAATTAAGAAAGTAAAGAGATTGCTTGGGCGATGATGTGAAAATTTGGTAGCAAATTGTCTACCATTTGCGACTAAGTGTGGTGGTCGGTCATGGAAATAATCTTCTGTGACTAAACTTACTTCCTTGCCAAAACCCTATGATATTTAAATTAAATGTATCTTTTTATACAAAGAATAAGGTTAATGGCAGATTAAGGGCTAAAGGATATATGTTGTTATGTTAGTGATGAATTTGGTTAAAATGAAATATGGTTTGCATTCCTTATTAATTCAACTAATAACAAAAAGAAGATGCAAATTTTTAAAAATTTTCCCATTTTATTTTTTTTATCTACCAAATTAAAAATAAATATTATAATTCCAAAAAATGAAGCTAATCAAGAACAACTCCATATGTAAGTGTAAAAGACAAATTTTTCATTTTGTTATTAGTAATAGGAATACCTCATATATGTTAATCTATTAAGAAAATTAAGAATGTAAAGAACACGATTAGGCTTTGACGACGTTGTGTATAATTGGTAGCGAATTGTAGTGATAAACGACGATAGTTTTGACCTTGCAAAAAGGTAAAAGGTTTAGTATTGGTGAAGATTTATCAATTTGGTAGCAAAATGTTGTACAATTTGTGACGTTATTTTATTTTCGTAGCAAACATTTAACATTTGGTGAAGAAATATAGATTCATTGCCAAACGTACCGAATAAGAAAAATTAAACAGACGCCAGGATGATGTTGTTTGTCATTCACAAATGACATCGTCCTAGCATCAGTTTAAACATTGACGCTAGGCCCCTCCCTTCTTTCCCCCCAAACACCATATCAGCGCCCACTTCTCCTTAGTTTTTTAAAAACTGATCTTGTCAAAGTTGCCCTATCTTCTCTTATTTCTTGGACAACAACAAAGAATCTTCTCGATGCACTTGCTCTCTTCATTTGGTGAGTAGCATTGATTGGAGATTTTGTTGTGTCATTGAAGTCAAAAAAATATCTTATGGTTTTGTGTTGAGTTTATTGTTGATTTGTTTGCATTTATTGGTGATGATAATGGTTAAGTTGTGCAAAATTTGTGTTATTGTTGTTAAAGAAAAGGAAAACAAATTTTTTTGTGTTCTTTAGTTGAAATTTACTTGCCCATAAGGTGTTGTTGAAGAAAGGGAAAACAAACTTTATATGTCAGCTTCTCTAGCTTGGACTAGAAATCGTCTTTAATGATTTTTTATACATCAGATGGATCATAAAGATCCTTGTAATATAGTAAATCTTCTATCTTAAGTTTCCATATTAAGTAGTTCATTAACATCAACTTTACCATAAAGCTATTGCTACTCTGCATACCTAGCATTAATACCAGTTATTGGACTCCAAGCAATAACACCCATAAGATCAATAAGATCACTCAACCAATAACAAATTACTTAAGTAATAAAATTATTTAAGTTCTTGTATTGAACTCAATATATGTGCTTGAGGATGTTATAGTGATATTATCCTCTCCATCTTTCTAGTTATCTTGCTTCTCCTGGTATCTCTTCCACTTGTAGCAGAACTTCTTTATATGACCAAGTTTGGTAAAGTAGTGACACGTTCTGGTCTCCTTGCCATCTCTCAACTTGCCTTTTTTAGAGACTTACCATACCCTTTAGAATCTCTACTATTTCTTTTTCCTCTATTATCTAACATAAGAGCCTATACATTATTTATATCAATCTCTTTCCTCTAATCTCTTTATTAAACATACTCTCTTTGATCACATCCAAAAAAAGCACACCATCTGGAACATAGTTGTTGATAGTCATAGCCAAATTTTCCCAACTATCTAGTGGAACTCAATAGGAGCAAGACTTATGGCTCATCATTAAGGTCATTGTAGTCAACTTATTGATGATATCCTAAAAATCGTTGAGATGCTCTGACACTAATTTACCAACTTTCAAATTCAAGTTAACAAGTCTTTTAATCAGCAAGGTCTTGTTGTGAGCAGTCTTCCTCTCATAAAGACTCTTCAATTTCTTCTTCAACTCAAAAGGTTTGTCTCTTGGGATATATAGTTAAATATAATGATATTAATCAACTATCTTATAATTTCCAAAGTTTTTCGCTTCATTTTTTTTGCACTCTTTGTCTGTCATCTTCTCTAGCTTAGACTGAAAATCGTCTTTAATGATTTTGTCTACATCAAATGGATCATAAAGATCCTGGTAATATAAGAAATCTTCTATCATAAGTTTCCATATCGAGTAGTTGATTAATGTCAACTTCACTATAAAGCTATTGCTACTGTGCATACCTAACACTCTAATACTAGTTATTGGACTCCAAGCAATAACACCCATTAGATCAATAAGGTCACTTAACCAATAACAAATTACTTAAGTAATAAAAAAGACTTAAAGATAAATTGCACACAAGACTAAACGTAAAAAACCCTACAGTATAAAGGTAAAGACTACGAGACAAACCAACAATAACTTCACTAAAAACAAATAACAAGATATAAGTGATAAAGAATACCTCACAAAATAATCAATCCTAACCAATCCTTGACATCAAGCTCCATTAAAATTATAGTTGAACAATACTATTTGAACTTTGAAGTTCTTTCATCATGTGTTTCTATCATATATGCAACTTTTATCTCAATAAATTTTCAAATTTTGAAAAGACAAGTTTCTAGAAATGCACATGGTCTCATACAAAACTGTGTGGGGTGATCATGTCACTCAAACTCGACATCACTTTGATACATAGTTTTAGTGACTTACAAGGGCAACGAACATGACCGTGTCCTCCACTTACACAGCCTTATCAAACTTTGATACGGTCCATAGACGGAGCTACATGGGGCTCAATGGTGCAGCACTCTTCCCAAAATTTTAAAAAATATTAAATATTTTTTATTTTTAATTTTATATATATATATATATAATGATGAAGTTATTTGGAGCCCTGTGATATATTGGACCCCCCAAGATTTAAAAAAATTAAAATTTTGGGTCCTATATTAAATTTTTAGCTCCGTCACTAGGCGTATCTATCCTCAAGCGTCGTCCTTCAACTCGTACGTAGTTACAGAAGTTTATACATTCATCCACACAGTCATGTCCACCATTGATATGGGCATGTGCAACTCATACACAAGCGTGTGCTCCAAAAACGACTTCTACTCATTAGTTTCTACCTCGAATCTACCTAAACTTCATTCCTTTTGATCTATGAAGACAGATAATACTTCCAAAGCCCAAATTTCGTATTATTAGGCGAACAAAATATTTACAAAATGGGACTAAACTCAGTCTTTTTTTTTTTGGAAAAAGAAACGAAATATCTGATTCTATGCTCAATTCAAAATGGGTCATCTTGAATTGAGCAGGATCAATCTACTTCCATGTATCTGATTCTATCGGTGGTATTGAGCCTATTCTTAATGGTGAACCAAAGAAGAAAAGAGATTTTGGGTGATAGAGCCTTGCACAAGATTACTTTGTGCCAGTCAACCACAGAAGTCCTTTTTCTAAGCATGTCGGCCTTAATGAGCACACTAGATAATTTGTACACTAGTTGGTCCTTCCAATAGAAGATATCAGGGCAGAAGGATTAGGAAGATATTGAGGCTGCAAATGCCTCAAGACAGTCCGGAAATTGCCCGGAGATGGCATCGATTAGTGAGCTGAGGAAAGATTAAAGAGTTCTTTGATGTATCTTATTCTTGGGAGTGTGCAAGCGACATGAAGTAATACCGATTTGGATAACTATCGTCATTTATCTATTTTTCTGCCTGCTTTATCAACATCCGTCCAATTATATGCTTAAGAAAGATTACTGAACTCGTTAATGACCGACCGCAATGGGCAAGGTTATTGACATATCAGATGTTCAACCTTCAGCCCAGATTAATTTCGTAAACGAGAACTAAAACATCACCTCAAGCAAAAATCTTTTCACGAAAGAGAAACATATGCGAGAATATGAAAGCCAAACAAAGACAACTTGGATGCAACAAAACAGCATAAGTAAGATCAGGCACAGCAGTCATGGAGTTCTAACGACACTTTCCTTGCAAAATTCCCAACGGAAAAGCAAACGACATATAAAATAACACTTAAGAAAAAGGTTATGAAAGGGAACGCCTTCACTATATTACGGCAAAGATCCGAATATATTCATCCTCAACCCCTTGAAACTCGAGCAGTAGTAAACGACAGAGACCAAACAATCAAGATGATTCCATCTCAATCACCCTTTCTCCTAAAAGAACAACCCTCCGTAAGCCTAGCACGGCCGCCTGTTGGTTGGCACAACACCGTCTGGCAATTCCCACATACCACAACTGTTTGTGAATGACTGAACACGGTCGTTCTGCACAAATCCACACCGTTTGTTTATAAAAATATAAGCTTAATCAAAAAATCTTAATTGCGACAGACCAAAAACTCAACACTTTCGAATCTCATGTCACTGAATAAGAACTTACATGTTGAAGCATCCCTGGCACTTCACATCCTGGAACCAAAATTGTAATTTCTTATCAAAAATTTTGAAAGCGATAAACAAAATACAGAGACAATCAAACAACAGTGATAATTAAGAATCTGTACCATGAAAAAGGAGTTGGGAGATTGCACGAGACGCTTGAGCTTGTGTTTCCTCTTCTCCAACTCCGCAGGAGGATTCAGCAAATCGATATCGTTTTGGAGAACCTGCAAAATAATCATAAACCCATTAACAGATTCTTTCCAACACTAAAAGAAATCGCAAAAGATCGGATCTTCAGGGCTTACCATCTTTATCAGGTGCACCGAAAAACTCCGGAAGAGAAGCACAAGTGCACGGGAAAAGTTTCGAGCTTTGCTTCGCGAGACCGAAGGCGGCTTCGATTAACGATGAATATAAAGGCGTTTAAGGAGATTCAAGCCCATTCATCTCAACCGTTTATCTTTTACGTTTCGCGTTCCAACTAGGGTTTTGTAATCGGGTCAACCGAATTACCTAGCCACTCATTTGTGTAACCAATATAGAGGGTCCGGCCCACTAGTTTATGATTCTCGATTTTTCAATTAATCATCTGTCACAATTCTTAGCAGTACTATACAGTAAAGAGTCTCGAAGTTTTATAATTATAATGGTTAATTATAATACAAAATTTTTCTTATGATATAATAAGTGTTTTTATAAAATTATAATACAAAATTTTACAGGAAAGAGCTTCTTTATAATGTAAGGGTAAGGTTGCGTACTATCAAATTTCTCCAGGCTTTACTTTATTGTGAAACTTCAGACTGAGTATGATAATGATGATAAATATTTTTAAACTCAGCCTGAAAATTAGACTAATAAAATAAAAAAAAATTCAATCCGCATAGCTAAACTAGGGAATTAATTGAAACGGCCAAAAAGTATCATGCTTCTTGCATGTTGTCCAATTTTTGGACGCAAAATCTCTCAAACAGACCCAGAATTAGCACTTCTTCGATATATTTATATACACGGAACAGAGCTCCAACATTTCATTGAGCACTGTGGATTCCAAAACTACTAGGAGCTCTTATACATACAACGATGGCCGTCTGGCGTGTGGCGGTGTTGACGGTGGTGGTGTTCATGGGAGTTTGTAGTGGCGGTGCGAAGGCTCAGGACGGGCCGTCTTTCGGAGAGTGTTTCTTGGATTGTGACAAAACATTTGGGAGTTGTGTCACAGGCTGCGGGTCTGAGGGAGGATTGAAGCCTGTCAAGTGCTTGTTCAACTGTGAACAAGGTCTTCTCACGTGCTTTGCCAGCTGCGCTCATTTCCCAGCGGTGGCCTTGCCACCATCCAAGGTCCGTCGTTAATACCACCGTCGGGGACTATACCTTCACGTCATCACTTGGTCTATCCTTTGTTGTAATGATTCAATATTAAAAAAGTCTTGTGTCGTATTATGTTGAAACGTGTAATACAATCGTAACAAGGTTATTAACAAAGCAAGACAAGAGTAATTATTATTGTTATTGTTATTAGTTATCTAATGTTTAAATTGAAAATTCACTTTTCACAAAAATTTAAATCAACTCTTAAAATTTTCGAAACTTAAAAATTAAAAATTAATAGTAAATTGTTTTACAACTATAAGTCAATCAAAATAAATAATATAAAAAAATTCAAGATTGTAATTATCATCATCATGATTAAGTTGTAAGAGATTAAATTAGAATTTAATTTTTTTAACGTTTAATTCATTTTTAATAGTAAATCCCATCTATTAAATGTTAAATGTCTTATAATGATAATTTTGAAATTATCAAATTTAGATAAATAAATTAGGAAAGTTAAAGATTAATTTGTATATTTTGAAATTTATGTACTTTCAACGTGGGTTTTACATGCGAACTTTGCCTAGTTTGTATGTGCTGGACCCTTCTTGGCTGACCTAGGACATGCATCACATGTCAGTTCGTTCAGCGATCTACCATTTCTAATATCATATAATTTACTTCTGATGTATTTTCTTAGTTTTAGTCAATTTAATAATTTTAATATTATTTTACTTTAAATAAATATAAACATAATAAATAAATAATTTCATAAAAACATAATAATTTCATATATATGAAAATAAAAATAAAAGTCAAATCACAGTATTGTGTTAACTCTTTTACCTATATATTACCACATACTCTAATTAACGGGTTCAGATCATCGGTTCCGTTGTGATGTACCTACTTTATTTTACGAGTATCTATCTATTTAATTTTTCTAAGTCTCATTTATTATTATATGGATTACTATCTTTTGGTTGATCACTTATACATGTTGTAGTAGGATGTAATCCCAATTCTTAATATATTAAAGCTTGCTTGTTCTTGGATCCACAAAATTTTGACATCTTATTAAAAGAAGGGAAGGATATCAATTATAATTAAATAGAAGAAAATGTTTTATTATAAAAATACAATAATAATGAAGAAAGTGTTTTGTAGTGCATTTTGTTCTATTAATTCTTGATCGCTTTGAATATAATTCTATCTCCAACTCAAAAGCGTTGACAGATTATGAAAGAGGGGGTAACATGGAAAGTAAAGTACTGCTCAACTCTCCTTCATGCCCCTACCTTGTTTTGCTCCTCTTTCCCTGCTAATTTCGTGCTCTTTCTGTGGCTTCCACAAGGCCACGCTGCTTTTCTTTCTTGTCTTTCAAAGTGAACATATATATCTTTGAAACAAAATCTAGCAGAGTTTGCATTGTAATTATATTCGCTAGGGATCTGTGCCAGTGTAGAAGAGTAGTACTGTCCAGTCTTTTCATTCAACCAGCTAAACCCTTCTTGTATCTTCCTTTAAGCTGGTTAATTTCTGTTTTCGTTTCTTTTTATTTTTTGGGTTGTTCCGATTACCCAACACGTAAAACTTCCAATATTGCAGAGTGTAATTATAAATTCATAATTAAGGAAGCAAAATTTTAGTTATGATTTGGCGAGTATTATTCGCATACATTGAAGAGCCCTTTCTACTTATTTAACTTAAGGTTACAGATCCTACGTATAAAATGAAATCAGGAGGCTTTTGGATAACTCAAGATGCTTCCATGTTAGGCAACATGATCCCAAAGGGAAAAAAACATGCAACTCTACCATGTAAACTGTCCAGTTTCTTGACCATAAGAACTCAAGCAGTGGCGTCTAGCTGGTGCACCTGGAATTTTTATGCAGACCTTGCGTCAGCTTCGATGGAGGACTTGTCACCCCACAATCATTAAAAGACTGTGAACACTCCCGGCTTTTCTATAGAAATGGATCGATGAAGCCTGCTGGAACCATATTTGTCGAGTCTTTAGCTATGTAACCGTGGACCATGGTTTTCAGTACTCAAACTAATACAACATACATTATACATACAGTCCCTCCAGTGAGCTAGTTAGAGACGTAAATATTTGCTATCTTGACTAGTAGCTTTGAGAATTTGTTTATAATCAAATTACACACGGTTTCGAAGGGTTTGGATAGCATAACATATAGGGTTCCTTATTTGTCGGCCTCCAATCACAAATTTGGCATTATCATGTAGGGTCCTTGAAGTGACTTGTGATTCACTGTTATAAGTACTGCCAACCCACATCACTTCCTCTTCTTGTTCTGCTTCTGTTTTTACTCTTTTCCAATTTAATGCCTGTGGAGACATGATTCAAGTCATAAATGTTGGCTACAATTTTGTTATACAATTTAAATTTTTAAGTGATACAAAATTTTGTTCTTAAACTACAATTTGTACTCCATTTGATGTAATTATCGCAATTAATCTTAATCAACAATTTAAATTTAGTTGAAACCAAATTTGCATTATTGATAAATTTTGAATGGAGGTTTAATTTTTGGAATAACCAATAATATTACTCTTTTGTGACTGAAAGATCACGGATTCGAATCACGAAAATAACCTTTTGTAAAATACAAAAAGAAGGTTACATATAATTGATGAGCCTGTCCTTTGTTACACAATTTAATTTAAGGTTAGATGGGATTTTTCTTTTTTGGTTTCTATTTGGGGTTATCTTAGAATAAATCACTCAACTAATGGATCTCTAAAACCCTTCCTACTTAATACCGAGAAGATGAATGATTCCATAAATTGTGAAAAGTAAGAGGAAACAAAAGACTAGTTAGTTGGCAATTCATTTTCCTCCTAGACCACAAAAGTCTATGAATCTGGATCTCACCAACATGCCTGTTGGTGGCCGCTTTCCATGTCAAGTGGAGACACTCTTCCGTCAGCTTACTATCAACAGGTGCGCCACCTAATACATTACTCAATTTTGTGGAGGCTGTAGGTGTCAGTGCAGTTGTATTTTTGTAGTGTAAGGCATTTCTACTCACACCTAAGACTTGAAGGTATCTATTAAAAGTTAAAACATTTGAATTTGCATGTCAAGTCCTTGACCTTTTTAGTTTAATATGTAGATGACTAATTGGATATTTGCATGCAAGGTCTTTTTAAGCTACGGTGAATGTGGCGATCATAATGACGAACAATAGATGTACAATGACAACAAATTGTGGTAAACAAAAGCTAACTTTCCACAATCTAAAACCATGTTTGCATGTGCTTATTAGTCTATTTCTCTAACTTCCACTAACTATATTCCACCACCTTAATTGATTCTTCATATATATATGTATGCATATAATACCTCACAAAAGATCACTTTGATGCATTTATGGCTGAATGAGTATTGTATAAGTGTGTGTATGAGACTCTTATATTTAAGTTTATTTACAATGGATTGATTGAGAAAAGAAGGAAATTGTTAACAGTTTTGACCAGACAAGCCCACATGTGTAGGACATCCTTTGGCCTCTACTTCCCTCACATTTCCCTTTATCCTTTTCCCTTCTTTCATTTTCTTGGTTTTCACTTAGCTGCCCAAAGTACCCTTTGAAGAGATAGATGTCCTAAAATCTCTATATATAAGAGTAATTAAGAGCTGCTTCTCCAATTATGAACTTTGTTAACTGTATTTAGGAGGTTTCTTCCTCTATCCTGTGACTAACCCCTCTTGCTCTTTATAGCTGTGGCTGTTTCATGTCTGTAGCCCAAATCACCTTGTAATCTTCCCATTCAAACACCTATCATTATATATGACAGTTCTTATGGCTGCCATAACTAAAAAGCTTTTTTATATCTAAAACCACGCATCTCATCATCTTCCGCAGCTTCCTTTAACATCACCTAAAGATGCTGCCAAGCTTTGATCCAAATGACAATGAAGCTGGCTTCAAGCTTTTGGAAGACCTGACCATTAATGCACGTCAAATTCAAGAACAGGTATTGGAGGAGATACTCAAGAAAAATGCATACACACAATATCTCATGGCCTTCCTTAATGGTCACTCTGATAAGGAGAACTTTAAGAACAGAGTCCCTATTGTAAACTACGAAGATATCAAGCCCTTCATCGAACGAATTGCCGATGGAGAACCTTCCACCATCATTTGTGCGCATCCCATTACTGAACTTCTCACAAGGCACGATTTACATAGTTGCTCCTACGTAGAATCAGTTTATTTTCGTCTGTGGATTATGTGTGTAGATTATTCACAACTTAATTGATATGATACTGTACACAGCTCCGGGACTTCGGGAGGCCGGCCAAAGATGATGCCTTCAACTGCTCAGGACTTGGACAGGAAAACATTCTTCTACAACCTTCTCGTACCTGTGATAAATAAGTAACTCCACTCACTTTGATTAGTTCTTAACTCCTAACTAGTTGTATAGAATGAATGTAACAGTGAAAACTAAGGTGAAAAAACGAATTTGTAATTCTTATTTCAGGTACTTCTATGGTTTGGACCAGGGGAAAGCAATGCAGCTCTTGTTCGTCAAACCTGAACTTAGCACCCCTTCAGGGTTGAAGGCAAGGCCTGTCTTAACGAGCTATTTTAAGAGCGGCCATTTCACACATCGGCCTTTCAATCGGTATAATGTCTACACAAGTCCTGATGAGATCATCTTGTGTCCTGACAGCAAGCAGAGCATGTACTGTCATTTACTCTGTGGTTTGTTACAGCGTGATGAGGTTTTAAGGGCTGGTGCAATTTTCGCTTCTGCTTTCCTGCGGGCCATCAAATTCCTAGAGGAATACTGGAGAGAATTATGTTCAAATATAAAAGAAGGTAGAATTAGTGATTGGATTACAGACCTTGGATGCAGAAATGCTGTCTCCTCGATTCTGACTGGTCCAAATGCTGAATTGGCCAATTTGATTGAGCATGAATGTAGCAGCACGTCATGGGAAGGGATAATCAAAAAGCTTTGGCCTAAAACAAAGTACATTGACGTTGTTATTACAGGTTCTATGGCACAGTATATCCCGATGCTTGAATTCTACTGTGGTGGGATCCCTTTGGTCTCCGTCATGTATGGCTCTTCTGAATGTTTCATTGGTATCAATTTTAAGCCACTTTGCAAACCTTCTGATGTCTCTTACACCATCGTCCCAAACATGGCCTACTTCGAGTTTCTACCTGTCTCAAAGGACCATAGAGATATACAAGCTATCCAGGGGACTGACGTTTCTGATCAGAATTGTGGAGATGAAGAAGATGAGAAGAGAAACATGGAAACTGTTGATCTGGCTGATGTAAAACTTGGGTACTACTATGAACTTGTCGTAACAACTTTTACAGGTAAATATTTGTTCTGCCGAGAATCTGTTAGTTGTTTGAGCCATGTTTATGTATCAGGAACAAGGATTTGCTCTTAATAGTTCGTAGCCTGATATCCGTTCGCTGTGAATGGCTTCTCTCTTCATTTAACATTTTCAATTTTTTTTATTTTTAGGCCTTTACAGATACAGGGTTGGGGACATTCTCATGGTGACTGGCTTCTACAACAATGCCCCGCAGTTTCGGTTTGTGCAAAGACGAAATGTTGTTCTAAGTATTGATACTGACAAAACCAGTGAAGAAGATCTCTTGAAGGCAGTGACACTAGCAAAGAACCTGCTTGAGCCCCTAGGCTTCATGTTGGTTGAGTACACCAGCTTTGCTGACACTTCCTTAATCCCAGGCCACTATGTCCTATTTTGGGAACTCATCAGGAAGGGTAGGAATGGTGTAACAAAGCTTGATCCAGTTATAATGGAGAAATGTTGCTTCACAATAGAGGAATCTTTGGATTCAGTTTACAGGAGGTGTAGGAAGAAGGACAAATCTATTGGACCACTGGAGGTGAGGGTTGTTGAACATGGAACGTTTGATGCTCTCATGGACTTGTGTGTCTCTCATGGATCTTCTGTCAACCAATACAAGACCCCGAGGTGCATTCAATCTGAGAAAGCCCTAAAGCTCTTGGATTCCAGGGTGGTGGGAAGATTTTTCAGTCAGAAAACACCATTTTGGGAGGCCATTTGAAAATTATGGATAGCTAATAAAATTACAGCTATCATCTTTAACCTATTGGCGTGCAGCTTGCAAGGAGAATTTTCCATAGTATTTTGTTTTACAGTTCAATGCTTTTTTTTTTTCAATGTTTTCGTGTGTGTAATGTGCATCTTTAAATGAAAACAAGTCTATAATTTTAGACTACTATCTTCTTCCCTTTGAGACTTTTCTGAGTGCCAATATGAAGGAATTAGTTAATCACAACTATATAAGAAAAAAGTTGATTAATACTTGTCATAATTATGACAGACTAGTAAGCCACGGGTCAAACCCATCAACATGTGGGAATCTGATTAGTTATGACGATATTGATCTACCGAGTGATCAAGTTCAGAAGATGATCGGTTGAGATCAGTTCTGAAAGTATCATTCAGGGCATTGTCATTTTCAAGTATATCCAATAGGCACCATGGAACTGATTCTTACTGCAATACTTTATGCATAATTAAAAGTATCCGGATAGGCTCTCATAAGAATTCTTTCAATAATGTCTAATTAAAGAGATGAACATTTAATAGAAGAAGATACAGAGAAATAAGAGAGAAGAACTGATGACTTAGCAAAGATTGAGAAGTGGTAGCTGTAAACCCTACTTCAAGCAAAGAATTATAGGGGTGTAGATGCATTTGCAGTGGGACGTGTGTTTGATAAATTCTGGAGAATGAGAATACGTAGTAACCTGTAAATTATGTACGTAGGATGAGTCATAAAACAGGGTCGACTCTTGAGGTGATAGATGAGAGTTGAAGTCCTGACTACATTCACAGCTCGAACCAGCCGCCCATTCTTCATACCTGTGTTTTTATTATTTACTTAATTTTTTATCAAAAGCAATAGGCAGAGAGGCAAGAGGCCAAGATGTAGCCACGGATACTAATAGTGGAAGTTAGGAGGAGATCCATCAACCCAAAAACATAAGCAACAAGCTAAGGGGGGACAGTGAGAGCAACCCAAGGAGACATAGAACTGTTGAAACAGAGTCGGAGAGAAGTGTGTGTATTAGCGCCTTTGTCTCTTGCATTTATGTTCAACATGTGGCCTTAACCACCGCCAGCTCTTAGGTTACACCATTCCACTGCGACTCTGGCTCCACTCTTTTTCTTTCTTCTTTTTATTAACTCGTTCAATAAACTCTTTTGTTTTGTTACTCACAGCAGAATTTCCATATACTAATATTTAATCAGACGTGTACAGTTCAAATACAGATGATAAATGTTTATATTACTTTTAATTGTTTATTATGTTCTTATTACATATCTACTATAACTCATACATGTGATAAATGTTGTATAAACTAGGCCAACTCAATCAAATGGCAACAGCAGCCAGCAAACATTCAAGTGTAGGCAACAGTTGGAAAAGCCAGCAATTTTAATTAATGAGTGATTTAGTTATAAGGAACTTTGGAGATTTTGTGTAGTAGGCATGCATATCCTTCCCTGTCCTCAAAATGCTATCCCTTTCTTTCTGCTTTGGGACTACCAAACGTGACCATTAGAATCTAAGCCTAGCCCACCTCCCAATTGGCTGATGCAAATAGGACAAAGGCTTTTGGAAACGTGTCGCCTATTTAGACAACATGGGATTCATATGTCCTAAAAGTAGCCATTCCTCACGAGGTTTCAACTACATTCACAGTTACAGGTCTCTCCTCTTTATCCTCAGCTTATATCTGCAACCTGATCCTTTCATCAAACAAGGAAGAAGAAGAAACTGAAGAAAACGGCCAACCTTTTCGTTTTCCAGTGTTGGTCATCCTCTAAAGCATGTAAGCTAGAAAGATAGTCGCCCCTTTTTTGGATGGTGTGTGTGATTAGACAGTTTTCAGAAGTAATGCTGCTGCGTGCGCGCGCACAGGCACACGCTTTGATAGGATGATAAGTTGGAGTGTTTCAATCAATGTCTAAAGCAGGAATGGACTGAGGCCAAGCATAGTGGATGTGGTTGGCGTTTGGCATCTAGTTAACGGACATAAAGAGCGAGCACACGTGTGTTGGACCGATGTTGGGGACGTTTTGAAATAAAAATCCTTGCACTGTAGCTGTCTTTTGAGCGCTCAAAGTGCCGGGAGGTTGCGAACAAATGCAGCCCCACCGTGAGGCTAAAACAAAGTGATGATGAGGCAATCCCTGCATCGCAAGCACTCAGGGGATAAGGGTCATTTCGTAGCGTCCATGGACGTGAAAGCGAGAGGACTTTGAGAGGTGGGTCATTGCTGCATTTCTTTTTCAGATTAGGAGGAGTGCCTACCCATCTACCCTTTGACTGCGTCTGCATGCATTCGCCAATTACGGATGACCAGACCTCGGTACATCAGATAAGCTTATTGGTGACCTAAATATTAAAAAATCATCGCAAATAACTTGCGGCGAAAAGTAATCTTCGCCCTAATATTCGTTGAATCCAGGCAGCAAAAAAATATCTGAGACATTTTTTTAAAATCCTCGCAAAAAGATTTTGGATACACAATAATTTTTTTTTTTATAAAACATATAACCAATGAGAGCGAAGAATGTAGTACATATTTTTTTGTGACGTGTATGTTTTGTAAATAAAGATTTTTGCCTACTAAATTGTAGTCGTAGGTAATCATTTTTAATAATGATTTTTTTAGCATAGTAGCTTTAGCTATTAATTGTTTTGTTGTAGGTAAATATTTTTAGAAACATTCTTGTAAACATAGGTAACAAGATTTTGCGACGATTTTGTTTTAGTAGGTAATACTTTTTAGTGATAATTATGTTTTTCTAGCATAATAGTTTTAGCTACTAATTTCTTGTTGTAGGTAAATATTTTTAGAGACGTTTTTGTAAATATAAGTGATAACATTTTGTGACGATTTTGTTTTGGTAGGTAATACATTTTATTGACAAATTTTTATTTTTAAATTTAAATTTTATTATAATTGTTTAAAACAAATTTAATTTAATTTATTACAATTTTTAAGACAATTTGAAATATAAATTAGTTACATTTTATAATTAATGTTAGTGACATATTTTTTAAATAATAATCAACTGAAATAAAATAATAATTAAAAAGGGAATGCATTTTATAAAAAAATAATTACAGTGTATATGACTCTTCATTGTCATCACTACTACTGATATAGTTTAAGCCAAGTAATTGTTTGACCATCTTTTTAAGTTTGTTCACTTCTTTTACGTTACAATTTAACTTCTCTTCTGTACATTATAACGTAGTCTTCAATGCCTAGTTCTCCTCTTGAAGTGCCTTGACATATGTTGGTGGTGACGAAGATGCACTAACAAGCATAAGGTCATACCTATGACTTTTGATATACCTCGATCTTATACCAAGGACATTGTTGCAAATGTATTCAACATTGGGCTTATTCCCCTCAAACAATGATATCTGCAACAACTCCTACATCTTATCCTACAATTTAAAGTACAAAATCGAGTTAACTAAAAAATTATTACTTAGTATTATATATAAAATTAAACTGTAATATTAATTTGTTTGTACTTACATAATTACTTTGTGCCTCTTCAGACGTCCAATCTTCACCTTTCTTGTAGTGTGTTGGCTTGAAGAGTTTGATTCTATCATACTCTTGTCATTGGAGTTGAGTTTGACTCTATTATATGAATTTAAAAAAATTAGAAGATAATAGAATTTATTGTATTAAGAAATAGAATCATAAGTTAACGTTACACTAACAAATTCTTGTCAGACGATAAAAAAAGATTTGGAGCCGGTGTTATAAGAAGTCTTCATTTTTGCTCTGTTCACCTTGACTTTTCCACACTTTTCCTAAATTAAGAGAAGTAGTCATAAAATGTATAAACAAAATTAATGGAAGGAAATATGAAGAGAAGAAAAAACTAAACCTTCATTGAGACCCAATAATCACACAGTTCATTCCAATTTTCTGGGGTCACCCATTCCAAAGCGTGTTTCCTTTCCTCTTCATTGGAAAGGAAAGACTAGTAATATTTATGAAGTTTATATCGACGATCCTTCATCGTTTATTTCAACAGTGAACTAACACAGCTTGAAATCTCAAGCTTGTTGATATCAATGATATTGAGCTTCATTTGTAAAAAACAAGTATAAGTTAAGTTATTGTTTTTGTTTAGTAAAATCGCAATACACATAATCAAATAAATTAAAATATTATTGAAACTTGATCCAAAGCATGTTGGAGCAAGTTGTCTTCCTTCAACTGCCTGACATGCTGAAGGCAAAACAATTCATTCCTCAAAATGGCACCCAACTCATTGGACAATTTTTGCAAATTGGATCTTATCCAAAGGGTGACGTTGGATGGGTCAATGTCACAAACAACTTGCTGTTCATTACAACATTCATCCATTGCAACTCAACTCCTTTTGTTATACCTCTACCTCACTTTCTAATGCCAGTATTGAAATCTGAAAACAAAAAAAAAATCATAATAAGAGGAGCAAATTAAATATGTAAGGGTAAGACTGTGTACTATTAGACCTCCTCAGACTTTGCTTCATTGCAGAACTTCAGACTGGGTGTGATGATGATGATGATGATGATGAAACT
Source organism: Erythroxylum shatona (assembly GCA_027568895.1). Classification (NCBI taxonomy): domain Eukaryota; kingdom Viridiplantae; phylum Streptophyta; class Magnoliopsida; order Malpighiales; family Erythroxylaceae; genus Erythroxylum; species Erythroxylum shatona. The sequence goes on from JAOSBK010000003.1 coordinate 7,422,323, forward strand.
AAATATGTAATGAGTAATTTCAACATTAATGTAAATATGTTTGGTTAATAATAATATACCTGAAGATCCCTCAGCACTAACAGATGATGTTGGTAAAGGTTGTTATCGACTGTATTCATTCGAGAATGCAATTGTTGGTTGTTGAACTATCGGATTGAGTTTGTTGTTGTATGGGAGGAACTTGCTCGATCGTTACCACCCTCTTTCCCTTATTTCTACTAGGTGCCATTATATTGAACCTGTGTGAAACGAAATATGAACATAACGCATAATCTTAACTCAAACATCAATATTCCACATGAATATAAGGAGATTAGTAGTCAAATACTAAACATTTGACTTAACATTTTGCAAAAACATAAGTGAAACATTAAAAATATTCATTTAATCATCGTAAATTAACATAAGTAAAACATCAACAACATAAGGCAATTATGAACATAACATTTCAAACAATATAAACAATAAAAGTGGAGAATTCGGTAAGAATCCGATTTTTTGGTTCAATTTCAGTCTGCACCCTAATTAAAACATTTTCTTTACATTCTTAATTTTCTTAATTGATTAAGTCTTTGTATGAGGTACTCCTATTACAAATAACAAAATGAAAATTTTGTTATTTACACTTATATATGCAATTGTTCTTCATTTGCTTCATTTTTGGGAATTATTAATCTTTATTTTTAATTTGGTAGATAAACAAAATAAAATTGGAAAAATTTTAAAAATTTGTATATTTAATTTTTACCAAATTTCATTTTTACCAAATTCATCATTAACATGACAACATATACCCTTTTGTCCTTAATCTACCATTAAGCTTTCTATCTGTATAAAAAGATACATTTAAATTAAATATCCTCATGTTTTTTAGACGAATTCAGTTTAGTCACAAAAGACCATTTCTACAACTAACCACCACACTTAGTCGCAAATTGTAGACAATTTGCTACCAAATTTTTACATCATCGCCCAAAATAGTTTTTGCAACGAAGACGTGTGAGTCATAGAATATCGATTTCGGCAACTAACTTCCAGACTTAGTCGCAAATGGTTGACCATTCGCTACCAAATATCCACATCATCGTCAAAATCCAAGTAAATTCTTTATTTTCTAAATAATTAACAAATTAACATCTAAATAAATTATCTAAATTACTTTCTTAATTATTTAAGTGTTTTATTTAATTTAAAAAGTAGTATTATTTTAATATCAAAAAATAGACTATTATGCTACAAAATAGTAATTTCTAAAGATTGTGTTAGAAATAGTTTTTTAATTATATTAGAATTTCTTGTTAAATATTAAAAAATTAGTTGTTCAAATTTCATATAATTAAATAGTATAATTTTCTGAAAATTCTAAGTTAACTATAATTTATTTGAAGGGTTAACAAATTAATTTCAAAATAGTTTTCAATTGAATAATTTAATTTTTAATTCAAATTATGTTTTTTTTGGAATAGGAATATAAATTTATAAAAAATTATTTATAAACCCGCGGGCTTTGGCGTCGAACTATGTATTAGTCACTACATTTGACGTTTGTCGACCAAATACAATAGAACGTAGCAAATTAATTAATACTTCTTCCAAATAACTATAGTAAATGAGAAACGACATAGTTTACCTAAACAAGAAAAATGACGTCATTTTGTGTTAGGTTTTCAATGACAATCATAATGAAAGGCTACTATATTCTCGTTCAAACTGTCAACATTTCTCAAAATCCTCTCTTCTGTCTGAGTTCTGTATTGTGGTCATCACTGTCAAAGAACCATTATTAACTGAATCAGTATTATTCTTTTGTTTTATTTTCATTAACGAAGTTGTGATAAGTTTAACTTATACTTTAGGTGTTTATTGTGAGTTCTTAATTATGCATTTGATGTATGGGTTGTATTTATGGTTGTGTTTCGAAGATGATTTACTATCTATCTTTGTTATTTGTATATGGATCGACTTCTTCCCAACAACCTTTAATACTTCCCTCATCAAAACTTCGTAACTATTTGATGAAAGGTCTTCAAGAATATTTTACTTTAATTCATTTCTATTAATAGTAATATAGCTCAATATAGATAATACTATATTTCTATACGTCAAGAACATAGTCATGTCTATTTTATTTTAAATTATACATTTTGCATGTCATACAAACTACAAAATATATTTTTGAAAATTTGGTAAGAGTAACTTTCATATCATTAGGCACATTGAAGATGTATAAGTGGTAAGTATGTATAAGTGCTAAACTGGACTACTTACCACTTACCAACGAAAATGAAGTTGAACATATCATTATTTTATTCTAAATTAATATTTGTAGAATATACCTCTTAACATTATTAATCAAGAAATGTCAATATGACAACTAATTCCGGATGGCCCTAATTCATTTCGTTGAGAGGAATGTGGTAAAATTGTCCCTACTGAAAAATAAACAATGAAAAAAAATCTCCACTTTGTACACTAATCATCGTTTGTCTTTAGGGATGGCAATGGGGCGGGTATGGGGCGGGTATGCCATCCCCCGTACCCGCCCCATGAAC
>JAOSBK010000003.1:7431165-7447401 GCA_027568895.1 Erythroxylum shatona
TGCTTAGAAGAGTCGCTGGCCATGCATCTAAGATAAGTTTCCACACTCTTATTACCTATTTGTGCTTGCCCATCAAACTGAGAATGATGGGCAGTTGATGAATGCAAGGCCACTTCTTGAATTTTAAAAAGCTCATACCAAACAATACTAGTGAAAATTAGATTTTCATCACTAACAATAGTATGTGATATATCATTCTTCCTTGAATCAGTAGACACACCCTCTTTATATTAGTGATGACATATCCTAATTACTCCATTCTATAAGTTCCAAATGTGCATCTTATAGACCTAACAAAAAATGAACGCTTTCTCAATACTTCTGATACTATTTAGGATGCTATTTAAAAGACTCAAAATGTCATATAAAATAAGGCCTCAAACTCCTTCATTAAGAAATGTTATAAGATTGTAAATTTGATTAAGGGTAAGCTTGTAAGTTATGCAAACACATCATGGAATTCCTCAAGCAAATTTGCTAACTCCTTTTGTTCTTGATTGATGGACCGGACCCTAAAACAACGTAAATCATGATCTAAGAACAATGAGGTGACACCATCCAATTCACCAGTTAATTTTCTTACAACATATAAAATGGATAAGTATATTTCACACCTTACAATAACTTCACAAATTTTCCTTTAGAGAGGGTAGTCATTCCTTTCTTCTTTCCACTCTATTGTTCAATTCATTCTCTTTATCACTCAAAACTCATTGTGCTCCTCTTATAATTGTAGATAACATCATTTGATAAAAGACATCCATTGGATACCTAACATCATATCTAGTTCATCTAGTGTAACCACCAAAGCATTAATCATAAACTTGAAAAAAATCTTATCTTTACAAGATTTTGTGTTCATGAGGTGGGTGGGCATTGGACTGTTTGTGAGCTGAATCAATCATATAGAAGCCCATTTTATTAATGGGCTTTCGGCTACCTTAATTGAACCAAGCAAGAACAGGAACTGGAAGCCGCCGTCAAGTCAAGTCCAGTTCACATCCTTTTATTTATTACGTTGCAATCGGCGATGAATTCGAGACGTTCAGTCCCCTCCCCGAGCATCACAGTGTCAGTGTGGTTGAAAGTTGAAAGTCGTCAGAATTTTCAATTTTCTAATGTAATATTGCGCGATTTATCCGACTCAAAATCCCCAAAGAAGCCGACAAAACGTAATCCAGCACCTTCGTTCTTGTCTAAACCAATCTGTTCTCATTTCTTATTTGCTTACATCTCATTTCACTAGTGACTGATCCCGGCGATTAAAATGATACCGCCGGAGCTCCAAGCCCGATCGTTCCGCCCCTACATGGAATCCTCCGCCAGCTTTCCTTCCTTCTCCTCCTTCAACAGTTACTCACCCCATCGAAACCCTAACTCTAATCCTAATACCAACTTACGTTCACCTTCATCCTCCTCCTCCTCCAGATCTCGCTTATCTCCTTCCTCCTTCACACACAATGCTCGCATCGCCATAGCTCTGGTCCCCGCCGCCGCCTTCCTCCTAGACCTTGGCGGCGCTCCCGTGATCGCAACCCTAACCCTAGGTCTGATGATCGCCTACATCCTGGATTCACTTAACTTCAAGTCCGGCGCGTTCTTCGGCGTCTGGTTCTCCCTAGTCGCCGCGCAGATCGCGTTCTTCTTCTCTTCGTCTCTCGTCTTCGTTTTCAACTCAGCAGTTCTCGGTGTCTTGGCGTCTTTGCTTTGCGCTCAATCGAATTTTCTTATTGGCGTTTGGGCGTCTCTTCAGTTCAAGTGGATCCAGCTCGAGAATCCTTCAATCGTCGTCGCGCTCGAGCGGCTTTTGTTTGGTTGTCTTCCGTTCATTGCTTCGACTCTCTTCACCTGGGCTACAATCTCAGCCGTTGGTATGCACAACGCCGCTTACTATTTCATGACTTTTAATTGCGTTTTCTATTGGCTTTTTGGAATTCCTCGTGCGTCTTCATTCAAAGCTAAACAGGAAGTTAAGTATCATGGTGGTGAAGCTTCTGATGATAACTTCATTTTAAGCCCTCTTGAAAGTTGCTTTCATGCTCTGAATTTGCTCTTCTTTCCTTTGGTTTTCCATGTTGCGTCTCACCACTCGGTTGTCTTGTCCTCTGCTGCTTCTGTTTGCGATTTGTTTCTGCTCTTTTTTATCCCTTTCTTGTTCTTGCTCTATGCGTCCACAAGGGGTGCGCTTTGGTGGCTTACTAAGAATGCCCACCAGTTGCATATGATTCGTGTGGTGAATGGTGCGGTGGCTTTGGTTGTTGTGGTGATAGCTCTGGAGGTTAGAGTTGTGTTCCATTCGTTTGGGCGATACATTCAGGTTCCCCCGCCGTTGAATTATTTCTTGGTCACAATGGTTATGCTTGGAGGGGCTGCTGGAGTTGGGTCTTATGCGCTTGGTATGATTTCGGATGCTTCCAGCTCTTTGGCTTTCACTACGTTGGCTGTAGCTGTTAGTGCTGCTGGAGCTATTGTTGTGGGTTTTCCCATCCTGGTATGTACTTCACTCTCTCAGACTTCAAATTTCTCGTTTAAATGCAATAATATACAAGATGCAAATGCGTTGGATTTCAAACGTTCCTTAAGGAATAGACGTCTTATGGATGAAGCCAGGCAAATACTTATAGTTCACCTTGTGCAAACTAATCAATGTCATTGTCATGCTTGCTGAGTAAGTGGGAAGGTTTCTATGCTGACCTGAGTAAGCAGGGCATAATTTATATTTATTATGATACACAAGACCTAATCTTCATACATTTCATAATTGTTATTTCTTGGCAGCCATTTCCATAAATTGATTTCAAATTCAAGATTTCAGATTTCTGTTAGAAATACCATGTCTTTTCCCATCAGTTGCAATTTAATATTTTTCTATATTATCTCTGACAAGTCCTGTTATTATTTGTGTCAAATGTTAAACTTGTTTATTCTTTCTTTTGCAGTTCATTCCACTCCCTTCAATTGCTGGCTTCTACTTAGCTCGCTTTTTCACAAAGAAAAGCCTTCCATCGTACTTTGCCTTTGTTGTACTTGGGAGCTTAATGGTTACTTGGTTTGTGCTGCATAATTTCTGGGACCTGAATATTTGGTTGGCAGGCATGTCACTGAAGTCCTTCTGTAAACTCATCGTGGCAAATGTCATACTAGCTATGGCTGTTCCTGGTTTAGCTCTTCTACCATCAAAACTTCATTTTTTGGCTGAAGTAGGTTTGATATGCCATACTTTACTCTTGTGCCATGTTGAAAATCGGTTTTTTAATTACTCCGGTATATACTACTATGGGTTTGAGGATGACGTGATGTATCCAAGTTATATGGTTATTATGACAACTTTAGTGGGTTTGGCTTTGGTGAGGAGACTATCAGTAGATCACCGAATTGGAGCAAAAGCAGTTTGGATCTTAACTTGTTTGTACTCTTCAAAGTTGGCCATGCTGTTTATTTCATCTAAATCTGTTGTATGGGTTTCAGCTCTACTTCTACTGGCCATTTCTCCCCCCCTGCTTCTCTACAAGTATGTAGTTCTACACTTCTGATTCACTGTCTTTAAGTTCTTCTCAAGGTTTTCCCTGCATCAAGTAATGCCAATTCATTTTTATCTCATTTCTATTTCAGGGGTGATAATTCACGAAAAGCCTCCAAAATGAAACCATGGCAAGGTTATATGCATGCCTGTGTGGTTGCTTTGGCTGTATGGTTCTGTCGCGAAACAATTTTCGAAGCTCTACAATGGTGGAATGGGAGGCCCCCAACTGATGGTTTGCTTTTAGGTTTCTGTATTGTTTTGACAGGGTTGGCTTGTGTACCAATTGTTGTTCTTCATTTCTCTCATGTCCTTGTAAGTTCCCTTTTCTCCTGTTGTATTTACTCTTTTTGTCTGTGTAATATGTAGTTGATAATAAGATCAACTGTTGTCAACCCTAAATATACCATGAACTATATATATGATTCTCTCTTTGTGATTTTAGCTTCAGAACAATTGGCATTAGTTGAGCAAAATATAAACCATGGTTCTTTATAGTGATAACTAAGTATAGCATATCTTGCTCTCTCTCTTACCTCTCTGAACTGTGAGAAAGTGAGATATGTGAATAATATTGGAAAGTTAAGCAAGCCGGATTATCACCTATAAGGAATAGAAGTATATTGTATAGCAATAGGTCATCCATGATATTCATCTCAGCTAGGCTATCATCACCGAATTTGACCTAACTACGCCATGGCTTCTTTAAGCTGCAATAGCTTGGTCATAATATTCTTATTTTTTTTAGAAGACTGTTTAATATGTTTGGATTTCATATGTTTGAATTTCAGTCACCAAAATCTTTTTTTGCCTCTTCTCATCATCCTGAACTTTTACCTCTCTCTTGCTACTTGTTGTTCAGGCTGCTAAGAGATGGCTACTTCTGGTGGTGGCAACAGGGTTATTGTTCATTCTAATGCAACCACCAATCCCGGTAACATGGACTTACAAATCTGACATAATCAAGGCAGCGCGTCAATCTTCCGATGACATCTCCATTTATGGCTTCATGGCATCAAAGCCTACCTGGCCTTCTTGGCTGCTTATTGTGGCAATTATACTTACTCTGGCGGTTACTACGTCTATAATACCAATTAAGTACATTGTAAAGCTAAGAGCATTCTATTCCATTGCCATAGGGGTTGCTCTTGGAGTTTACATATCTGCCGAGTACTTCATTCAAGCTGCTGTCCTGCATGCCCTCATTGTAGTAACTATGGTCTGCACCTCTGTCTTTGTTGTCTTCACTCATTATCCATCTGCTTCAAGCACTAAGCTGCTACCATGGGTATTTGCTTTGCTTGTGGCACTTTTCCCTGTGACATATTTATTGGAAGGTCAGGTGAGATTCAAAAGCATTTTTGGAGATGAAACTAGGGACATGGGGGAAGAAGACAGAAAACTTACAACTCTCTTGGCTGTTGAGGGGGCAAGGACATCTCTTCTTGGTTTATATGCAGCAATTTTCATGCTCATAGCACTTGAAATCAAGTTTGAGCTTGCCTCACTGGTGAGGGAAAAAGCTTTTGAAAGGGGTGGAATGAGACATAGCCAATCTAGTCACAGTAGTTCTGGTACATTGGCTCCTCGAATGAGATTTATGCAACAGCGTCGGGCCTCTACTGTACAGACATTCACAATCAAGAGAATGGCTGCTGAGGGAGCCTGGATGCCTGCGGTTGGTAATGTTGCTACGGTGTTGTGTTTTGCCATATGCCTAATCTTGAATGTCAATCTAACAGGGGGTTCGAATAAGGCTATATTTTTCCTGGCTCCTATTTTGCTACTCCTCAACCAGGATTCTGATTTTGTTGCCGGTTTTGGGGATAAGCAAAGGTACTTCCCTGTTACAGTAGCTATATCAGCCTATTTGGTCTTGACTGCACTCTACAGCATATGGGAAGATGTGTGGCATGGGAATGTTGGGTGGGGCCTTGAAGTTGGTGGCCCTGATTGGTTCTTCGCAGTCAAGAATTTGGCCCTTCTCATTCTTACATTCCCTAGTCATATCCTTTTTAATCGTTTTGTGTGGAGTTACATAAAGGTGACAGACTCAATGCCACTGATAACGCTGCCCCTTAATCTGCCTTCGATCATAATATCGGATGTGATGAAAATTAGGATATTAGGGATCTTAGGTATTATTTATGCTATTACCCAGTCTATAATATCTAGGCAGCAATACATCTCAGGACTGAAGTATATTTAGGCAAATACAAACTGTACATTATGTACTGGAAAATTTTCAAGTGAGGTGCTGAATTTCAGGTTGGAACTTCTAATTACCCTTTGTCATTTTGACTAGCTGTATGCCTGCATTACTGATATATTTGTGCTTTTTTGAGCTGTTATTGCAAGCTTTTGCTTTAAAATTTTTGGTTTCACGGGTCAAAATTTTTAGGAAATATGGTTCTACTTAATTCTTGGACTTGGGTGGCCTCATATTTTACCATCTCTTTGCATTATTTATTACGTGTGTGTGTGCACTCATCATACTGAAGCTGAGAATGGAACTCAATACAAAATTGTAGTGTATGTATGAAGAACTTTATAATGTTTGAATGGACCGTATTAGGATTAATGCTTGGGAGGCTTCCATGTGAATATGAGTTCATGTCGCCGCTCTCATGATGGCTTCAAGGAGCATGGGATTGGGGTGTTATGGTATGAGCCCACTTTATGATATTTATGCTTTTGAAGACATATATATTGCAAGTTGTTTGTTCTAGGCGAATGGCAATTTCCTCATCTTATGTCAAGTAAAAAGCATTGCCCTTTTCATTTTAAATGTTATTATTTAATTGAAAAAAAAACATTTCCCTTTAAGTGGTTGTGATGATGGATCCTTATCATCATATGTTCACTTTTTTGGTTGTAAATTTTTTAAAAAATTAAAAAATTAAAAATATTATTATTTTAATTATATATGAGCATGCTTAGTCTTATTTGAAATTTAATTTTTTTAAATAAATCGATGTTATTTTGTATATAATAATTGAGTTTCGAGCTAATTTAACTCTGGATTAAGCCTATAAATCGGTGTATTAAAATATCATCCTTATATTTGGTTTAACAAAATAAAAAAGAACTAGAAACAATAATATCCTTTAGGCTATATTTAATTAGGTGGTTGTTAATGGAAGAAAATGTTACATAATATTATTTTATCATTTGAGAGAAAAGTTTATAATGAAATGGAATGGAATAAGATGGAAGGAGAGAATTTCACGTTACATATGATTTCATCATAAATAATGAAAATAAGTTGCTTTCGATTTGAAAATTTTATGAAAAATGTAAAATAATAAACAATATTTTATTGTATTATATTATGAATCTTTCTTTCAAGTAACATTTTATTATATCACATTATTAACTCTTTTATTCCTCTCAAATAGTACTTTTCTAATATCATATCTATTTATATTTTATTTCATTATAAATCATTTCATTTTTTCTACTCTATTATAAACTTTAACATAGCCTTAAGGATGGTTCAACTAGTTCGTGGAATTTCTTTAAAATCTTCAAATATTGGAGATATTCTCTTCCGAATCCTAATGCTAGAAGGTGTGAGTCGCTAGCTTGAAAGAGAGTCTTCCTTCAGAGCTTAAAATTCTCATAAACCGATTTATCCATGTTAACCTGAGAGGAGGTAAAATTTGCCAATTTTGACCAAAAATCATACGTTAATGTTCTCCCGTTGAAAGCCAAATGATTGTTGGTGGTCATCATCAACAAAGTTAATGGACAAATTGGCCATTTCATAAGTCCACCCAATTTGTGTGTGGTCTTGCCTAACATGGCCACTCGACTCGAGGAAACCAAGGATAAGAGAATCCACGCGTCGTGCTCTTAGGAAGGCGTTTAGACAGGAAAAATGGGCGCGGCATCCTCGTCGTCACTCGGTATTTTGCCTTCACTTCTACTATTCCTTCTCATCTTCTGGTTTTCGCCAGGATCATCCAAGGAGCAAGACCCGAGTCCTGCACCATGGCCCCACCAATTCCATGCCATCCTCTTCATGAACTACTCTGGTATCCTTCAAAAGATCGACCTTTGGTACGATTGGCCTGGTGGCAGAAACTTCAACATCATCCAACATCAGCTTGGCGACGTTCTGTATGATCTGGAGTGGAACAATGGTACTTCCTTCATTTACAACTTAGACTCCCAAAATCACCAATGCTCCTCCCTCCAGTTAGAGGTTGGAATTCTCCGTCCCAATTGGCTTGATGGAGCTGAGTATCTGGGTCAGCGCCACGTGGATGGCTTCCTCTGCAATGTCTGGCAGAAGGTTGATTTCATTTGGTACTATGAGGATGTTGTTACTAAGAAGCCTGTTCACTGGGTCTTCTACACCGGTAAGCGTTTATCACCACAAACTACTAACGTTGATTACGTGGTGGGGTGGTGAGTTTTATGTTTCATCTTTGTTTCTTGATATTTGCAGGGAGGGAGGCTCATGTAATGACATTTGAAGTTGGAGCAGTGCTGGAGGATGAGAAGTGGCAAGCTCCTGCTTATTGCTTTAACAAGAAAGTTGATGATGAAAATCATAATCCTGATGCTAGTCAGCTGGTTGATGGAGTTCTGAGAGGTTCCAATGTGCTCCCAAGTGCATTGTAATTCAAGAATAAAGGAACCCCCTTCACTTCAGTCTTTGAGTCTTTGTACTTGCTTTTAGGTGACGTTTGTTGATTTTTAGAATAAAATATCATGTTTGTGCTGCGACCAAAAACTACTAATATTTAGAACCCTGAAGTGTCAAAATTAAGTTCACCTTGCTTCTGCTATACGGGACGTGCTATTGCCACAGTTAAGCGATCCTCTTCGGATCATTCGTCCAATCCAAGGAGACTAATGTCATAAAGCTCGTTTATCTTCTGCGCAGTTTCATTGTGTTCATAGAAAGATCCATCGCTATATTGATATTCAACTGCTAGATAGATAATATATAGCCCTCTTGATAATTCAGCAATAGCATTTAAATGCGAATATAAGGTAGTCTAAAAGGTCCAATCGCTCGTTGAATAGAAGTTATAGACCCCTTCAAAGGTTTCAGCTTTTGTTATGGACCCGACGCTTATCCCACCGGTAAGTTCCGATCTTGCTATATTACGAGTATGTTCGAATAATCCAAACCAGGGAGGAAATTTATAAATACCAGCATAAGAATCTAAGTTTACTCAGTATGCCAAGAAGTATTAAAACAAAAACTATGTCATAATCTAACGTGAATATATCCTGAGCTTGTGGTACCATCAGATTTTCTCACCAGGTTGGAGTGCCTCTATTTTAGTTGATACAACCTTTTCCCTCGTCTCAACTCTTCTGCTTTGCCCTGTATCTGTACCTACTCGCCGCATATAGAAACACCATGAAGTTTATGACGCTTAGTCCTGCAAGCAGCCAGTAAAAATAATCGAATCTACCCTTATTTACATTCATCGCCAACCATGATTCTTTTCCTTTAGCTTCATTCCCTGTAAGTGATTTAACAATGTTGTTAAAAGGGGTTGTTAGAAAGCTGCCTATGCCACCCGCAAGCGCAGCATATGCGGATCCTACGCTTCTCATAGCATCAGGAGCTTCCTCGTACAGAAATTCCAGTAGTGCAACAGTGGCAAAGACTTCAGCTATTCCAATCAGGCAGTACTGGATTACCAACCAGTATGCGCTGAACCCGGGCATGGCAGACAGGAAAACTTCTTCAAACTCATGTTTTATTGCGTAATTCCTTCTGTACCTCTCCAAAATCCCAGCCCACGCAGCAGACACGATTGAAAACACCAGACCTATCCCTATCCTCTGTAGTTGCGTAGCACCATGAGGATGACCGGTGAAGAGTCGAGCCAATGGAACAAATGTATAGTAATATAGAGATAAGAACAGGAATATGCTGAGTGCAGGAAAGACGGGCATACATGTTACAGGGACCTTGAAACGTCCCAAATATGTGTTCATAGTATATGCTTGCTGCACTGAGAGAGTCAGATACTCCGTTACTATTAGATTCATCACGATGGTCAGTAATGGTATTGGTATAAGTTTGATAAGAATCTTGACTTCCTCTACTTGAGTTATAGTGCAAAGCCTCCATGGATCAGGACTATCCTCCTTCAATTGAAGAGCTGCCTTATCCAAAAACCTGCAGAGGCAGAATCAGAAACAGATTCAGTAGCAGGCAAACAATTGTCCAAGTGCACACTAGAACGGACCCTCATTGGTGTCTGATTCAGCCTAAAGTCCGTAGAATATACTTGGTTTTATGTTGTAAGATTGACTGATGTACCTCAAAAAAGTAAACTGAGAAGGTATTGGTTGGTCCTGATACAATCAAGGAAGGGAAACAGTACCTGAAATCATTGGTATGTGCTATTTTCGCGCTGCCCTTGATAGCAGAGCGATTGCCAGAAATCTCATAGAGGCCTACAAACTCAGTGCTTGAGAAACTGGCATTTCTTTTTCGAAAGGCAGCAACCAGAACCTGAGCAACTCGTGTTAGGGGACTTCCTCCTGGTAATCTGTGCCTGTATAGAGGAGTGCCGACAAAGAATAGGATGTTGGATATGGCCATACCTACTGCTAGTGCACCAAAAGCATATCCCCACCCCTTCTGCATCTGAATGTAGACGATCAGCGTGAAGGCTGCTATGCCCCCAATTGATACAAAAAGATAGAAGAAGTTGAAAAAGCTATCCAGGTGAGCCTGGTAATTTTTAGTCCTTTCATCAAACTGATCAGCTCCAAAGGAAGAGACACATGGCCTTATACCTGCAGAACCTAATCCACTGGCGTAAAGAACTGTATTCAGGTAGATCATCTGCCATGGTTTTGCCTTGTCGCAAGTACCCAAAAGCAAGCCAAATTGGGTGCAATTCTGATCCGGCATAAAGACCTTCACCGTGGCAGATATCGTGATACCTATCAAACCCTCCAGGAGGCCAACATTAAAGAACAATATTGATGATCATCAGTATTATCCTTCGAGAAAATTACCTAAACAGAATGCAAATGTACTGAAGTGTACATTGGCAATAATACAAACAAGTTAGCTACTTTGTTCAAGTAACAGTTTCTTACCACAAAATAGAGTGTTGTAAAACTTGCTATTGTCCAATATCGACCCAGATAAGCATCAGCAAGAAAACCACCGATGATAGAGGATACTTGCGATATCCCAAGAAAGTTGCTCACTAAAATTGCTGAACCACTGAAGGGCTTGTGCATAACGTTGAACATGAAGAGAACCATGTTAACTGCAAGACCATAATAACACATCTTCTCTGCCATTTCATTCCCTGTAAGTGACAATCTCAGCCAGTTAAGTCCCCTTAAACTGCTCCACCTTTACTAGGTTTTATTCAAGCTTAAGGTGGAGTCCGGATCAGTTCATACAAACTCTATTAAGTGTTCAGTCATACAATGGAACTCAGATTTAGAGAAGCAATCAACAGCTGAAACTGGGCTCTTAACCATAAAAGGAAAAGAAACAAGCTTCGTGGATAAAGCAGATTTTTTAATTACCAAAAATGAAAAGAACAGCAATCCAGCCACCGGTCTTTGGGAGACGATGATCGGGAATTGGTTTACCGCGAATATCAACAGGAATAGTTCCTATATGCCAATTATCAGACTCCGTCAAGTGGATTCCATCGAGCTTCATACTTGAAGTTGACTCTGACTTTCCAGTAATGCTCATCGCCGGTGCTTCTTCAGGACATTCAGGCGGTGGCTTTATTTCAGTACTTGCTCCCATCTCTCTACTCCCTGCATAAACCAACCCATACCCAGTATACGACATCATCAGTAAATGGAAACCGCCATTATCAATAACTTCAAAGACTTCAAAGCAAGATCCATCAAAAAGCAGTAAAGCCAAAGGGGAAAAAGAACGGATCTTGACAACCTTTTTGGCTTCTGGGGTGTTTTTCCAAGATCCTTGCTGAAAAAAACTATACTAACTAAACTAGTGATACAAAACAAAAGCTAAATGAAAACCACACGCACAGATACATACAAAGAAATAGGCATTTGGGATATTTTTACACATACCTTCCAACGTGAAATTGGTTGGTGAGGAAGTGAACTTCTTTTATAAGTTCTATGGAGACAACACCTGCAGCACTTTGAACTTAGCTAGGTGATCACTCTAAATTCCTTTGTCACATGTTCCTAGAATTAGATTTTCAATTGGTTAGTATATAAAGAACTTGTCTTTTGACCATGTCTTGGACCCCTAGCATTCTCTTGATTCCCTGTTTAATATTATGATCTTAACCATTTATTTATGTAAATTTTGTGTTTATTTATGTAAAATTTATGCGAAACTGATTGAAATTTATAAAATAAAATAAAATATCATATAATTAGAGAGAAGATTTAGACGCAGCACTCCCCACTTAGTGTTAGTGATCTACATGATAGTTTCAACAGTTGTGTTTGTGTGGCAGACTGTAACTACTCACGCATCTTATCCATTAATGCTTAATGGAAACAAGTGGCCACGACCACGAGCCATTAAAGAATCCAACGAACACACGATCCCCGACTTGTAGGAGGCCAAATGGCCTAATAAATAATATCCACTATTCTTACCAGAGATACAAACATGACTCGGAATTTAGAATTCCGAGGCCATGTTCATAAAAACCCAAATAATTTCTTATGAAAATTTTTAATTTTTAAATAATTTTTTAGTAACTTTAAAAAATTAAAAATTAAACGTGTTGAATTATGAAAACTTCATGTCTTGAACCTTTATATTAATTTTCTATTTTAAGTAATCGCTCTCATTTGCATCAATATTAATTCAATAATTCACAAATGTCTATTTACTTAATGAACCCCCTTCTATACATAATTAGAGAATAAATCATCTATTCTCGTTATTGCGTGCTTACTTAGTTCTATGAACATTTATCAATTCAATAAATGAGATGGATGGATGCTCATAAAAATGTGAACAAATAATCTGAACGTATATATGGAATAAAGACATCAATCAATTAGAAAATATAATCAAGTTTTGTTCCATAAATAATATATTTAAAAATAAAAATTTTAATTAAATTAAATAAAAATAAATAAGATAAGATTAATCATATTCCTACTTATATTAGACACTTGAACAGAGAATACGTATTAAACATCCAAATTGAAAACGTTTTTTGGACCGAAAAACAAAAAAGAAGAGAAGTTTGTGAAGAAATGATATCATGTTTTCTTAATTCATACAATATATATGTTGCTTTATATAAAGAGTAGACGTACCCCCACTCATTAAAATACGACGTGATACTATAAATAACAATAAAGGCTTTTTTTTGAAGAAAAACAAATAAAGGCTTATTTAGAACTTTTAAAAAACAATTTTAAATCATTATAATCTTAATTAGTAAGTAATATAAAAAATTAATTTTACAAGGCAAAATGAGAATTTAGAAAATGTTTTTCTCAAATTTATATTTAAAATATTTTATTTTTATTTTTATTAATAAATACTAATACTTTTAAGATTTTATGTACGTTTATTCCAAAATTTCAAGTGTTAATTTTATTTGTTAATTTTAAGTGTCGTATCAGTAAGATATTTTAGAATTTTATAAGTTTGCAAGTATTCTTTTTCATCTTTGTGCTATTTTAATTTAGGATTTTCTTTCTAAACAATATTTAGATTAACCGAATATGCTAAACTTAGTTAAATAAATTAACTTACTATGAATTAAATGGACTTATTCGACATCAATATATCAAACAATTTTAGATATTATTCACATAAATACATACGATGCAACAAATTTTTAATAGAAAATTTTCGATTTCTATCATTTGAACGCAAATAAATTAAAATCTTAAGATTCATATTATTATGTGTAGACAACTTAGTGAAATCAGGTAGATATGATCAAATTAGTATCAAACCTTTTAGATTTTTTTTAATAAAAATTTCAGTGTTAAACATTTTAAACTTTAGTATCGAATGAACCCAAGGTCTAAGTCTAAAACACCGTAATCAATTCGTGACTTGAACCCTTTAATTCCAAGGACTTGAAGCCTCTTTAGGGTACCCACCGCAAGTTAAATTACGACTACAATGTAGCGACGCTTGTTTTGAGCTCTAATCCCAATAAGTTGAATACTCTTTAAGAAACTCTCCGCCACCCTAAGAACAGAAGAACAATGCCCTTGCTTTACGGGAGAACTTTTTAAATATAAAAGCCATTATAAACAATCAAAGGAAGGAAAATGGATGTATGATAGATTTCTGTTTAACAAGAAGAGATGAGAGTAAGGATTCCAGTGAGTTTTCAATTCGATTAATATCTGCATTATCCGACTCAAAAAATAGATATGAAAGCTAAAAAATAGATTTTAAATGGATGCAGAAAAATAGATGTTGATATGAATTTAAATATGGGTCTAGTGACAACCCGAACCGATGGATATCCATACCCTGCCTGTTTTTTATTAATTCTATGTTTTTATTTTTTTTGAATATTTATGGTTAAATATAATAAAATATTAATATTTTCTTAGAAGAAATAATTTTAAAATCTTCATTTTACTCCTCAATCCTTACCTTTTTCATCATATTTTATTTTCTTATAGGATGATAATAATGCAAATGATATGGAGATGGAGTTTTAAATGTTGTGGAGTTCAAGCGAAGACAATTTGAAGCTTTGGATATTTCAATCTTTGTTCCAGTTCTTGATTGTGAAAAATATATGTTGTTTTTGCACTAAACATTATGATTTTTATTATTCTAAATTTATGATTTTTTAAGACATACAAATCAAAATCTTGACTTATTATTATTAAAATAATTTTAATTTAGAGTGTTCGCATAAATTTGCCCTTTATATTTTATATTTAGAAGTTATATTTTGTGTGCTATATAACCCGATGGATATCCAAAAATTCGAACAATCCAATGGATTTGGATATGGGTAGTAAATCGTAAAAGCTGATGGATATAAATTTGGATATGGGTTGAGTCATAAAAAAATGGATATGGACATAAGTAGAGTAATACTCGAACCGAATCCTACCCATTGCTATCCCTAGATGAGACAATGATTAGGTGGTAACATTAATATCCAAATCCCGCAAGCAACAACATTTAGGAAATCTAACAAACGTATGATGAAACAGAACCACTAAAATGAAAACAAACGGTACCATTGGTAGCTGCATTTGAACCATTAGTTGGCAGTTATTGCAGTTCAATTCACCCCACCTACATTTTGCACACATCACAGTCTATACAATTACTTATCAGATATACAAATAGTGCCATTAACCTACAACAAAGGATAAACCCCACCTATCTTTTGCACACTCACTCTATTCAATTGCGTATTAGATATACAAATAGTGACATTAACGTACAACAAAGGATAGATTAAAAGCATGAGAACGATTAATCAGAACTCCCAAGCGAAATGGCATTGAAAAGTCAAACAAGGAGGCAACGAATTGAAGTTATCATTGTTGAATTTTATATTTTATTAAAGAGTTCAATAATTTTATTTAGTCAAATAAGATAAAACTAAAACTATCTCAGAAAAGAAATACCACAAGTATCAGCTCATATAATTAAGGAGATGGCCTTAGGAATATCGTCCCACTACAAGAAAAGGAAGAATTAGCGATAGAAAATTACCGATGGAAAATATATTGTTGCAAATTACAGGCGAAGAATCTATTTTTGTTAGTAAAATTGACGGGAAAATTTTCGTTTAATGACGGTATTAATATCCATCGCTAAATATGAAAGGAAGCAACAATTAGTGACGAAAAATTAGCGACGAAAAATATACCGTTGCAAATTAGCGACGAAAAATATACCGTTGCAAATTATCAACGAAAAATCCATTTTCTGTTGGTAAAATTGACTAGAAAATTAATGTGGAGGGAAGAGAATTAGCGACGAAAAATATACCGTTACAAATTACCGACGGAAAATATATTTCCGTTGGTAAAATTGATGAAAAAATTTATTAATTAGCGACGATATTTATATCCGTCGCTAAATATGGAGGGAAGGAAGAATTAGCAACGGAAAATTAATAACGGAAAATATACCGTTGCAAATTAGCAATGGAAAAGTAGCGATAGAAAATATACCGTTGTAAATTACCAACGGAAAATTCATTTTCGTTGGTAAAATTGACGGGAAAATTTTTTAATTAGCGACGGTACTGATATCCGTCGCTAAATATGGAGGGAAATTATCCCGACAAATTTTGTGATGGACTTTAGCGATGGAATAAGATTACCGTCGGTAAAAAGACGGAAATTATTGGTGGAAATTTTTTTTTGAGTTTACCGACGGAATTACCTACGGAAATTTCCATCGGTAATTCCGTCAGTAAATTCTTTTTAAATTAAGCTCACCCGACATCTCCCTCCCACCTACGTCTTCTTCTTCCTTCTTTCTACATCCCCTCTTCGGTTTTCTTGGAGCCCATTTCTCTGTTGTGGACTACTTTTCTGCTCGTTGACGTTGTCTTCTCCGGCCATTGTCATCGTGTCCTTCGGTGGAGATATTTTTGCAACTATTGTCAAGTGTTTTTTTGTATATTGGATGAAAATTAATTTGGGTATTTACTACTTTCTTTTATTTGCGTTTTTTGTGATTGGAAAACAACTTTAAGGTATAAATGTTGGTGATAGAAGGGACAAGACGTGATTTTAGTTGTGATGTT
>JAOSBK010000003.1:7475900-7498092 GCA_027568895.1 Erythroxylum shatona
TCAAGTCCTGTGTGATCTGCCAGAGGAACAAGTATGATCATACAGCATCCCCAGGATTATTACAACCCTTACAGGTATCGGAGGGCTGTTAGAAGGAGGTCACGATGGATTTTATAAAGGGATTGCCACCATCGCATGGGAAGACGTCAATCTTCGTGGTGGTCGATAGGTTCAGTAAGTATGCGAATTTCGTGGCCATTAAGCATCCCTACAATGCCCCGGAGGTGGCGTAAATCTTTATGAATTATGTATTTAAATTGCATGGAATGTCCGTGCGAATTATTACCGATAGGGATCCATTATTTTTAAGCAAATTTTGGAGAGAGAGGTTCCGATTACAGAATGTGTCGCTGCATCCTTCGACTACATATCACCCGCAGACGGATGGGCAGTCTGAGGCGGTGAATAAAACACTAGAGACCTACCTACGGTGTTTTTGCAGTGACACGCCTCAGAAGTGGACGAGTTGGCTTACCATGGCAGAATGGTGTTATAATACTTCATACCACTCGGCCATAAATACAACCCCATTTGAAGTTCTTTACAGGTATCCACCTCCCTTATACGTACCATATGTAGCCGGAGACTCCAAAGATGTGGGGATGGATCAGATGTTTCAGGAGAGGGAGGTAGCATTACAAATTGTCAGATTTCACCTAAACAGAGCCAAACAGAGGATGAAGGTACAAGCTGATAAGAAGCGTTCTGACAGAGAGTTTGAAGAAGGACAGTGGGTGTTCGTGAAGCTTCAACCCTACAGGCAACATTATGTTCAACGAAGGGTTAACCAGAAATTAGCGTCGTTGTACTATGGGCCCTTCCCTATCGTGAAGAAGGTAAACAAGGTAGCATACACGTTGGAATTTCCCGAGGGAGTGACTATTCATCCTACCTTCCATGTCTCCCAACTGCGAAGCTCGGTTTCGGAAGATACAACCGTGTCTAGCCAGTTACCCACGACAGTGAAAGATGTGGAGAAGATCCCTGTAGCTATTTGGGGACGTAGGATGGTTAAGAAAAATAACAGGGCGGTAACGCAAATACTAGTACAATGGCAAGGAGAAGCACGAGAAGACGCAACCTGAAGTTTTATGAACTACAGAAGAGGTATCCAGACGTCAACTTGATGGACAAGGTGGCTTCTGAAGACGGAGGGGATGTTGCGAAAGCGTGAATGCATGAAGAAGATGAGGAGGAGTGGAGGACGGTGTCGTAGAGGTTGGGCATAAATAAACTAAACGCTACGTATGTGTAACGAGCACTCTCCAAGCTCACGTGCTAGGGTCTGGAATATTCGATGTATCGTTATATATCCGTTGTAACCGAAAGGGAAAGACAGCAAATGATGAATGATAAATCTCTCTCTGATCTCTCTCTCTCTCTCTCTCGTGTTCGTTTCACTTACTCTGCGTGGCGAATAATCGTAACACTCTACGGGTTGTGGAGGATTGGGCTACGATGCAG
Organism: Erythroxylum shatona; assembly: GCA_027568895.1. Taxonomy (NCBI): domain Eukaryota; kingdom Viridiplantae; phylum Streptophyta; class Magnoliopsida; order Malpighiales; family Erythroxylaceae; genus Erythroxylum; species Erythroxylum shatona. Next base: position 7,477,365 of record JAOSBK010000003.1, read on the forward strand.
GACACGAGTTGAGCAGTTAGTGGTGATTGGAGTGACAAAGTGAGGCTGAGAGCCTGAGCAGAGCGTACGTAAATGAATCTATATAACCATCGTCCGTATAATCTCAAGATTGAAAGGTAAAAACAAGAAGTTTGTTTTGGGAGGCTATGATTCTTATTCAAAGTTGATGACTAGTCTCATTCAGAAAAGACACCTGTGTTTTTTTAGTGGTAGTTGGGCATATTTGGCCCGGCCTACTCGTCTTCACCCATCTACCTCCAAATAAAAGTATTTAACAGGGTGTCTAGGGCAATGAATAGTTTGTTGATATTTCCACGTGTTCTGCTATTATTTTTCAATGCTACTTCCCTCGTGAATATTATCGTCCGTCCGATGCACTTATAGAACCTTTTTTCGACCACATGATATCACCAAGCATTCCAAACAGAAGCAAGAAACAGAAATTATATGAAAAAACAAAATAAGTAAAATGTCTGAAAAATAAAGCACGTAATATCAATCGATTCCGTCCGCCTTCCAACTTCTCTGGTGCTACCCGATCGGATCCTCTTCAACTTCCGCATCTGATCGTCAAGGTTCCAACATTTCTCTCTAATCTATTTGTACTTCAAATATTATCTTCTGGGTTCCTATAGTCTAGGTATTTTACCCTATGTCTCTATCATTTTTTGTCCTTGTGATATCTTTCAGAACTTACTCTCTCATTGAGCTGAGAAGTCGATTTTAATGGAATTTTTGCATTTGGGTTCCGTTTTCCGTTGTGGGTAGATCTGAACTGATAAAGTTTTGCTGGGCGAAAATTCAAGGCTTGAGAGTTGCCGATGGTTTTTGTGTGTTGACTTTTGCAGTTTTCCGTTTGTTTTCTTTTCAAGGAGAAGAAGTAAAGATGTTGGGAATTATAAGGCAGAAAGCGAGTGCTGGAAGCTCTCCTCTTCTGGTATTATACGTCTTCAATAATTATTGGTTCTTTTTTGAGGTTTTAGTTCTGTTGAGTTGGATTTCTGATGTAGGATTTTTTGTGCAGGTTTTAGGGCAGTCCCTCCAGAGGATTCGTTCTGTGGCTTGGAGAGGTTATGCCACTGGTGTTAAAGAGGTACGCCGTCGTCCCTCTCACTCTTGCAATGCGACTTTGCTTGTTTTTGTCTTTTTGTTGTTGGCTTTATGCATAGGTTTGTTGATCCAACTAGGGTAGTGATTTGAGCAGTTTAACGCTTTAGATGTCCAAAAAGTTTCACCTTGTCGACTTAATTTGCTTTATGAAGATTACTTCATTTTCCGTATTGGCTTGAGATCGTGGCTTATTTTATTTGAGATGGGAAGCAAAAGTGATATGTTTTCTGAAACACTGTTCATTCCCAGATTCAAGTTAGAGAAGCATTGAACTCTGCACTTGATGAGGAAATGTCTGCTGATCCTAAAGTCTTTTTGATGGGTGAAGAGGTGTGAACTTATTTGGAAATGGTTCTTTGTGTGTCATTCCAAAATTTGTCTGTTCTTACGTTGCTGTTCTACTCTTAAATGCAGGTGGGAGAATACCAGGGTGCATATAAGGTGATTCTTGCTTAGCAGAAAAGGCAATCATTTCTTTATATGTTTGACAAAAGAAAAGCGATCTGTGCATTTTGTTCATTCGTTGACATTCATCTTTAATTTTTTGTTTTGTTCTAGATTACCAAAGGGCTTTTGGATAAATATGGTCCTGAGAGAGTTCTTGATACGCCAATCACGGAGGTTCTTTGCTTTACCTTATGGTTATTTATTTTTGTAGATGGTATTGGATGTCATCTTATACACACCGAATTCATAAAATGTTAAACAGGCAGGATTTACTGGTATTGGAGTAGGTGCTGCTTACCATGGTCTGAAGCCTGTAGTGGAGTTTATGACATTTAACTTCTCAATGCAGGTTAGTTTTTTAATATTAGTAGTTTCCCAGTATCTTCCACTTAGTGAGTTAAGGTGACAGCTAGACCTTGGAGTTGAAGTTATAATACTCATGCAGCAATAGTACTGAAACAAATTGATTCTGAGGGTTATATTTCTCTGTGATGCTTTGATTGATCTGCTTCTGGCTCTTGATGCAGGCAATAGACCATATCATCAACTCTGCTGCAAAATCAAACTACATGTCTGCTGGCCAGTTATCTGTTCCCATAGTTTTCAGAGGACCAAATGGTGCTGCTGCTGGAGTTGGTGCGCAACATTCTCAAGTATTTTTCATCTCTCTCTCTCTCTCTCTTTTTACGACTAAATTATATCTTTGTGATATCATACTTATGGACCCTCCTTTTCTTGCATTAGAATATGTTAGAAATGAGATACAATGTAAAATGGATTCAAATATAGAGAAACTAGGAACTTGTTCCCATTCTTCAAGCTCTATTTCTGAAACTAAGTTGTACTTGCGTAACATCATTCTGACTTTATACTTTATGGGGTATTGTCTTTCTTGAATTTTCCTCTGTGTCATTTTCGACGATCTAGTTTTCTGCACTTTTGGGATTGATCCTCCATATTTTTCCCAATAGTGGAAGAAATGGTTATAAGGGGATCTAATATATTTAGATGCATGGCTGCTGTGAAGTAGTGAGCAATTACTAAATGACATTGTTGAATTCCCTTGCAGTGTTATGCATCATGGTATGCCTCCTGTCCTGGATTAAAAGTGCTATCCCCGTATTCATCTGAAGATGCCCGGGGTCTGCTAAAAGCAGCCATAAGGGACCCTGATCCTGTTGTTTTCCTAGAAAATGAGTTATTGTGAGTGTTTTAATGGTCTTTGTGATGCTTGGTATAGTTATACTGCTTTTGATTCTCTGTTTGTTGATGGGTATTTTGTGTTTCAGATATGGTGAATCATTCCCTGTTTCAGCTGAAGCTCTTGATTCCAGCTTTTGCCTTCCAATAGGAAAAGCTAAGGTATCCTTTCTAGCTTTTTTCCCCTAATTGTTTCTTTTGTTTTTTCCAATGCAAATATAATACATGTATTATCTAATTTACAATTTCATCATGGACTTTTGACAGATTGAAAGAGAAGGAAAGGATGTGACCATTACAGCCTTTTCAAAGATGGTTGGCTATGCTCTTCAGGTTTGTTATCCCTCCAATGGTTTTTGTCCATCATATGCTATACTGTGTAACATACAATATTTAGTAATCAATGAGATTGGTTGGTCCTATGTTTTATCTTGCCACGTGATTTCTTTTTTGGGATAATTCATCCTGCCATCTGATTTTTCTTGGTACAGGCAGCTGAGATACTCTCCAAGGAAGGAATTAGTGCTGAGGTAAATTGGCAATTGAAAGAATGTTAAGTCTTTAAAATAATTGAGGCATTGTATCTAATCATCTGTGCTACAGGTGATAAATTTGCGCTCAATTAGGCCACTTGATAGACAAGCGATTAATGCTTCAGTTAGGAAAACTAACAGACTAGTTACAGTTGAAGAAGGGTTTCCTCAGCATGGTGTTGGTGCTGAAATCTGGTTTGTCATCTTTATCCTAAATGCTATGAATTCTACGCTGCATTAATTAGGCCCCATGATTACCAAGACAATGCACCTTTTTTTTCAAGCAGTGCAAGTGTTGTTGAAGAGAGCTTTGAATATCTTGATTCACCGGTTGAGAGAATTGCTGGAGCTGATGTTCCTATGCCTTATGCGGCCAATCTTGAGAGGATGGCTGTACCACAGGTTCATGTTTATCTTTTGATCCATATGATTGTAGCACCTGCCGATCATTCATGTGCTTAAGACCTCATGTTCTTCTGTTACTACCATTTTTAGCAAAGCTAGTGCATAAACATAGAAACTATATTGGTGCTGTGATATTGTGATGCATATCTAGCGATTCCTTGAAATATGTTGTTATTCTTTTGGCTTGTGGGTTCTGCAGGTTGATGATATCGTCCGTGCAGCAAAGAGAGCTTGCTACAGATCTGTACCATTGGCTGCTACTGCTTGATCATGCAGATCAGTGCAAAGATCATTTCAATTTAGGTTGTTTTGCTTCTGGATGCCCGTGTGTAAGAATTTGTTTTAGCTCATTGACCGTTTCTATCCTCAGTAGTTCTAAAGCATTTATTTCTTCAGTTTCTCTTATGAAAGTATATGTTTCTTTTGGTTTCAGGAATTGAACAGGATGTACATTTTTGCATTGTCAATGAAGAGGAAGACAGAATTGAATAACAGCAGAAAATGTTGATCACTGGAAATTTGGCTTTTTTCATTTTCAGGATTCAGTTCCCTGGACTGGATATTTGATTTAACATCCGGATTTTTTTTTGGTTAATCACTCTTTTTTAAGGTTTGTTGACGTTTCAAGGTGGTCTTCAAATACTATGCCTTTGTCTACTTGGTTTTGGCGAGAGTTTGATGCTTTCTAGGTTTATGGTAAGTATAACAGATGAGAAACTCGTATATATTTCTGGTAATAATATCATTCATATCCTAGGATATACTTTAGAAATGCATAGTAAAAGTTGTGTTTTCTGTGACATTGGTGCAACTTGAATTAGGATAAACTTTTCGTACACTTAAATGTAAAGAGGAAAACATGGTTGGATTTATGTCCTGGAGATTTACATAGCATTGTGCTTGAAGGTGTTCAGCAATTATACATGTCAGGATATTAAGAACATAAATGCAGTAACACATATCATAACAAGAAATGCTTTTATACTCGGGGAAAGAGGATAGAAGAGCAACAGCAGATTTATTGCCTATCCCTTGATTAGGCTAGGGAAAAAAGATCAAGCCCTGGGGGTGAAGTCAACAGACTCAATTAGATTTCTTGGAATCTGAGATTCGGTCCTAATGCGCTTAAATTTAGTTTAAAAGGTGGGCATTTCAAATGATTTTGGGTCTGCTCACTTTTAATCTTAATTTACGTAATCTGCCTTTATCATGATAAGAAAAAAACTGGCCGACTCTTTTGTTTAACTGAAAATTTGTCGAGCTTGCTGGTTCAAGAAAAGGAAACAATGGAATGGTTGTGTGAGGTGAGAAAGTGAGTAACAGGGCAAGTCCGAAGGTTCATTACAGGACCATGGACGAATCGTGAAGAGTTATATAATAAAATAGGGCTGTAATTTATTTTATTAAAGTTTTGAATTGAAATATAATGTTCTAATTACTTTCCTTAGTCTAATTTCTGCTTAAGTCCCTGTAAAATTCTATATTAATATCAAGACTAGGTTGACAAAAATCTCATAAATTTAGGTTAAATGAAATAACTTTGTACAAATTATAAATTACAGAAGAAATAAAACTCATGATAGTATTATTTTAAGATTTTAAATTGAAATATGATGATATAATTGAATATAGAATCATTTGAAATTAGTCTTTAAATTCCCTGAAAACTATTTATTAATATTAAACGAATGATGGTTGAATTCACCGAGTGACGAGCTTATCAACATTAGGATTAATTGAGTCATAACCCAAGAGCCCCGAAAAGAAAACACCTTCACTCTGTTGGTGTGAACGAGAACAATTTGTAACGGCAAATTTTGACAAATTGAAAGGTTATGGCGGAGTGACGATGAGGTGGCCACGAGTCGGTGAGTAAACACGCCCCCGTCTTTCTTTGTAGACCAATTCCTTCCTACTACTTTAGCCTGACTCACCACACGAATGTATACTGTGATCAATTTCTTATCACACGCAAGTCATCTTCAGAGAAAGTGACGCGGAGAGTTTTTAGCACACTTGCAAAACACAATAATTTATGTAAGCTGTCATGTCATCTACCAAAGAACATGAACTCACCATAGAGAAAAGAAAATGCAATGTAAATACGCGTTTCTTCATTTTTGGGAAGTCATGTTGTTGCGTGTAGGAATACGAGAGACCAAAGGGTGCCTTTTGTTATGTGTGCTTCCGACGAATTTGATACAAAAGAAATTGCTTCCGGGGCTTTTCCAGGAGCTTTACGCTTTTATGGAATATAAGGTCCAAGTGAAACTTCCTCGTACGTTTTCTTCAGAAGAGACAAAATGAATTATTGCATCCGCTGCTTCTCTTCAAATTAATGAACACCCGGGGCCTATCTGATAATTCAGCTGCTTTCGTACGGCTAATAAGCCTAAAATGGCGTCTGCATCATTCAAAATGCCACTATCCTCAACAACTCCCACAAGGCATTAGGAAGAAATAGGTAACAGTTGAGTCAGGACAGGCTCAGCGTTGTTCTCACTTGGCAGTCTGTCACAGGATTCTTCTGATTTACAGTTGTTAGCATTGATGAGAATGTAATTACAAATAATAAGAATATTATAAGTTAGGATACCCTAAAACAAGTTGATCTTGAAAGCATGTATACGTTTGAGTTTTATAATTATCAACTTCCATACCAACAGATTAATCTTGTGCGCAGCTCACCCAGCAAAGAATGGCCGTATACGTAGATATTGGATTTGAAAATAAGAAACGTCGAAAACCGCAAAAGACGCTTTTATTGACCTTTGAAAGTTGTCGTCTTCTTCTTCTGCTTCTTCTTTCTCCTCCTCTTGTAGCTTTTCTGAAACGCAACAATCAGTTATAATTAACCTCAAATAACTAAAAAACCATATGATCTGATGTCAACCGGGGAAAATTAATAGCATCTTGAGGCTAATTACGTAGAAGCTTTGATGAAAAGTGCTGGGTTAAAAAGGGGAGGAGAGTTGGGAAAAAGTTATGGAGTCCTGTTCAATGGTCAACGTTTTGATTCCTAGACGTGGGGGTGTGGTGCCATGCGTTAATTGCTGCCTTCATTATTCAATTTTGTTAGGTGGTGACGACATTTTGAAGGCTAATTGCATGTATATGACGTTTGATTGTAGGTTCATTCTTTGGATAATTGGACATAATACATGGCTTTTACATTAAATATGAAACAAGAATACAACACCAAACAAAATTATTGCAATAATTACACACATAATAATAATAGCAACTCATTCGATAATACATTATTCAACAAATCAATTACTAAAATTTCTTTCAATAACTAATTTTTTAATTACCTTTACCGATAGAGATTTTTATAACTTACAAGTATTTTACTATTTTCCATGCGTAGATAGTTATGTTGATCGATCAATTCCATACAAGTTATGGATAAAAACTCAACCAGTTTGATCGATTTATAGTAAAAATTTTGAACCGTTTAACGTTTTGGTTAAGTTTTCAATTTTAAATTGAGCATTATACAATTTTTAAAATCTTTTGCTGTTTAAAAAAAAGTCTCATAATATTTATGTCAATCTTTCTCTATCTTAATACATTTAAAATGGCGCGCTTATTTTGATACAATCAAATAGAAAGTGCTAAGAGTAGATTCAATCCTAAGATAGATTTTTATTTTCAGTTTGATTTATTTTAGTAATTTTTATTGTTAAAAATCAATTAATTCCTTAATTAATTTGTTAATTTTTGTAAATTAGTAAATTTTGATAATTTTTTAATTGAACTTTAAATTATTTGATGAGTAAGAACAATCTCTTTCGATCATATTTTAAATTCTTTAATTTTATTTAATATTTAATCTATTTTATAATAATTTAATATTAATTAAAATATTTTTAAACCTCTTATTTTATCGATTGAAATTTTCAATCCCTTGATATAAAACAAAGGTTGCAAATATCTTGCGAGATCAGTCGGTGCAAAATTCATACAAATATTTAACAATCTTTCTTCTAGACCCTAAGTGGTTGTCATATCAACAATTATTTCATAATAATAATAATAAATAATAATTGCTAGTAAAGTTTGAGAAGAAAAAGAATACATCTTGGATTCAACTTACTTTGTTCACAAGATTTAAAAAAAACTAAAAAGAAAGGACCAGATTAACGTAGACCATCTAAGCAAAATATGCAAATTGGTAAGTTATGATTTGACCGTTGACCAAGAAATTTGGAATTTGACTACTATAAAATTATAAAAAGGCAATCAATTTGAAATTTGACCAAAGAAAATATAAAAATTATAATTCTCAAGTGAAAGTATTTGTCTTTATTTCGGAGAGCTGCTTGCCCTTGGTTTCACTTCTTTCATTAAAATTCCAAAGAAAAGAAGAAAGAGAGAGAAACGGAAACAGAAGAAAAATCAAAAAAGAAGAAAGAAATCAGTCTCTCCCTTTCTCTAAGACTGTTGATCGATTGCTTTCGTGGTTTTGACGATTTTGTTTGATTTTCGGTTGTCGGAGAAGAATGAAGAATTCTCTGAAGAAATTGAGAGGATTAGCACTTCATCATAGACATGGAGACCACCACAAGGAACACATGGATCTTCGTCCTTTGCGTCAATCGGACGAGATTTCTAGAGCTTCTCAGGTTTGCTCGCATCATCTCTTAATGTCTTGCTTGCTTGCTGAGAAACTCGATGGATAATTTTCTCCGTTCAATTTTTCATACTCTGCTGCCGCCTTCCCGTTGTTACTATTTTCGACTTCCGGTGCTCTATTTTTCTTCTTCTATTTGGGAACTGGATGTGGCGTTCGTCGTTACTGTGAAATACACTGGATTTGCTTGATTTTTTTTCCAATTACTTGGTTTATTTTAGTTTTTGAGTTTTTTTGGTTGCGATCTGCTTAAATTAGCTACTTTGTTGTCAACGAGGTTGGGAGTTTTTGCTTTTAAAGACCTGTTACTTTTTTCCCCCCTTTCTTGAAATGGTAACAATAAAAAGAACAAAATGGTATCTCGCTACATGTATTAAGTGGTTAGCGATGATTACTTTTGATGAGCAATTGAAAGCCGCGTTCTGGAATAGGAAATGTTAGCTGTCTGATTGCATGATTGGAAATTTATGGCCTAATCTATCGTTTTGATTACCTTGCATTTAACCTACTTGTTTTTAATGTGGATAATTATGTCTTCTATTGTTTTATCAGGATATGGAAGACATGAGAGATTGCTATGATAGCTTACTCTCTGCTGCTGCAGCAACTGCTAATAGTGCCTACGGTATTTTCTTCATTTGTTTCTTTATTCTTCCTACTGATATTGGATCTAATTCCTCTGCTACACGTTAATTTAAGTGAACACAATGGCAGCATCATTTCTTGTCATGTTTGCATTGAAGATTTGAAGTATTATGTGAAATCAAACAAAGACACCAAAATGCTAACGTACTCAATTGTTGACCTAGTTTACTGTTCTTGAAAATCGCAAATTGTGGTGCTTATTTTTTAAGTTAGTTGGAAGTAGGCTTTTGGATGATCAGGGGACAATGACACTCATAGATGAGCGCTTGCCAATATTCCAGAGTTATCCTTCTTATATTCTCATTTATTGACAGAATTCTCTGAATCATTGCGGGAAATGGGTGCTTGTCTTCTTGAGAAAACTGCATTAAATGATGATGAGGAAAGCGGTAAGTTGGCACAAAATTTTTAAGTTCGTCTTCCATAAGTCATATGAAAAGAAGCATTATTTTAGTGATTCATGGAAGGATATGAGAACCAAGTTGCAAGAACAGGGTATCGTTTTAGTTTTCCAAAATTATTCCTTTCCTCCACCAAACTCTCTACCGGTCATTTTCTGCCATTTCATAGTAATTACCAGAGTAAACTAGTTAAGATGTATGATTCTAGTAGAATAATGAAGAAGCATTTCATAGTCATTACCATTTGATAATCTAGGATTTGGATTTCAATTAATCTTTTGTTTATTTCAATATATTTTTTTATGACGAAAAGAGTTAGTTTGTTTCTCAGGTAAAGTCCTTCTGATGCTGGGAAAAGTGCAGTTTGAACTTCAGAAACTTGTTGATAGCTATGTAAGGCGTTTTCTATAAGCACACTATAAGCATATATGCAAATGTCTCCCGTTGTAACTATTTTCCTTTTTGCATATTTCAGCGTTCTCATATATTCCAGACAATCACAATTCCTTCAGAATCTCTTCTCAATGAACTTCGAACAGTTGAGGTTTGTTATTTGACTCTTTGATATTATTCTAATGAGTTTTGAAAGTTTGTTTGAAAAATTCTATGTTCTCTGGCATTTGTCTTTCTAATCATCGTTCTACTATAACATACACCATATCTTTTCTGTACTTTTGCTATATGTTAGGAGTTTATAACATCATAAGGTTACAGGAGCTAAGATACAGTTATGGAGCTTTATCTACCATATATTTTTATAACATCCATTCGAGTATGGTCAAAGACATTAACTATCTTAGGTTTTTCCCTATTTTCATTGCAGTGTAATCCACTGATTCAAATTTATACTTATGTTTTTGGAAAAGTATCAATGGTTTAAAATTAATACATCATCCTTGCTTGTTATGACTTTGATGCTTCTTCTCTTTTTGGCATTGTTCTTGTTTACTTGCTTGCCTGATTTTGTTGAAGTAATTAACAGTAATTCAACTTCCTGCTTTCAAATTCATGCAGGAGATGAAGCATCAATGCGATGAGAAAAGGTCAACCCTTTCCCAAACTCATTCTCGAAGCATTTATGTAACCATCCCCCAAATGGGTCCCATTTCAGAAAAGAGTGTTATCATTGGCGGTTTGTAAATGGGGGATTTCTTATCATTTTATTCCTTGATCTACAGGGAAATATATGAGTTCATTCGAACAAGACTGAGAGACAAGGGAAGGGGACGGAGTGGAAAGGGGGAAAGTGTATCTGTGGAGCACTTACAAACTGCTCATGATGAATATGATGACGAAGCAGCTTTATTTGTCTTTCGTCTGAAATCTTTGAAGCAAGGACAATCCCGTAGTCTTCTTACACAGGCAGCTCGACACCATGCTGCTCAGGTTACTTATTTTTCTGTCCGCTAATATACTTTTTGTTCACTCTGTTGGGTGATTGCCTTTGACCTTTTGTCGCTTGAACACAGTTATGCTTCTTCAAGAAAGCTCTTAAATCTCTAGAAGCAGTTGAGCCACATGTCAAATCAGTCACTGAGCAACAACATATTGATTACAACTTTACTGGAATTGAAGATTATGATGGAGATAATGCTGCTGATGATAATGATGATGATGACAATGATGATGATGATGATGACACGCACGATGATGGGGAATTGAGTTTTGATTATCGACAAAATGACCCGGAGAACATTGTTACCACATCAGGGAACTCGATGGATGTAAGAGTTAAATGTTTTTGTGAAGAGTTAAACGTTTTCCTACTTTTTCTTGAGAAATTTTGATCAGTGTGTTCCTTTTTTGACAAAAATAACTGTTAGCTGCAGTACTTGAATTGTTGTGCATGATAAGTTCCAGTTTATTATTTTGTAGTTCATTTCCTTGGAGTGAAGTTTGTTGAAGTCAATATTTTTCTATCATGTCTTTTATTTTTTTTCTGTGATTGAATAAATTTAAAAGGGATAATGGATTAACTGAATCATTGCATTGGGTTAAAACTAATGAACAACTGTATTTACTGACAAAAGCATCAATTCAGGACATAAGCTCATATGTTTTGGACAGGGTTGATCTATTGTATACTAGACTGTTCTTTTTTATCCTTGGAATATGCCCTCAACATCCTATGAGCTTCATCTAACTATATGTCAATCTATATAGGTGGATATGACAGACATTACATTCCCCAGTATTGCACCAGTGGAAACACCAGAGGTAACAAAATCTACTGTGTATCAATTTATAAACTTATTAATAAGGGTAATTTTAAATCAGTCATCTGTGATTAAGCCTTTAAGCGAATCCAGTGTCATGATCTTGTTAGAGAGTTTTCTAAAGATGGTATTCCTGTATGTTAGTGTACTATTATGCTTGAGCTAATGACCAAAAAATTGGTTTAGCAGTGTAAGTTTGGCGTGATCTCATGTTTGAAAATCTCAACATGCATACTGTTCCACACTTTTTCTTCTCATCATTTTCTTTTGTTGTGTAATTAAAATGTATTCTTCTAAATGTTGACTTACATAAGGGATTTGTAAATAGAGAACTTAAATGAGCTGGGCTAGATTACGCTGGCAAAGAATCTCTACTCTGGTGCAATTCAAATGCAATATGTGAAGCACTTGAGCTTTTATTGCTGGTTAGCTTATGCGTCTTTGGCATATTTGCAGGAAATTATTGAGGGAAGTTATAGACAATCATTTTCGCATAGGCGAGAAATTAGGGCAGGCAGCCAATCAGCCCCACTATTTGCTGATAACAAATCTACCCCAGCTGACAAATTGAAGCAAATGCGGCCTTTATCTACCAGAAAGTTCAACTCCTATGTATTGCCCACCCCAATTGATGCTAAGAATTCAAATTTCACAGCATCTGGTAGTCTAGTTCCTCGCACATTAAAGACTAGTTTGAGCGGACGACCACACAATTTATGGCATTCATCTCCCCTTGATCCTAAGAAATACAACAAATTTGTTGATGACAAGCTTTCTGGCCCCACTGTTATAAATGTGCAGTCAGTACTAAGAGAAAGCAACAATAATCTGACATCAACTCAGTTGCCTCGACCACTAGCTGATGGGCTCTTTGCTTCACGCCCTGACCCTCTTGGTGCTTCTGATTATAAGAAAATCAAAAGATATGCTTTCTCTGGTCCCATTGGTGGACCATGGCCTTCTAAGCAAATCTCTGTAGAACAGCCCCAGTTGTTCTCTGGACCTCTTTTGCAGAATTCAAGGGGTTTGTCATCATCACCACCACAAGTGTCTCCCAAATTATCCCCAAAAGCATCTCCTTCTGTTTCCCCCAAATTCATGTCTTCACCTAAAATAAGTGAGCTTCATGAGCTTCCCAGGCCTCCAGCCAATTCAACCTCCAAGTCCTCCAAACCTGTGAGTTTGGTAGGTCACTCGGCTCCACTGATGCCCAAAGCTAATGTGCTTCCTACTACTGGTAAGTCATTGGTGCCAAAAGCTGCCTCTCCACTGCCAACCCCTTCCCAAGTGGTGACTCGAAGTTTCTCCATACCCTCAAGTGGTCTTAGAGCAATGGCATTGAATGTATCAAAGCCTCTGGAAGCTATCCGTAATGCAGAGATTACTGAGAGTGATGCCTCACCTCCTTTGACACCAATAGCTTTATCTGATACCCAGAAATTGCAGTCTGGTCCTGAAACTGTCAATCAAACTGTTAAAATCAGAGGTAATTGGCTGGAAAATTGTGTGCATGCTTATTTGATTGTTCATATTCAAGCATGCCCCCTTTTGAATTGAAAAATGCTGATGAAATCGTTTTTGCTGTTTGCAGATATTGACTGATGAACATAGCTGCAGGTTTATTTTTGCTCGTTTGTAGTCGTGAGATTTCATTTTTGTTTGGCCAGCGGAAGATGAGCATGCAAGATTATTTCATCGCGTAGTAGAGGTGCATATCTGTATATATGATTTTTTTATTTTTTTTGCAAGCTATTTCTTTTTGTCAATACGTTTCTGATTTTTTACGATGATCACCCGACATCAATCAATTGAATAATTCCTGATCGGTGAAGAAATTTTGTATGATCTCCACAAATTAATAGAATGTCCCATCTCCTTTTTCATCCCTCCCTCTCAATCTGGAAACTTTTGCACTACTTAATCTTGGTTACTGCAATGGAAAAGGAAGTTTTTATTTATGTATTACTGTCCTCTTGGAATCAACGGTCAGCTTTGATTCCTTAGACCGGACCCATTGCTGGAGGAAGTCTTAAGATTAAAAGGTTCACCTACTCAAACATTAATTTTCTCATTCTGCACTCCATTAATGTCAACACGATTGATTTTGGATTTGGGATTGATCAATTATGAATTAGCATGAAAACAGCAAGCTAGTATTGGCAAGACGGTTACATTAGGCATAAATACACAAACCACCAAAAAGTTGTCTTTCGCCTTATACTATCCGCTAGTTTCATCAGGCGATTCAATATCCAATCTTCAGCTGTATATTTATTATGAATCATTAGTCCATGTTCATATTTTGACTGAATCTGAACAATACGATACTTAAAAAACGTGTTTTGACTTGATTTCAGCTTCTTCTTCTTTTTTTTATGGAATTAACAATTAAGCAGCACCTCCAATGTTTTCCTTCTTGAGATTTTCCAAAGTGAATCTATGTTTATAATAGACCTGTACAAATTAACTTGGTCTTTTAATTTGATAAGTTTAGTTTGAAAGTTTTTAGAATTTTAAGAATAAGGGCTTATAAATCAAGTTTGAATTTAAAAATTAGGTTTTAAATTTTAAGAAATGGATTTGGGTCATGTAAAAAAATTTTAAAAATCAGTTCAATTCAACTTTTTTTAATGGTTTAATATTTATTTTTAATTAATTTATATTTTTACAATGCTGTATTATTTAAATTCAAATACAATTGTAATTTTTGTATTTATTTACATGATTTAACTTTTATATATCTTAAGAAATTATATATTTAATTTCAAATAATTTTATATATTTATGTTTTTATTTATTTACTTTAATATTCATTTGAACTTTATTTATTTTTAATCTTTATTTATATTTTTTATTTATGTATTTATTTTTTTCCTCTTTAAATCATTTTCGGCGGAATTTGTATGGCCGTTGTAGAGAATTGTAAGATTCAATTCCTTATTCAGGCAGGAAAAGGATTAGCTTTGATTTGATTAAAATTTTACATGGTCAACTCAACTCGACTCGACTCGACTCATGTATCACAGCCAAAGACTGGTAAAAAGTCGTAGCCAAGCATCTCGAGAGACTTATCTGTCTCCCACATTAAGAGCTTTTCTTTCCGCGTATGTGCAACACCTGAGTATCGAGGTCAAACTGGCAATTGCCTCTCCTCAGCTGGCCCGTCTCATTTGCAACTTCCTCTTGTCTCATATCTCACAAACCCCATTAGCTCAGGCCCTTCCAACCTCGGGTTACTCACGAAGCTGCTTTCGGACAACCAACAACCAAGCGAAATCACCATTAAACCAGATTTTTGCGAAAACCGGTTTCACTTGCTACGTTTTATCACTAGTTACTCACCTTTCTTCTGTAAACTTGGAGAACGATCCTGACGTAGGGATGGTTCCACATAAGTCGTTATTAGATACGTTCCTGCGCATTGAGATTACCATAATAAGCGTAAGGAATGATATAACAAGAAGGTTCCTTCCAACATAAACCACAGTAATTACAGGATCTTGAGGTTTCCCAGTTTCATCAGCTCTCGAGGTATCCTTCCACTAAGTCTGTTACCGTTCAGTCTCCTGCGTTAGCATGAAGTGACCCATCAGTCCACATTGATACGGTAAACGAAAAGAGGGGTTAAAAATGAATGGGATTGACAAAAGCACACAGTGTAAGAAAGCCGTGAGCTTTCTCTTACAGAAATTTAAGGTTGGACAGCTTGGAGAGTGAAGCTGGGATTGAGCCAGTAAGGTTGTTATGGTACAAATCCAAGCTTACAAGGCTCTTCAATCTTCCAAATTCCTTCGGTATAGGACCCATCAGCTCGTTCATGTACAGTTCCCTACACAAGAAACCAAAAGTTGATTTAAAATGTTTCAAGAATTACAGATCCCATGGATGTAAGCTCCGGCAGTCACCCATCAGAAGCCGTATGATCATCAAAAAACTCCATTATCTTCTCCGTCTTAAATGACCTAATGAGCAATTTAGAAGTCTTGAATGCAAAAGTGATCTAGCCGAGGCCAAGTAATATCTATAACTATTCCTACTCAATCTAATAGTTTCAAACATCAACAACAAAATTGCTGGGAACTTCGAATTAAGTATATAATGCATTCAGTTGCTTACAAATACTGAAGACGCTCAAGCTTCCCTAGTTCCGGAACTAGACTGCCCGACAGTCTTGCATTTCCAAGGTCCCTGCAGATATCCAGTACCAATATGTCTTTCAGTAAGAGACAGAAGCATCTGAAGTGAAGACATTTATTTTCTCTGTTCTTTTATCTTTGTGATTTTACGTTCGTCTGTTAACAGTTCCTCGGTTTTACTCTCTTTTTGTTTCTTGTTGAAACAAAGATTAGTTCTTGTCTGTTCTCGAGTTCTTTACGGGAATAGGTTGGTAGATATCAAGAGAAAGCTGAACCACAAATGAGTTCCTGTCGAAATCTCAAGGGGGGGTATGTGCCTTGCTTGCTAGTCCCTAACTGAACGTATAGAAGTGTTCAAAACTTGCTTGTCAACAACTTTTTAGACTAAATTCAGGGAAAGTTAGTGATTTAAGACTAAATTCAAGGAAAGTTACTGATTTAAGTGCCTAGAAAATAAATAGCAGATGAAAACACCATCTGCAGTAATAAAGGAATTGCTTCAAGTTCAACGCTTACAGTCGGGTGACACGATTGTCAGAGTCACAAGTGACGTGAAACCAAGTGCAAGGATCCACCAGAGTCGGATCCCAACTCTGGAGAACAAGTCCCGGGTCCTTCACTGCTCTTCTCAACGCGTACAGAGCATCTCCTGCCCATTTACGTAGCAAAGAACTCATGAGGAAAACAGACAAAAACTAGCACAAAAGTTGACAGAATGACATTAATACACTTCAAGTGTTTACCTTCTTCGTTTGCATTTACAGGTCCAGAAAACTTTAATAGGTGAACAAGGAGAAGAAGAAGAAGTGACAGAGAGCACGTGGCCATCTCAGTACTACAAATGGTGTTTCTTTCAGGGCGCTTGAAGGAGAGTCGAGATGCTTATGGCTCTACAGAGAGAGAGAGAGAGAGAGAGAGAGAGAGGAAGGGGTTTGCTTGATTTGCTTAAAGCATGTGTGAAGCATGGAATCAAACATTGGTTATGGAATTTATAGAGCCCACAAAAAGAAAAGAAAAAAACAAAGGAAGAAGATTGCTCCTTTTGTAGAGCATACCAGTGATACAATTCAAGAAGTACGAAGTCAGTTAACGGGTTGAAACTGTAATGATGTATATAGCGTTTAAAATTTAGGGTTAGAGTTTTACCTCTTACAAGGGACCTATTCGGCTCAAACGGGAATTAATTTGAGTGTGAATAGTTTAAAAGTATCTTCTCATAATTGAGACCTCCTAGATCACCTCGCAGAAAATCAAAAACAAACTGTGAAAAATGAAAAAGTGAGACTTTTTTTTAAGAAATGAAAAAGAGGTCTTTAAAAAATATAAAAATATAAAATTTCTTTTTTATTGAATTTAAAAATAAGAATAAAGTCAAAAAATCACATCAAATAGACCCTTTGGTCAAATTTTAAATAATCATAAATTTTTATGAGCCCAAATCTTCTGTCCTCCTTCTCTTGGCCCTATCCTGTCTCCATCTCATCTGAGCCGTCCATTCCTCCTTCCCCTGGCCCTATCTTGTCCCCATCTCATCTGAGCCGTCCATTTATGTGGGACCACATGAATGGACGGCTCAGATAAGATGAGAATAGAGTAGGGCCAGGAGAAGGGGCCAGAGGACCCCCTAAATTTATATTCCCCGCATGTATAACCTAGAATGGAATAACAAAGGACAAGTTTAGGCTAAGTAATGTTAGACTAGGACACCATTAAATCAAGGCAATATAATTATAGCCTTACTTTCTAATACTTTGAACACGCTAACAAGATCCTACAAAACCCTATTCCCTGCCCGACCATGTCAGAGTTGCAATCAATGTTTACGTCACAAGTTGAGACCCATTCGACTATTCGACAATGACAATTCATACCGTTCAGGAACAAACGCAAGAGACAATTCCTAAACAGCATATCAGCAAGTCGCCTCTTTTTACTTTTCCCTCCTCAGAAGATGGGATGCCTCGAAACACAAGTATATATATATCATACTCGATAAATCCAGATACACGACGTCAAACCATATATGTAAATATTTACAGTGAATGTTGGAATCTGTTTGTTTAAGAGAAATAAACAAATCTAGTAGAATATTGAACACTGAAAGTGGTCTCTTTCAGAGTTTCAATGTCGTCCTCGCATATCGCAACTCTCGTAAGAATACGAAACTTTTTCGTATGTTCATGTTTCTGCACGGTTTTATGCCCATCTTCAGACATTAAATAACTTAGAGGCGGACACTTTCAATGAACGCAAAGACAAAGCATTTAAGAATAAAATTACTTGGGAATGGAATGTGTTGGAAGTCTAGATAATGTAATATATTACCAGTTGCATAGATATGCTCTTGCAGTTCTTTTTAAATTCTTATACATCAAGAGATGAACTAAACATCTCAATATGCTTATATTCCAAATGGAAAAAAGAAGCATTAGTGAATGATTTGGGGAAGGATATGTCAACCAAGTTGCAGGAACAGGGTCTTGCATTAGTTTTCCAACATCATTCTTTTCCTTCATCCGACTCTCTACTAATCTTTTTCTCAGGTATATCTAACACCATTTCAAAGTCACCACCATATATTATTTTTGAAGTTTTTCTATTTAGTGGACAATAATTAATTTTTTTAATAACGTTATATAATTTGATCTAGATAAAGGTAATAACATGATTCAATAAGTGATATGAATTAATGGCCCAAAGTCTAAGAGAAAAATAGACCTCGATTAGTATAAATCGAATCCATATTAAGCTTGTAATGGGAAGAATCCAATGTGAATGTTATATAAAGAAGGTTAAAGTTTCATATAATTGTTGTAACAAATCGTAAACGTAAGGATATCCTGACTCGTTCAGATGTTCACGTATACAAAAAGTTGCATAAAAGCTTCAACGCATCCCGATGAGTAGATTCTGTAAAGATGATTATGGATTTACACTCATTTCGTTCTTAGAAAGCTCGTTTGCGATCATGAAACCGAAACAAAGCATTTTCTACATTTCTTCATTTATTTCCTTTTTATTTTTAATCTAAGATACGTACTAAGAATTATAATACGTGTTACATATTAGTTATGTGATTTGGTTATAATAAAGTGAAAATAGAGGAATTTGGTTTTGGGTCATTTTTAGAGACGCCTCCCTTATATATATACGACTAGAATAAACCACAATTTTTATGTTAATGCCCTGAGATTTAATAAAGCAATTCTTCAAAATTAAATAATAGGTTTGAGTTAAATGATCATTTATAATTTATTAAATCAAGAGAAGTTAATAAGTCAATTTTTCAATAATTGTATACTCATTTATACCATCATCAACCCAGTTGTACTCCTGCTAAAACGAAGAGATCTTATCATAAACTAAAGTCCAATAAATAACTAAATAAAATAAATATTTTTCTAACTTGATCGTAGAAAATATTCCAACACTTTGTTAGTTATACAAGTCTATTAAAAATCAAATATTTGAGCTCATACCTAAATTTGGAGAACTTATATATAATATCGCAGGACATAATATTAAATCTTTCCGTAAAAAAGAATAAATGTGTTTTGAGCTCTAAGATGATCTTTATGCAAATTTTTAGAAAAAAAATGGAGTGCTTTGATGCTTCAAAAAAATTAATGTTTCAAAGTGTTTTTTTTTTTTTTTGAAGAAAGTTTCAAAGTGTTTTTGAAAGTTGATTTTTGTAACGTAACCAAGGGTCAAAAAGGTAACTATGGTTGATTTGGCTACCTGATAAGGTAACACGTGAACCACTTACTGGCCAAATAGTTAAAACTGGCTACTTGATGGTGAGTTTCAAATGTTACCAGCGAGGTATCGGGGCGCTGTTTTCTCAGTCTTATTTAATTTTTGGTGTACTTTTTCTTTTATACAAAAAAAAAAAAAGTTACCAATGAGGGATTTTCGGTCCAATTACCCCAATCGAAAGATACCTAGCTAGTTGAAAATAGGTGATTAGCTAGTTGATCCTATCTAGAAACTAACCATTGTAACACATAATTTACGTATATAATCACTATTTGAGTTACTTTTGAATATGAATAAAATATATATGAATTGTGAATAGAAATGACAACTAAGCTTAGTAGTATCACAGTCAACAAGCTAATTTAAGTTGACCAGACTCAAGTCAATTTTTAGATTTGATTTTTATAAAAAAATTGTATCTCAAAGTGTGACTCTTATAAATAACACCCTTTGTTGAAAAAGATATCATTTTTACTTTTTTTAGTTTAAAAGGCATTTCAAGCCGGATCGAATCGAGCCTAAATTCTAGCTAGGTTACTATTGGCCACGAGTTCAACCTTACTTAGCCTATTGTCAAAAAAACTTTAGCAATAAAGAAAGTTTTGAAAAGATTTTAAGAGAGTATTATTGCATTTATATGTAAAAGCATGAAATGAGTTTTTAGCATACGTGTGATCCAAAAAGGAATTATTAGATATATTGAGTGATTAAACACCAATCAACAAAATAATTGAATTGTTAAGGTCCCTTATTATTTGGATTAAAAAAAGTTATATACATAATTTCTCTTCACTATAAAAAAGGAAGATATATATGAAAACATATCTTATTCGAAGGAAAGCACGTATATGAAAAGCTTCTCTTCACTTATTACAAAAGATGCTAGTAAATTTTCAAATTGAGTTCATAGATTAGGAATTATTTGATTTAACTACTATAATTGAGTCTTATTTTTTCTTAAGTATCTTTAATTATTAATGTGATTAGTGTCATTATCATATGTGAAATTACTATAATAACTATTTATTAAATTAAATAATTCAAATTAAAACAAAAAAATGAAACACACGTATTTATATACACATTTTTCACTTTTTTTTATTTGACATTTAAACTCTTAAAAAGGTCATTTTCAACTATTTAACCTCTCATATTTAGTAGTAGTTTTATTATTATTATTATTATTATTATTATTATTATTATTATTATTATTATTATTATTATTGTTGTTGTTGTTGTTGTT
>JAOSBK010000003.1:7498192-7518580 GCA_027568895.1 Erythroxylum shatona
ATAATTTATGTATATAAAAATTATTTAAAATATATTAAATAATATGTAAAGCATAATATATTAATTATTATATAATTTTAAATCGTATAAAATATAAATAAAAATATATTTAATCAAATTTTTTATATGAATTATAATATAAGTAAAACTAATATTAAAAATAAATATTAAAAAATATATAAAAAAAGTTATATAATATTATAAAAATTTTAAAATAAACGTGAATATGTATTTGTGAATATTATGAAAATTATGTGTAAAAATATATGAGTAAAGGGGATTAAAAAATAGGCTCATTAATTAATCTGAAAAATCTACATAAAAAATGTGCTTTTTTGAAAAGTTTCAAATTTGAACTTATCAAAAAATTATATTTTAGTTTCTAAAAAAGTCATTTTTATTAAAAAAGTGTTTTTGTATTTTATAGCCAAACACTCTTTTTTTTTAAAATAGCTTTTACGATGAACAAATGTACTTATTCACCCTTCTAAAGCTGAAATAAACTGACACTGACCAGGCTCATATTCAATTTTTTTAAAAAATCAAACCTTGGGTCGAACATAAGTTCGGATTGTTCGAGCCTAAACCGATGCTTAACAAATAATAATAATATAACATTGTTTTGATATTTTGATTTTTGTAAATAATTATGAGTTTCATCTCTAATTTACTCATAATCAAGAATTTAAATAGATAAAACTCTTAATCTTAGGTCAAATTTAAATTTTCGATAAAGTTTCTTTCAATTAAAGTGATCCGACTTAGGAAGAATGCAATATTACATTAAATTAATTTAAAATATTTTATTAAACGAGTGAGACAAAATAATTTATACGCATAAAAACGGATTTAATATAAGATTAATGTCATATTGAATTTAAATTTAAAATTTTATTTAATAACTTTAATTTTTATAAATATAAAATAATTTATTTAGTGTAAATAATAAATTGTAGATTAAATAGTAATAATAAATTTAATTTAATTGGTGTTTATAATTTTTAAAAATATTTTTCAATTTTCATTTATCATTTCTTATATGATCACACATAAATATTTTGTGTGTCATTTTTACTTATTTACTCTTTTAACCTGTATCATTATTTTCTTGTCATATCTGCATATGGGTCTATTAAAAACAACCTTTTTATTATATAGGGATAAGGCTGCATACTATCAGACCTCTTTAGATTCAGCTTCACTGTAAAATTTCAGACTGAGTGTGACGATGAATCATAATGTTAAGATTTAAAAGAACTTTTTTTTCTAATGGAACTCACCGGTGTCATGTAGCATGTGTTAGAGCGTAGTTTGATTTGAGCCAAAGTTACTAGTTTCCGTCTAAGTTGACTAAATTTTGAATCATATTCAACTTTTTTTAAAAATTGTTGAGCTTCGAGCTGGTTCAAACTCTTAACTTTATTATCCAATCCAATCCAAAATTCGAGTGCATCAAGTATAAACAAAATTGTTTAAACAAAAGCAATTATATTTTTAAATAAAATAAAAAATATTTGGATTTGACTTGAACCTAATAAAGTGCCGAATCACTTAAGTTCGATTGAGTTTGGAATTAGATCATGAGTTTCGGGATAATTCAGACCTAAGGTCAAGTCCAAACCCCATAGTAAGTCTACATAACTTTGATCAAATAAAAAATGAAATACATACATTAGTGTTAATATAAAGCTTAATTGTCTACTTTAATAATGACATGACACTTATCGTACTTATGAATTTATGGCTATGCAAATGGATTTTTTTTGTTGCCCACGAGGTGTCGAGGGTCTCAATTATGGGAAGACACCTTTAAGTCATTCACACCCAGACTAATCTCCGTTCGAGCCAGGTAGATTCCTTGCGGGAGGCAAAACTCTGATCTTAAGTTTTAAACGACTGTATACATGAGGACAGTTTGA
Source organism: Erythroxylum shatona (assembly GCA_027568895.1). NCBI lineage: Eukaryota > Viridiplantae > Streptophyta > Magnoliopsida > Malpighiales > Erythroxylaceae > Erythroxylum > Erythroxylum shatona. The sequence continues at coordinate 7,500,112 of JAOSBK010000003.1, forward strand.
ACTCATGATCTCACTTAAGTCAGAAGAGCTCCTTACCAACTCAACTGCACCTTGGGTTTATGCAAATGGATTTAAGATTAAGCCCTCATATGCACTTAATCAGGGGTGGATGAGGCCCACTAGTTCTTTAAGGAAAACCGAAGATTGTTGTTGTTGTTGGCATGGCATGTGACGAGACTCGTCTTTTAAAGCTTCACATAATTGGTGGTGGGGTGTGCATTTGTCTATTTGAAGAGTCTTTTACTCTTTTTTGACTTACTTCAATCGGGTGTTCAAAAGTTGGGACTCCTTTTACTTCCATCACTTGCAGACAACCTTTGCATTGTCGGTAGAGTGTAGGAGGCATCAAGTGCCAAACAAGCCATGTAGATAGATATGCTATCTCCTTAAAAGGAGTGAAATTTGACTAAGCCAACCACTACTGTAGACTTCTTTTCCCCTTTCTCTTCTTTTCGTGTTCATGCAAAAAGTTGCAACTTTTGTTAAAAAGCTATCTTCTTCTATGAGAAAAGCTTTCCATACGGACCAATTGAGTGTATAATCACACTTCCACACGAACAACTAATCAAACCCCTACAACTTAATGTTTGACCATTAACCTTCCACGTTTTGCTCATAAATAACACATCATAATCACGACAAGAAGTTATAATTGTAATTAATTGAAGATGATACAAACATAATCGTATCATGTTGAACATGGAAATGGTTGGAAAGGTTCATCGTGGGTAAGGAAACGTATAGTGAAAGTGCTTAAGCTATCCCAAGAGAACAAACTGTTGAAAAGCTGAATGCACAATGATACAAGTTTGCATAAAGGAAAGACTAAAGAGGTCAAACTTAAAAGATTATACCTTTAGTTTGAATAACGCAAAGCAGGGAATTGCAAGTCGTTGAACAACAAAGGTTCTAAGTATTCCCTCCATCTTTCGATTGAATCTGCCTCTAAAGTTTCAACCAAAAGTGTACTTGCTAGTTGTAAGTTGTCGACCAATTTTACAAATTTCAATCATTTCTACATGCCTAAGCTTATATTAAATCATACTTTAAAGTAAAAGGAAACATATATCAAATTTAAATTAGACCTCACAATGATAAAGTCTTATGGATAAACATAATATTAAATGAACTTATTTCTTTTAAAATTAAATAACTCAAATTTTCAATGTCAAATTAAATAATATTAAAATTTTATAAATATGAAATTAAATTAAGTCATCTTTTCTTTTAGCTTTTTGTTTTTTTCATAAAATTTTCAAACTTATTTATTCAATCAAACCCAATTCTCGATTTTATTCTTAAAACATGAATCTTTTAACTTTTTAGGCTTAACTACAATAACAACAATTTAATAAAAATCTCGTTGATACACGAAATATGAAGAAATTCAATAAAGTTAGTAAAGAGACTCTTTCCTAATACATAAGTAGAATTATTCTTGAAATGAGATTGAAGTACCTTCACTTCACAGAACAAGGGTTTCAACAAGCCCACTTCTCTTTTTTTGGTAAATTAAAGCCCATTTTATTAACAAAAGGTCTTGAGACTCTATTTGATGCAAAACCAATGGTAGGGAGTTCTTTGTTGATAAGTTTGGGAAGAAGTTTACTGCTAAAGAATAAAAAGTAAGTGGTTAGTTGTTGATTATTATTATAGGGGCAATAGTTTGATATCCCTATCCTCTATAGCTTCCATTTAGTAAATGAATAAAATTCATTTTTTAGTAGTGAGTCTTTTTTTAAAATATTTTTAATAATAATTAATTAAATATAATTAATTAATTAAAAAATATTAATAATTCATTAATTACAATATAATTCATTAATTAATATATTTTAATTAATTAATTAAAATATAATAATTAAAATAATATAATTTATTGTATCATATTATATTATAATTAATTATAATATTATTAATTAATTATAATATAATTAATAAAATTATAATTCATTAATTAATTATAATATAATCAATTAAAGTATTATTATTAATTAATTAAATTATAATTAATTACAATATAATTCATTCACTAACTAAAATAAATAAATAATTAATTAAAATATAATAAATTCCAATATAATCCATTAAAAATTATTATGATTATTAATTAATTATATTATAGTTAATTAAAATATAATTAATTAATCAGTTAAAATATAATCAATTAAAATATAATTCATTAAAATAATATATTATAATTAATTAATTACATTATAATTAATAAATTTATTAAAATATAATAAATTTTTATTTCCTAATATCTTTTACAAATCAACCGCATAATGTTAATTATTTCTTCCTCTTAATCAATTATCATAATTATAATGATAATATTTATTATTATTCCTTACTATATTTATTTTCATTTATATTTTCATTTAGTTCCTGTCCAATTCAACTTAAAATTAATTATTTTATTTTATCTAAAATTTAACTTGACTCAAACTCAAAACCCAAATTTAAACTTAAACCTAAAGAAAACTTTAGACTTTGATCTAGATTTGAAAAATCGAGTTTAATTCAATCCTACTAACAGAACATTGGAATCAAGAAGTTGTAAGGTCAAAATCATGAGTTAGGTCTAAAATACGAGTGGATTTCATCAAATCCCAAGATTATGCCAAGATCCTGTGGCAATTCAATAGAAACAAGAGGGCAGGATCTCAATAAGATAGTTTGCATGTGCAAGAAATCGAACCGCAGTTTCAATTTTCCCAACAGTACGTCAGAGCAAAAGCAGCAGCAGCAGCAGTCTTGGCTGCTTCAGACAAACTTCAAGATGTCACCAAACACATTCTAAGGTACCATATGAACAGCTTTCAACAACCTGGTCTAGATGTGACGAAAGGGTTGTGTCCATATGGAGCTAGATATACTAAAGGAGAGCACATGATCGGTAGAGAGAATGTGGGAAGGGCAGATTAAGTGCAAGGAAACAAAAGAACTATTGAATTATACATCGTTGTGGAAGAAACGAGTATGGAGAATAATATATACAGCCAAAGGAATGAGCTTTTGCTCTGTCGGAGCTGCCAATTCAACCATCAAGACTTTCTGTGGCCTTCACGAAACGACCTTTTACTCGCTTCCTGGTATCAGCTCTTGCTTTCCTTGATTCATATCGAATATGCTTGTCGTATCTGTTTACAAGATAAGTTGATACGTCTAAAATTATGTTAACTTGTCAAGTCAGCTCAAAGATGATTATCAAAATTATGACGAACCTCCGGGTTTTCTTCTTCTCTTTGTATCTCTGCATGGCGTTGCCTCGGTTCTGCACAAGCAGTTCCATATCTGCCTTCTTTGCCACTGGATTTATCGTGGTTTCACTTCTCAAAAAAAGAGACTGTTCCGTGATCTGGAGATCTTCAAAGCCACTGGGGCCTTTCAGTTTACCATTCGTTGGCCTTGTTATAGGTAGGTTGTTGCTCTCAGAAGTTGCTGGCCCTTGGCTACCAAAGTTATTCTGCCAGCTCAGAAAAGAAAAAATCAAGGGAAGAACAAAGAATCTGCACGAAGAAGATTAATTTAAACCTTGTTGAGGTCAAGACAGCTGCATCTAGTTTGCAGACATTTGATGCAGTCACCCTACCCAAGATTAATAGAAAAACCCATTCTAGATTTACTTTATGACCTTGGTTTAAAGGTATTCTCATCAATAATCAAAATTATAGTGCTTTCCCTATGTAATGAAAAATTAGGAGTGAATATTCCATCTAGCTTGTGTTCTTCTAATGACTGAGATTTTGAGACAGGCTTAGTCATTCGATGATGCTTGGATCGGAAGACTTAAAACAAAACCCTGGAACAATGCACTTGAAAAGGAATCATCTGTTAGGTTAAAAAGAGAATCCTCTACTACTTCTATCAACTTAGAATTCCAAAAGAAACTTCAAAGATTTTGCCATCTGAAACGGAGACTGACAAGGGCACAGCAATTCCCATTAACACATCAGTTACTGCTTTACCAACTATACAGTGAAGAGGTCTAAACATGTCCCACGACGGGTGAAGTGGATACTCATGAATGTGAGGGTATAATAACTTACGTTGTACGATGACATATCATCAGGTGTAATGGAACAATTCATCTGGTAAATGTCTCCCAACATTTTTGAGTTAGCCAATGATGTTTCCCTGACAAGCTCATCGATGTTCTTGATAACGAAACCTCCATTGTTTGGACCAAATGCAATTTCTAATTCCGTAGATTCATCGTGCTTCCTTGACTGTCCTAAATGAAAATCCCAAATCTGCAAGAGAAGGAAAAAGTTCATGTGTTATTAGTATCCCTTATACTGGTATTGGCAGGGAGAAAGCTCATTGAAATATATTTCAGACGTCAGAGCCAACAAAGAAATAAAGAAAAAAGGCAAGAGTGTTAGAAACTGGAAAAGGCAAGAGTGTTAGAAACTGGAAAAGACAAGACATATTTCTGTCCATCAAATCCTTTCATATACCTAAACAAACCTAAAGAAGGCTAAAATCAAGCAGTAACACACTAACACCCACATGAATCCATACATTCAGGAAAATAGTACCTCTCCTCTCCTATCCATTCCATTGTTATACATTAGTGAACATAAATCAACTTCAATTCCAAAAACTAAACTTTGATATCTAACGTTTACCTGAGTTCCTTGAGTATTGGCATTACTATTCCATAACATACCCCCACCGTTGACTCGACCACTCGGCTTCGGATCCGCCTGCATCGGTAACATAAGCATAGACTGAACAGAACCCTGTTGCTGCGTAGACGGCTGGTTCGTCGTAGCTGCTCCTTTATCACCATTCCCCGCCACCACATCATCGCCGTTTCCATTTCCAAAATCAACTGTCTCCACATTTCCATGCCAATTACCGTTCCTACTCGTTGTTTCCGGAAAAAGATTCTCTCCACCGCCGTCTCCGGCCACGATATCTCTCTTTAACAACTCCACCAACTGTTTGTGTATCACTTGTTTATTCTTTCCACAGTTTAGACTCAGCTGTCTCTTAGACCCTGGTAACATCTCTCCGTTGTTCACATTTCCGCAGACATTCACGTTCTCATTTGGCACCATCAAATCTTGGAAACCAACTCCACCACCACCAACAGTAGATTTATATCCCCAAGGATCCATTTGCATCACTAAGTCTTGTATACCAACATCCCAGTTGTTAATCACGTGACCGTACTGATTGGAATTCTTGTCCGCCATATCAAATCCCCAGAGGGAAGCGAGTTCATGCGCTGAGGGACAGCCGGAAAATCCATCAACTGGTAGGCGATCGTGAGAAGCAGAAACAGAGCAGCTTCCATGAGCGTCCCAATCACACTCTTGACAAAGAACCAAATTATCCGTCGAACAGCGAATCGAAACCGGTTCTGAACAGCAGTTGTCACAGATCTGTGAACGTTGATGTTTACGGGACAAGAGGTTGGCCGAGTGAACGTGTTGGTCGCAGAAAAGACACAGCTTTGCGGAGTCTGCTCGGCAATACAAAACCGCAGTCTGCTGGCTGCAGAAATCACAAGGCACGCTTTCATTTCTCTTAGTTTCAGGGCTCACCATGTTTAACAAGGTTAAAGAAGGAGACCCAGTTGGAGAAACGGATCAAAACCCTACGGGCAAAAGGTTATCCAAGCAGAGTAGGATGAGGGTAGGCTACAGAAGTAACAAAGATAATATTTATAGTGGGAGTAAAACAAAGTAGACACTTTTATCCTTTTCAGAGGTAATATCGGAGAGGAAGGAGTGTGTAAAAACCCAAAAGAGAACAAGAAGCACATGGGAAGCATGGAGATAGGGGATAGATTTGGACCAGTAGAATGGTTAGATTGCACTTTACGGGCAAAAGTATCGAACTAACTAAACAAGGAAATATCCTCCCCACTTTCTTTTACCTCTCTCTCATATTCTTGTCTTATTACTACATTAGACACTTGAGTTGCACCTTATCTTATCTGATATTTTATGAACACTCGAAGTCTCCATTTTGATGTTTGCTGTGTGATTTATTGCTAGGTCACAGCCGCTGGACGAAGGCAATTGGATGTTGGTGACGAAGACTGGGGCCTATTCATATCTTGGTCAGCTTCAAGGCAGAATCAAAATTAATGGGGAGTGGGTGATTCCTTATGCAGCATAACCAATGGTAAAGAGTGGGGATAGTCTCTAAAACCAATAGTTTTGAGTAGGAATTTATATTAATTGCCATAAAAATAATATTTTATTATAACTTATTATCAATTCATTAATTAGATTGAATGTGTTATTTAATTTTAAATATTTATTTATTTATATAAATTTATATATATTTAAGCATGTGAATTTATCGGAAACATCCTATATATATCTAAGTATATAGTATATAAGTTTATCGAAAGCAATCTTTCTACTAAAGATTGTTGATGATATATATTCAAAAATAATATTAGAAATTTTCTAAAGAAAACGTGACCAGTGATATGTTTTACTAGCTAATCCTACGAGGACATAATCCAATATAAAATATTCATATTGTTAAGTAAATCTTACCCTCTACATTTAACAAACTAATAAGGAAAAAAAGAAGATTATAGATAGAATCCCACTTAACATAAGCAAAAAAAATGTACATTCCAAATGTGGAATGGTTGGTACGAACTAGTGTATTAAGGTAAAAAAAGATCTTGTACAGGCCACTTACCTTCTTTACTCATATAATTGGACCAAAAGGGTAGCGTCTCATTCCCTTTTATCTTTCCATAGCAATCCCAAAATTCAACAACCACTCGGCAATAATTGTGATTCTGCCTTCAAGCTGACAAACACATCATTGGACCCCAAGCTCCATCATCACCATCCGTTTCCCTTAATCCAACGACTGTCATGAATCAACAAATCCAACGTCAATCTTAGCTGATGGTACATGTACTAGTGTAAGGGATAGAGCTTAGACAAGAACATGGGAGAGAGAGAGATCAGTTTAGGACCGTACCTGCGAAGAAAAATTTAAGCTTCTCATCTCATGTGCTTCGGTTTTTCCTTTGTTTTTTTTTTTCCTACGGTCTCCTTCAAGCTTTAAAATCCGTTGATTCTCAGTTTTGTTTACTTTTCTTGTACCTCATGACACGTTAGAGCATTGTTGCCTAAGCTTATTTAGTACATACTCTACTACAAAAGAGAGTGAGACACTATGGAGAAATTTGATATAGATAGGACAACAAAAGTATCATAAAATCACTTCACTCAATAAACCCTCAAGTTCTCCAAGCATCTTGGGTCCAGAAATGACGATACATAGTTGGAAAAGAAGCAAACCAACAAATTACTTAGTAAGCAACCTATCTATTAGTACTCGGTTGCCCATATCCATTTTATTATTACGTTAACCGACGTATCTACTCATACGACCCATTCCTAAATGCTGGGAGGCCAATATCGGACAGAAACAAATGACAAGTCTGCGGTTTAGCATTTCGCGGTTGGGAGTTCACTTGAGAAACATCCGAAATGCAATATATCAATTAACAACTAATAATTCTCTTAGATAATGTTGCCTCTACCCTTTCCTTTCATTTGTGAAACAGACAATTGATGGCATTCTAGTTGACGAGAAAGGTCCCATTTTATGCCAAGTGAAATATCCGCAACATAGTTTAGGATTATAAGAACATACCTCGCTTTTTTCAATTAACCCTACTTCAAAACTTACCAGATGTACCGTTACTTGTCCTATTTACTGAGTCTGTTCTTTGACGGGACCACATCGAGTCGACGTCGGCGACTATCATGATCAGAAATTTAAAAGAAATCACGTGTAGAAGGAAAGACAAAATGGAAATGTCTTATAGCCGCGTTTCATATCAAATATCAAACTTACCCTTTCTTGTTTGCTGAATACTGATGATGGATGGTGTCTAGAGTTCCCATTCCCCAAGCAAATGTATTAGTATTTAGCCGTCGTCATGGACGACGACTTTCTCATTTTCCCACTTCTTGGTCATCCACATCACCATCCTAGGATAGGAGGTTGAGCAACTTCCATTTTCTTTAAGCATTTTTTAATTGAAATATAACAACTCACTTTCTGGTTTTAGCAAGTTCTTTCACCATTTTCATTAAAAAAAAAAGGTGTCACCGACTCACCGACGTTAAATTTTCTTTTCCAATTTTATATATCAGTTCAATTTGTCAGGTTTTAGAAACTGCGTGTGACGGGTTGTGTTCTTTGCTGCCGGTTTAACCCTAAAACAGAATTAAAGTGCTGTTGTGTATCTTAAGACTCTGCTAAATCACACGTTAGTTTCGTTTAAGGAAGCAGATCAGATCCATTGTTCTACGAACGTTTTCAAGTATTGTTTCCTTTCCGGCGCCTACATAACAACTCAAACTTAGGCGTCAATAAGTCACGGTAGGTTGAAGTATTCATTCGGTTTACGATAGAGACCTGACCTGGAGTCGAAATCCTATACCGTGGTAGGAAGTAGAAAAAACCCTTTTTGTCCATGTTATGATTCCAGAGATGAGAATACTATGAATTTCCATTTCGTACGCTCACCCAAACGTGAATCTTGGAATGAGTGACATGACTGGTGTTGTATTTGTTGTTTGCTAAGAATTGGCAACTGAAACCACATATGCTAGGGTTGGCACTTGGTAGGACCTTGCCGACTGCAAACATTTGCCTCTGAAAGTGGGCCAACACTAAGCTATCTGGCCCATCACCTAAGATCAAGTGTTGCTTTGTCAACCACTCAAGGTTCTCCAAGCATGAGCAATCGAAGTTGGCAAGGTTTGCCCAATTTAATCTAATCATGTTTACGTTGAATTAATCAAAATTAAATTTAGTCTAATTGAAATTTTAAAATCAAATATAATATTATTTTAAATATTTATTTAATCAAGCTTAATTCAAGTCTAATCAAACTTAATCGAACTTTAGGTCATCAAAGTTTGATTGAGCTTAGGGTCGAGCAAGATCAGACTCAATCGAGCTTTAGGTCATCGAAGCCCGATTGAGATCAGGCTCAAGCAGGAGCCTCTGACTTTATCACCATATTCGAACCCCTGAATTAGTCCATTGCTACCTTTTATGTGCAAGTGCAACATATTCAAATCATGGAGTAATCTAGTTATGCAATTGCTTATAAATCTTTTAATTTTAAAAATCAAAAGACGGAGAGTAGGAAAAAAAGAAATCGTAACTTGTTTTAATTTAAAAATAATTAGTTAAAAGAGAAGACATATCAAAATTACATAAATTGAATTTAATATTTAATTTTAACTTTATCTTAAACATATAATTTATAAAATATTAAAAACCAGATATGAATATAAGAAACAATTTAATTTTATGAATTATCATAATTTGTAACTGTAAACTCATCATTATTATTATTGTAAAATCACAAATCCTTACAAAATTGTTGCATCTAGTTTAAATGATTAATAAGACTATGTTTGGTTGAGGGTTTATTAATGGAATGAAATGGATTGTAATATTATTCCATCGTTTGGGAGGAGAGTTTATAATGGAAGAGAATGAAATGGAAGAAGAAGGTTTCATATTACACTCATTCCATCCTAAGTAGTAAAAATGAAAAATCTCATATTTGGGGGGTTTAGGATGAAATGTAAAATAATAAACAACTTTACACTATATTACATTATAAACCCTTCATCTAAACAATATTTCACTATATTACATTATGAACCATTCCATCCCTCCCAAATAACAATTTTTTAATATTACATCTATTTACATTATATTCCATTTCATTAAAAACCTTACATCCAACCAAGTATAGCCTAAGTCCTTACGAACAGCTGCCTTTAGTTTCAAAGTACTTGAACTGTTATTGATAAGCTATTATTACGTAATGTTACAAGATTGTATCACGTATAGGACAATTCGTAAAAGAATTAACCCTGCAATGCAATAAAAGATATCAATGCATGAAAAAATGCTATTATTGATTTAATATCTTCATAAAAATTACAAATAAAAGACTAAATAAATGTTTCTATCTATTCTTCAAATGATTTAATCTACAATTTGCAGGTTATAGCATTTCCTCCCACTCATCATATGCTCTATTTGATTTAGTACAAGATATTCCTTATAATTTTTCTCCCTCTTTTCTATTTTTGCCTCCTCAGTGCAATAAAATTATTTTGATGGGTCACTTAATCTTTGAATTTTCTTATATTTTGATGGGTTACAGTAATAAAACTCTTTTCTCATATGATTATTTTGGATGTAGATTAAGAATCTTTGGAATTGGCAATAGAGAGAGGCTAATGAAATTGATGGAGAAGGATTAATGAGTTAGATAGGGTCAAGTCATGGTCGAAGCAATTCGAGCTTTATACAAAAATCATGGTCTAAGCAACTCGAGATTCATGCAAACTTTAGGTTGCTCAAAACTTGATCATTCATACTCAAACTTGGGTGACAGGAGTCAAGCCTAATCGAATTTTAAATTAAGTTCGAACTCCCTTTAAGAGGTTTCAAGCAGGACATATGAAATCTTATGTCCAGTCTGGCCTAATCTATTACCAATCCTATTTAAGCTTAATGCATAAGTGTAATTTCAGCTAATTTGAGTTAATTTGGAGTCTTTTTACATTACTAAGTGTTATATATAAGGTTAATTACATTTAATACTCATATGGTTCGATTTTTTATTTTAATTTGGATTAATTATTAATAATTAAACTTTACTTAATTATATACAAATGCAAAAAGTAGACGTTCCAACTTTAATTCTGATTCTTAAAACTTCTTGTAGTAATCGTATAACCGAGTCAAATCCCAAGAGAACTAGAAAATAGTTTCTTAATTTCAAGTAATAAAATTAAAAGGGGGTTTGTGAATAAGTAATTGATTAACTAAAATTAATAAGAAATCAAATTACATCAACTTAATATTAAAGTGAGAAAGTGAAGATTACTAAACTTTGATTCAAGGGAAAGATCTCATCTAATTGTAACATTGATCATTAGTTTAAAAAAATATTTTTATAATTCAAGCAGTTAGTCTAATACATATTATGATAGTTGTAATAAGTCTTAAATTTTCCTAAATTAATTGGTTCAAATCCAGCATCAAAATCAAAACTTATTATCTATTGACTGAGTGTGATAACATTCCATATCAAATGAATGATATATGAAAAAGACTAACCCTAAATTAAATAATTAAGATAGCTGCAATTATTCAACTTAGTTTTTTTGTTTATCATAAGTTAAATATACAATTTCATAAATAACCTATTTGCTACTTGTACTAATCATTCATGACAATTACGAATAATTGAATTTATGGATAGCTATAGAATAATTGATATCAAATTAAATTGTTAGATCAATCAATATTAATCATTCATGAAATATGAGAACTCAAAACAAGAAATACTTGAATTAAAACGTGAATAAAAGGTTAAGAACACAAAACCTCACAAAGTTACAACTATAATATCGAGTCCCCTTGAATTAAAATAATTGAGTTTTAGACACAATGGCTTTTGCTCCAATAATAAAAATAGAAGAAAGATAAAGAATTGTGAAAAACATAAGAAGAGATAATCTTTTTCTGTTGTGAGGAATGTCCCTTTTATAAAGTTTTCCTGATATAATCCTAGTCTAATTCTAACTTGTAAAGATGTCTATCCAAAAAAATTCAAATTCCTTTATAATAAGGATAGAAGGAAGTTTTCCGGTTAAACTCCAACTCTTTAAATGATTAGTCTTATCCACTGTAGCAGCCTCTTCACTTTATCCAAATTTTGTAATTATCACCAATAATGTCTCAATTTGATGTAATCTCGACTTTTTAATTCCTAAAACAAAAAAATTAATTTTCATATTTAAGCACCAAAATAAATCCAAAACAGAGTAGATAGTATCAAATAACAAATCAAGATAACATTTTATCTCCCACACTGGACTTTTGCTTGTCCTCAAGCATACATTAATTTAATACATTAATCATCTTCATAGCAACCTCTCTTTCCTTTCATGTTATCTAGAAATATCCAAAAGATAATACACATTTAAGGGTTAACATAAAATAACAATCGAGAGAATAAGCACTAATAAGACACATTGTTAAAACACAACATCTCATCAATTCCATCAAAATTAAATGAATAAGACTTGACATCCTTATAAGGATTTCACTCCATATGCTTAAAGCATTTAAGGTTCATTAAGCTCCCAAATCAAAGTATAGCAAGTTGTTTTTATAAGCTTGCTCAAGAATCATATCTCCACCACTAAACAAAATGAACTTAATGTATAAATCAAAGGGACTTTATAAAGGTTGTAACGTGATTTACATAAGGTATGACAAGAAGAAGCTTTTTGGCTAAATAAATTGAAGGGAATTATACAAACTTATCTACACAAGTTTCAACTTAACTCAAAATTCACTTTATTTAAATAACATCTCTTTCAATCACTTTTTCTTTCCTTTCCTTTTTTTTGCTTTTCCTTTTCTTTTGCTTCCTTTTTCCTTTTTTTAAAAAAATATCAAAGAGGAGATTTCTTTTATACTTCTCCTCCATTCTATAAAAAATCAAAAGAATGCAACTTGAATCATCTAATTAACTTTTCATGAAAATAGTCAAAATCCTATGCAAATAAGCTCGATATAATTCCTTCAATTTAGGGGTTCAAAATCATTAAGGATATCAACAAAAAAAGGTAAATTCAACTTATGTTATTATGCAAGAAAAGAAAGGTTAAGGCTCAAATTGTTTCTCTAGAGATAAAAATTATGGTAGGCTTGTTTAGATTAAAAAAAAAATGGTTATCTTAAATTCCCTCATCATATTTATACACAAATTCATCAAAAATATGGTCTCGGCATGTATTTAAAAACAAGTTTGAGCATAAACAAGCTATGTTTGATAACACATAACAAAAATATATGTATGAACATATATATGAAGAATGCTCTTCGGCTCAAAGCTCACATAGGTGTCAAAAATACATCAAGTATTGCACACTTTCATTCAACAAAACCAATAAGATACTTGAAATAATTCAATGAAAACACTAATCATGCTTGTCTCTCTCATGCATTAGATCTTAAACTAAAAATGTATCATAACTTAAGGATTATTCATGAACAATAATCAGAAGATTATGAAGCTATTATAAGAAATAATTAATATATGAGTCATAGTATTCATAAGCCTAATTACAAATCACAACGTTAATTATAATATAAACATTCGCTCCCCCACACCTAAATCATACACTGTCCCTAATGTATGCATAAGATACTTATAGCATAACATAAATAATCAAAGAAAATAAAAAATAGAGGACTCCCTTGAGGTGTGAGCATCAGAAAGGATGTGTGCTATGATGTCGGAGGACTAAAGTGGATGGTTACTATTGTTGGATTGCTTGTTTGAGACTGCATTGAAGCTGCATGAATCTCACTTTCAAAATTAAAACAAAACATAGCTGGGAGGGATGTGTGGTCTGTTGGTTCAAACAAAGCAATGGAGGTCTTACATTAAAGGTTCGTCCTAAACGTCTTCTCCAATTCGAGCATGCCTACCTCGATGCTCTTCACTCGGAAGTCTTGATTGCCATACGAAAGTTTGGAAAAAAAAATCTATTGACATTAAGTTTGCAAAACATTTTAGATCTCACCTTGGCCCTATAAAAAATCTAGCACCATGCAGATATGGGTTGTTATCTGCATTGGGAGTGCGGGCGATATGTTGGTGCACTGCGTGAGTGAGGTTTGCATGGTTTGCTAACGATGGCTATGTGGGTGAGATATGCATGGGGGAGTTAACTATTGGTCTGCCTGAAGGGCTGGTGATGTTGTTATTACTGACTTCTTATGTGGAGATGTGTGCTGGTGGAGATTTTTGTGATGAGTTGCGTAAAGCATGAATAAAGCTTCTTGTTTGTGTATGCCAAAAGTGTTTCTGACATTAGGTTAGTTTTTTTAAAGAAAAAGAAATAAATTTAAAAGTGAAAAATATTTAAGTAAAGAAAGTAAGTAAATAGTTTTTTATTTTTATTTAAAATTTAATGTATAAGATAACTTTAAGGTTCTAATCCAGAACACTAAATCGTATAAGGTGAGAAATCGCCTTACGAGATTTATTAATTTGGAATTCCAGAACACTAAATTGTATAAGGCGAGATTTCACCTTATGAGATCTAGTAGTTTGAAATTTTAAGGTCTTCACTCTAGAACACTAAATTACATAAGGTGAGATCTCGCCTTATAAGATTTAGTAGTCTGAAATTTTAAGGACCTTTTTTCCCCTTAAGCCAATAAATTTGTGTTTAAAAAACAAACAAATGCAAACTATATATAACTAAAACAAAATAAAATAAAATAAAGCTATCATGTCAAAAAGCGCAATTGTTTAACGTCGTTATGCTAGACATAACTTTTTTCTCTCCAATTTCTATGTAATTACAGTTTTATACTCCTTAAGTAGTGCTACTAGCCTTTCCTCTTGCTCTTTATTCTACTTTTTATAAAATGATTGTAGGTAATGACTTTCCATTACTTAAATAGACATACTTTAGGCGATTAGGTAACACTTCAATTATATCTTTGGAGCTCGAAAAGCAGAAGGTAAGATTTTCTTGTGAGTTATAGTAAGTTTATCATTTGAAGTTTCCGAATCTATTAGCATTATTGACAATGGTTCTACAACTTTAAAATTTTCATCAACTTGCTCGTTTACTTCTGATTTAATGTTAAGCTCCAACTCATCTTCATCACTTTCTTCTTTAAACATATTCTGCACAAATGAATCCACAATATCTATATGATAAACAGAATGAAAATCATTCGAGTACTTTATTACTTCAAAAATATTGAACTTTATTATCTCTTTATCAAACTCTACGGAAAGGGTACCCTTGTGCACATCGATTATCATTTTAGTCGTCTTCATAAACAGCCTAGCTAACAAAATCAATGCTAAATATTTAACACTATCTCCATCCATTTTCAGGATGTAAAAATCCACTGGAAATACCAAAAGGTTAACTTGGACTAAAACATCTTCTATAACTCCAATAAGACGCATATATGAACGATTAACTAGTTGAATAATCACATTAGTTTCTTGCAAAGAATTCATATTTAGAGCTTGGTAAATTGAGTATGACATGACTTTAATATATGCACCTAAGTCTAACATGACACACTTAATTTTCTTATTACCAATATCACATAGAAGTGTAAACATACTTGGATCTTTGTATTTTTTTGGTAATTTCCTATTTATCACAACTGATACATTCTTACCCAAAATTATTCTTTCCAACTCTTCAAGTGATCAGTTTTATCCACTGCAGTAATCTCTTTACTTTATCCAAATTTTGTAATTATCACCAATAGTGTCCCAATTTGATGAAATCTTTACTTTTTATCTCCTAAAACAAAACAAACATTAATTTTCATATTTAAGCACCAAAATAAATCCAAGACAAAGGAGATAATATCAAATAATATATTAAGATAACATCTTATCAACATGATAATGTACATTAGTAAACCTATATGATATATGATTCACAAGTGTCATTTTATCGTCACGTTATGTTAAAAATTAGAAGTATAAAAAACTAAAATTGAGAAAAGATGATCTCATAAAGCTTAACACCTTCACTATTATTTTTTTCTTAACTAATCTTCCTTTTATAATTATGGCAATGCAATAGCTCTATTCGCTTCTTCTTCGTCCACTTCTGTGCTAACGTTCTTAGTGTTATAGTTATAATTTCCTCTCCTCCCTAGTTGAAATCCTTAGCAATTTCAGTCACCAAAAATTACAAGAAATCATTTGCTTTAAAACAATGCCCATCATATAAGCCAAAGACAATCTTCCCCTCTGATAACATTAATATGTCTCAATGTTTATTTGAATCAATCATATATGAAAGTTCCCCTAAAAAGAGGACAAGTACTATCTATCTTATTCTCTTTTACCATTAATGCATGTACATCATCTTCACTGATCATCGTTGAATTAAGAAACCTTAAAACATAAGTTGAGTTTAAATTTGAAAAAAACAAGCAAATAATCTCAAAAGAAGAATGAATTTGAAGACAAGCAAGTTTCGCGAATCTAAGTAGAGATTTCAATCCGTCAACTCAAACTCTCATCCATTCCTCGTCTCTGACCAAAATCTTGACCAGTTGTAATCAAAATTGCTTTGTATTATGACCTACTCTTTTGTAATAGCAAGAATAAACAGTTTTAAAAATTGCAGACACTTTTCCAAAAGTTTTATGTAAAATTTTCCTCCATTACTATATCAATTGGAAGCAAAAAAGTTAACTAAAAATATGGTGCTGATATTGGGTGATATTGATGTGATTTTATCATAAAATGTTAGGAACAATGATGGCTATGTTTAGCCACCAATGGCAATAGGGAAAACTAACAACGACAATGAAGGAGATGGAGAAAAGAGAATTTGTTTTTTTTTTTAATTTCTAATATTTAATATGATGTGGAAACAACATTAAGCAAGGAATTAACAATGAATTATTTTTTAGATAATTGAAAATTAGTGCATCTTATTGTCACTTTTTGAAGTTTTGAATAATATTATAAAACTGAGTAAAATTTTAAAAAAATTTATAGTGAACCCTTTTAATTTCTGTGTTCTTAAATCATTTACCTTATTGTTTAATTATCACATAATCTCTTTTGTTATATTTTTTTAATTGTTCATCTACTCATAAATCTAAAATAATGTTGTATTGAAAGTTAAAATTGTCAATATTATGTCGTTTTTGACAAAAATAATAAAATATAGCATATGAGATTGTGTAATAATTAATAATATTATAAAGAAATAATTGAAAATTTTTAAAATAAAAATAGAAAGGTCAATCTACATAATGTCCTAATATATTTAAAACATATAGATATATGTATAAAGTCACTTTTCCTTCTAACATATTAGATTAGCTCTTTTATGTTTTAATGATGGATATGGATCAATTATCATTTTTTTTTATACTAAGTTGGAAAATTGTCTTCAATTATCATGGTCAATAAAATTTTAACTATGATTTTTTGGCAAATAAGATTTAAGCAGCAAAGAGTATAAATGGTATTGCATAATTAATTTAGAGTATTAATCTAATACGATGAAGCAAGTGGATCGACAAATGACAAAAGTTAGATGACTTAGTAATGTATGTGCAGATATGTAACATTTCTAAGTATATTTTTCATCTATAATTCGAGTATAGACATACAATTTTAAAAATAAAGGAATTATATTGACAAAAGCTAAGCTTTACAACACTTACAACAGAAGTTTATGATACAATGAGATAACTAAGGTACAAACTGCTACCTATACATTGGACAAAAATCATAAAAGCTCCCAATTGATCGTCATTTGCAAGCTAAAAGTTAACATAGGCTTTACGGGCCAATAATATTTCTCTAACCCAACGTATAGTTTTTTCCACCATTATATGTTGATCTTTTGGAGTCCTCGTGTTTATTCTAGTATTCCTTTATCTCCATAAAGCATATATACTATAATTAAAAGTTATTTTAAAGATACATCTGTCTTGCTTGAGCCTTCAACCATGTGGTCAGGCCATAATAGAATATTGCTTCATTCCCTTTTCCCACAATAAACATTCAATAGTTGTTGTATTCTTAACCAAAAAGGTCAAGAATAGCTATATTAGAAAAATAAGTGCAATGATTTTCGAAGATGACTTATATAAAGGGCACAATTGATCCCAAGTACTATGACATTTATTCTTTGTCTTTAATCTATTTTTTACAACTAGCCAACTAATGAAGGACGCCTTAGGTATCATAGATTTATTTTATATCTATTTGTACCAGATGACCTCTTGAGAATGTGCCTTAAAAATTTGAAAACAAGATTTATCAGTGAACATTAGGGAGATACTCCCCATCCAAACAACCTTGCCATGTAGTAATGAATTGGTTCCCATTGAAGGAAGATTGTCTGTAATACAGTTAGCTTCTTTGAAACTACAATTCCAAGTCCCTTTAATAATGATTTTGTCACTTTAGCATTATAAGGAATTCTGAGACCAATATCGTATAAGCCATCTTTCCTTAATAATAGGCCCAGATTTGTCCAGTTGTTACACTAAAACCGAGTGTGGTCGCCATTTCCAATGTGATTTTTAAAGTAGGGATAAACATGCTATCTCAATATAAGCATTTGAGCTAAGACCTAAGATTGTTCCTTATTTCTCTTTGAATTTCAAAAGCTTCAATTACTAAGATAATATTTGGTTGGGTCGGTCGTGCTAGGCCCAAGCCCAGGTTCAGAACGGCACATGGGCCGAACAACCCATCCCTTGATGATTGACCTAATTCCTGTAGGTATTGGCTATATAAATTCATTACCTCATCATGAAAAGGTATGATTCTCGAGAACCCTATTATTCTTTATTCGCTAGTCACAAAAACCCTCACAAAAGACTAACT
>JAOSBK010000003.1:7542759-7556649 GCA_027568895.1 Erythroxylum shatona
TTAATAATAAATTGTATACAATTAATAATAAATTTAATAAAAAAATTTATTAATGAAAATAGAAAATATGTAAAAAAAGTATTCTTTAATTATTTGTATATATTTTTATATAAATAAATTATTTTTTAATATAAATCACATAAATAAAATATATTAAATAATTAATACTAATATTTTTATATAATTAATAATAAAATAATAAATCTCTTGCAACAACTATTTTAATATAAGGGTATAAAAGTCATTTATTACATTTCATTCCATCCATCTTCAAACAATATTTTACTACATTACATTTTGAACTCTTCCATCCTTCCCAAACAACTTTTTACTATATTACATTTCATTCCATTATAAATCATTCCATTTCCTTCCGTTCTATTACATTCCATTCTATTAATTAATATCCAACAAAATAGGGCCTAACTGGTTAACTACCTGTTTTAATTTTTTGTCAATACTCCTGAAATGAACTCTTGAACCTTCAACCTATGAGCGATTAAGTATACAATTCATAGGCTCTATCAAGATCTATGGTCTACTCATAGTGTCATGAGTAGGTTTTAGTTCCTCCAAAAAATTTTGATTTCATAAACTCAAAATTAGAAGCATATATGAAGGAGATGTCAAAAAAGGAAGATGGGCACTCCGGAGTGCGTATGAGCTTAAGTGGGATAATGACACATTTTGTGAAGAGAAGAAAAGAAAATAAGAAAAGGGTATACATCCCAAGGGTTCTCCAGCTTGTAAAGCAAACAGAGAGCAGAAGAAGGGAATATTAGTGCAGATAGTGTCAGGTGGAGGAGAGGAATGACTGACATCTGTTCTTTTTTCAGAAGAATAGATTCCACAACAGGTAAAAATCCCTTCCTCTACCTCTTCTGGTGTTCTCAATCTCAAACTCCAGCTAGCTCCTCAACACACTTCCTACTCTTTGTTTTTTTTTTTTTTTTTTTGGAATACTTACACAAAATATAAAGTGTGGTATACCTTTGACCTAGTATAATAGCAGGGAAAGGTACGTGAAAGCCTTCAAAACACCCAATTCTTTGAGCCTTGAAGCTCCAGAAAATGGAGTTTATGTTTTGTTCCTTTCCTTCTTGTCTAATCTTCATTCTCTCCCTTTCCTTATTTTCACAGCCGAAGGGCATAAATATTTGCTTCCGTTCCACCATATTCAACAACTAATCCTTAGAAATATGGCAAAGGACCAGACAAGTTGACTAGGAACATTAATTCATTCTTAAATCTTCTTGTTTGAATTTCTAAATTATAATAGGATCTAACAATTAGACGGTGTTATTTTAATTTAAATAAAATAAGTTTATATAAAATACTCATTTCTAATATATTATTTAACAAATTTATAATTTAAAATTAAAATAAATTCAATTCAAATTGTACATTAGATTAAATCCTAATCAATAAATTTTTACACTTAACTTCATCTAAATTAGATTGAAGATAATAATCATGAATATTTAACTATTATACACATTAAGAGCTCAAATCTTAGTCATGACATTGAACATTGTAATTTTGTTCCTTTTGAAATTGACAAAAAAGAAGACTACAAAATACAACTATCAAAGGAAGCACATTGGATCCATTGTCCAATATGTCGTTTTGGTCATTGGATAGAACGAAACACTCTCTAAACTCTTCCCCAATGACTAAAACGAAAAATAGGATTGAGCAGAGTAAATTTGGACCAAAAAATCCAAACTCAGAATGAAATTATGGCCTAAGATGTTGGATAAAATAAAATTGGACGAATGATCCGAACTGGTTATAAGGAAGTTTCGGCATGATCCTCTCCCTCCCCCTTCTGTTGCCAATAACACAAACCTTAGGTTGTAACCATCACGCGTTCAATCGTGCGAGTGATAAATTCTCCCCATAACCATGATGGTGGGACAAAAATACAAAATGAATCCGGCAGTGGGTTCTACTGTTCATGACAATAGTTGTGGGCCCACTCAGGTTTTCGTGCAATATTCCCACGCGCGATCCCACGTGTTGCTCACCCACTCACCTACCATTACTAATCCAATCTTCTCTCTCGCGCATATTTGATATCACAATCCCTAATAATCACAAGGTCCCTCTTCTCTCCCTCCGTCTTGGTTTTTCTTTTTTTGAGTTTAGGGTTAAAGCGCCAATCTTTCTGCATCTTGTTGGATGATTTAAAGCAACGAGAGTATTAGTTTCGGTAGTTATACAGTATAATGACAGCTCCGAACACGGACACCATCACAGCCTCTATTGAGAGGTCTCTTCAAAACTGTTCTCTAAGCAACAACCACGAAGACGGAGCTTTGAGTAGAGGAGGAAGAGAGAGGTCGTCGAGCTCCGATGAGGTAGACGTGTTGTTATCACCGGAGCAGAATCCTGTACCAAACTCTGATGACACCACCCTTGAGCTCAATTCCCATGTTTTTCTTCCTTGCCATTGGGAACAATGCCTTGATTTAAAGGTGTATTTCTTTACTTTTTGTTTTTTTAAAAAAGTATTCTTTGCTGTTTGTTGTTGTTTATAAGAGATCGTAACTATGGCTTCTAGATTTTATTCGGTCCCTTTCTCGTTTATTCACAGTTGCATTTAATGCAGATCTTGTGGGTTTCTTTTATTTTTTACGGTTTGTTCCCTTTTGGATTTTTTTTTTTTTGATCTTGTTCATTCATTCGCTGTCTTTGTAATTAATGCTTCTGTTCTCTCTATATTTTTCCCACCTGGATCATCAGGTTACGAACTGGTTTGCCCACCAGGGAGAAAAACCCTAAAAGATAACAACTTCATCTTCTTTCTTGGTTATTTGCAGTCACTAGCTACACTTTTGAATTCATTTTTTTGTTTTTTTGCGGTTGAATAGGGGAATTAATTTCTGGGTTTGGCCAAAGACGTAATCTTTCTTGTGAAGTTGTTAAGAGTAATGATACAGAGGAAAGTAGATTCATTTTACTTTCAGGGGGTTTCAATCTTCTGTTGTCTTTTGATGACAGTACATTTTTTATGAGAACAAGAAAGTTAAAATTCGTTTCTTTTCCCTATAAGTTCATCTTTTCCCCGTGTACTTGAACTTGTCTATTTTGAAACAAAGAAAGAAACTCTTTTCAGGATAGCAGTCACCGGTTGTTACTCTTGTTTAAAACTCATTTTAATGGCTGCTAAACATGCAAGAATGGTCTCCTTGCTTATGTACTAGTGTGCGCATTTGCAGACAGGGGAGATTTACTACATAAACTGGAGGAATGGCATGAGGGCCAAAGAAGACCCTAGGATAACACAAGACTACAATGGAGATTGGTATTCAGAAGATGATAGCTCGTATGACAGCGAGGAGTCGTCATCACATTCTTCTCCTTCTTCCACTAAAGAGCATTATAGGTTAGAGAAAGAAGACCAGGTCTTGGTTGTTGCTGGTTGCAAGAGATGTCTCATGTACTTCATGGTCCCAAAACAAGTAGCAGATTGTCCCAAATGCCATGGCCAACTTCTCCACTTCGATAGATCTTATAATGGCTTTCCCTGAACCCTCATCACCCACCATTTCTTTTCTTCTGATTTTCATATTTCTTCTTTCTACGGCTTCTCTTTTTTTTTTTTTCTTTTTATAAATCACTCATTTGTGTCTTTGAAAGATTTTTCTTTGTGGAATGATCATGAAATCCGTGACAAATGGGTTATTAGCTTACTGTTATATTATTCCACCACCTTGTTTGTCTCACACTTTCTAATTTTATGCTGTCTTTTCTTTGTTTTTGCTTTGTTATTGGCGTCACTAAAATGGCTGAGTGGCAAGGGCGTGATCGATTAGTATGCAGAAGAAACGAATAATATTGGCAATGATTGCGACGTGTGGCTTTCCTTCCAGCAATCCAATTCTCTATTGCTCAAGTCTGCAAGAAATGCAATTGCAGTAACCTTACTTGGTGCATATAATGCAATTGCAGTAACCTTAGTTGGTGCATATTATGTAACACGTGTGCCTTTTATTTCAGATAAAATTGTATTATTATTTTATTTAATTTTACAATATCAAAAAATTTAAATAAGATTTTCTTATAAATATTTATTAAATTATAAATAATGATTTTTGTAAAAATAATTCATAATAAAATAATGATAATTCTTTTATTAAAATTTTATGATCTCAAAATGTTATATATAATTATTTTTGGCTCTAGTTTAGTCAATTGATCATGATCTGCTACCAAATTCTATACGATAATGCAGGCGTGGAAGTTGGGATCGATTTGACGCGTCGCAAGTAACTTTAGTAAGGAAGACCTAGTAAACGGTATGCTGGCACCGAAGCACGTTATTGGTGTCGTTTTCGACCACATGTGTCCAACTTCTATAGGCTTGATTCAGTCTTCTCATGATTGCATCATGTTTGAAAGTTTCACTAACAAATTTTATTTATATTTTTAGTTTTATTTTTTAATTTAAGCAAAAATTTACTTATTTGAATTTTTAGTTTGTCTTGATTTTTAAAATTTATGAAAATTGATTTCTGTTTCTGTTTTTCATATATCTTTAAAATATATAAAATTAAAATAAATATTAATTTATAAATTATTTAATAAAATAAACTAAAATAAAATAATTTTAATTTTAATTGATAATTAATAATTAAATATTATATAAAAGATTAAAATAAATTTAATTGTTTAGAAATAGTTTATCTTTAAATTTTATCTAATATGTAATTATCGTTAATAATAAAAATATAACTACATTACATTAACAACCAAACATATTTTTATTTTTATTTGAAAGAAAAGTAAAAACTGAAAATTTACAATAGAAAAAGATAAACTCTAAAGCATAAGAAAATTTAATCTTTCGATATAAACAATCTGAATTCTTTCAAGTATGATAATCCTTGTTACATATAAAATAACACTAATTTGAGTTTATATATATATACCTCAAATATCAGTAAGAATAATTAGAAAAAAATTGGGGTTGATTATATGAGATCATTCTTTCTATTAATTTTGTATCTGTTTATAATTTCAAAGCCATATCATATTAAATTTTAAAAATTTACATTATGAGAAAATATATAAGAGACTAATGGATATGACTTTTATAAAAAATCAAATACATTTGAATGCTGGAGTTTATTGGTATGCATGGAAGGGCATCTTATTGTCCTTTGGAGAAAACAAAAAGCAATAATTTCTAAGTTTAATTTTACTTATCAAATCGATTGCTTCAAAGTTATGATTTTGAATGAGAATGTAATTGTTATAAAATAGAGGCATGATCCAATTTAGACAATAACTGAAGAGATACGAAACTTCATTGTTTGATTTTTTAAAAATTAAGTTCACTTTAAATTATTTAAAATAATTAATGCATAAACTTAATGTGTGTGTAAATTGTATCTTATAATGAACCTTAATCTTTTTCTTATAGTTTCGCCCCGAACTGCTTCTAAAACCCGTTCATTACAATCATTGTAATCGTGCGTGTTAAGCCTCTAATATTATTCATACGAATATGGTGAGAAAACTATACAAGTAGTATAGAAAGGGTTAACTAAGAAGTGATATCTTCTTTGATACTTAGGTCTATTTATAAAAGAGTTTAGACCTTTCAATAATTTAATTGCAATATAATTTTATTTTAGTTAAAATTTAATTATAATTATATGGAAATAATTTTATTTTAGTCAAAATTTAATTATAATTATATTTAAATACCATTTGGTCCTAAATAATATATAATATCTTATATTGACCCTTATTTATTAAATATTAAATATTTTATTATAAAATTTCTCAAACTTTATGATAATCTCCAACGTGATTAAATTACGTTTTCTCTTATCAAACATTCTTTATATGTGACCCAAATGAAATTCTTATATTGGGTCAATTTAGTAATTATTCTCTAATAAGCATTTAAAAGTTTATTTTAATATCTCTATACTTTAGTGTATAAGATTAATTGCTTATTTTTATAAAAAATAAACATGTACTGGTCCTTTTAACCTTGATTAATGTTCAGTCTTGATAAAATAATAAATAGTAACAATTTATGGATAACATATGAATATAACATAAATCTCATAATTACGATCTCATTATAATTTATTTGTAATGTACATTTATCTTGTGTACTTTATTTTATATATCATTTAATTAAGTAATAAGTATCTTATACTATATATCCATATGACAATCATGCTATTGTTAGGAGAATATTGTAATGAGAGAATTCAATAAAATTTTGTATATTAAGCACTTAAATTTTATAACTTTCATATGATTTTTTATTAAATTTAAGAGAAATTATCGAAATACATTCTTGGATCTTTGATAAGATCTTACCTCCTTTTTTATGTTCATTAGTTCTAAAGTTTTACATTGCATTACCATTTTAATAATGTAAGGAACTATACTAACTTCAACAAAGAACTTTATTTGGCTTGATTAACAATTAATGTTACATTATAACCTTATATTCAAACTAATAGTTTTAAGTAAAATATACTTTGTCATACTAAAGTTAAAATCTCTATAACCTTAAAGTCAAATATCAACTCATATATGAAAAAAAAGAATATCTTTAGTATTTCATAAGTATTAAATCTCTCAAATACTTAAAATCTTTAGGACATTATCTATGTACTTGGACTAGAATAAGTAAATAACATCCACATATTTTATCTCTATAGATCTAATTTTCAAAATTAAGTTATTATTTTTTCATATCCAATTAGAGTTATTCTTTGATTATTTTTCTCTATAAGCAGTATGTCTCTACAATACCCTGTTAACTTTCTTATAGACATGATAACCTTTTAGTTTTACATCATCATCATCATCATCAACAACAACAACATCAACCATATTAATAAAGGTACTAGTTAAATTTAGATGTATTGTCATAATTTGAACTTTTCAAGCATCATCTTACTCTCACTAATTATCTTTAGACTCATTCTCTTATAGTTATATATGGAAGCAAACATTTTGTTCAATGGGATTTTAAAATTACACCTAACCTTTTGAATATCTCATAATTTGTGTTATCCAATTTAATGATAAACTTATTAGATATATATGCTTCAACTACGTATCATATCCCTAAATCATTAATTTTGATTCTTTTAAAGTTTGTCTTTCCATATCTAATATGAAAAATCATGCTAATTGATTTAATCAAAACTATCAAAAGTAACTTATCATACTAGACATCATACAATATCTCATATTATATTTTTGTTCTCTTT
The DNA here is from genome assembly GCA_027568895.1 of Erythroxylum shatona. Taxonomy (NCBI): domain Eukaryota; kingdom Viridiplantae; phylum Streptophyta; class Magnoliopsida; order Malpighiales; family Erythroxylaceae; genus Erythroxylum; species Erythroxylum shatona. The sequence continues at coordinate 7,550,010 of JAOSBK010000003.1, forward strand.
ATACAAATCCATACTATTATAGAATTTAATTGTGAAATTATTATCTAGAGAATCTTATTCTTTATAGATAATAAAAGGATTTAAATCTCACCACATCAATCTCATTAAACTACTTCAGCCTGCTCAATACTTAATTTCTACTTAAATTTAAAATTTTTAAAATTTAAATATTATTTAATATGTATGACTATAAAGTCATTAGTAAATTTAATAAAATGAAAGTATTCATTTTAAATAAATTATTATTATGTCTAATAGCTATATGTATAGGATTTAATAATTCAATACCATAATCGTCCTTTTACTAAAGGTTTTTTTAAAATTACCTTTTACTAAAGATTGATTATGTTATTCTTTATCTCAACAAGTTTTACAATTTTCACATGATTCACGATCAAATTTATACATATATCCTTGTATCTAACTTTATAATTATCATTATATTGATTTAATTAACATGATATAAAAGGATATTATTAGTTGTCTAACTTTGTATTCTTCTCAACTATGTTCAATATGAATCTCCTTTGATCTAGTATATGTAAATTATTCGTATAAATTTGGATCAACTTTTTTACTTAATATATAACCTATTTTTAATCTTACCTTGAATATTATAGTAGTATTAAATCCAAAATCAATGTCAGGTACTCAAAAACATGAATTAGAAACATACATGATCTCTCTCATATTTCATATAAGTAAGAAAAGTCAAGCTATTATTTTCCTTCTAATGAAAGCTGTTATCATACTACATATACCTTCAATTGTAGTTTTTCTTTATGCTTTTAGTATGTTAAATTCAACAGAGCAATTCCATCAAGATGTTATACCTTTCAACTCTACTTTATGCAACTATTTATGTTAAGTTATTATGGTGTTGACATCCGTTCTAAATATTGTCATTAAAGTTTATGAGATATAAATCAACTCAAAATGCGGTTACATTTGGTCATTTATAGGATATTATTTCTAAAACTTTATTAATAAATCTTTAACATGGATTGTAACAAAATCAAATATGAATATACGACTTTTCTTTCTATCTTGCGAATTTTTTTTAAACCTAACTTATCTCCAAGAAATTTAGTTCACTAATACCTAGTGTCAACTATATCGAACAAAGGTAATTTATACTCAAAACAAAATAGAAATGTAAGAAAGCAAATAAATGGTTATTTGCGATGATAGCCAAATAAGATTAGGACTTTAATCATTTATTTATTTATTTATTCATACTATTTTAATCAAAATAATACTCCTCACTACTAATTCAAAAAGATTATTCTAATCTCTTTAGCAGATTATGATTTCATTCAAAATTAATTGATCTTGAGTTACTCAACAAACCAACTATACTTAAATTAGGTAGATAATATCCTTTTCAATCACATCTTATATGACTCTTAAATCATTTTGGTAATAACTCTTTCTAAAATATATCTTATATGCTATTGCTAACATTACTTTAAAATTCATATGATCATGAGTTACTCATTTAAATCATATAAGTTTAGTTAAGTAAGATATAGTAATTTAAGATAAAAACAATTTTCAATAAAATACTCTTCTTACTTATTATAATTTTAAAAACACTTTTTTTTTCAAAATTTATAAGACATACTAATCCAAATAGAAATAAAATTTTTCTTCATAAGAAAATTGTTTTATAATAAAAAGAAATTCACTTTCAGAATGAAAAATATTTTAAATTTAATTACGAAAGTTTAGAGATTAGTTTCTTGGTTAATTAAAAAACTATTCCTTAATCTGTTGCCACTATGTTTGTTCCTTCAACTCGGCTCAACTTGTCAGAAGCTGCTTCTCCAAATGGTTGATGCCACCACAAGGTTGAGAGTTGAAGAAGAGAACATATTGTTAAAGAGTTGAAGAAGAGAACATATTGTTTTGTCTTTCTATTGTGGTCCCTTGCACATTTATATTAAATTCATTTTCAGTTTTTCTGTAATAATCTTTCATCTTAACTTGCTTCAGTACCGAAACAAGAAACAGGAATCATTTGTCTTTCGTTGTGGACGCATAGCAGATTTATTATATTGAGTTTTGAAATAATAAAACTAGAGCTCCAGGATGGTTATTCTTGCAAGGACCGAGGCCACATAACTGATTTAATCTGGGTTACAGTATTATGCTTAGCTGAATCTCTAAGTTTCAAAGTTTAGGCATTTGCTTCTTGGGAGTGGATCAAATGGAGCTCTTCGAACAGTTTTTTAATCCTTATTTTTGGGGTTGGGTAACAAGTTAAGCATACTCTCTCATGTAGTTGTATTTGAAATCTTTACCTACAATTAGGTGTTAATGTATATATAAAAAATCATTACCGAGATAAAAACTAACGAGTGTTTCTAATACTCAAGGATTAAATATTTTAAAAGAACAATAAGAATTGAACTACTAGCATTTAGAAGAATGAATCAGCAGCTTTTTTCCCAATCATGCAGCTCCGGGAATGACAAGTGTGTCAGGGCTACTAGTCATCAAAAACAATAAATACCCTTTACGTTAATTATTATGTTTCTGTGTCGGTAATAATTATTTTCCACTTCCGGTGAGTGTTCAAGGATGCCAGAAAAATTGAAGCTGCCAAGTACAAAAGGTCAAACTTATATATACAAATACAGGCAAATTTGCAGAAAAGAAGCTTTTCAAAAGGTATTGCGTGCAAAGAGTACTGACTGCAGGTGTTTGCTGTGAGCGTGAGGAGGATGAGATCTTTACGCTTGGAAAAATTTTATTTTGAGAGAGAGAGAGAGATAGAGAACTATATATGCAATTTGTTATAAAAGAAAAAGAGAAACAAAGAAGAAGATGCATGGTCCACCAAGTCCAGGATTTGGTGGGACTTGGATCGCATTATATAATGTAGGTCGTAGCTGGACTAGGGACTGAGTATAGAAAACAAAACATAACGCGAGAATTCAAACCTTTTTTTGTTCTGGGTTTTGGCAGGAGTAAGGGAATCTAAAAGCACGCAGAGAGGTCTAGCTTGCTATCGGACTGCAGGAAAAGAGATGGAGCGTCAGTAGAGAAATGGAAAGGGAATAATACACTTTTTCTCTCTCGTTATTTGCGACTCTTTCTTTTTTTCTTTGTTTTTATATTGTTTAACCTTTTCAGCGACTCTCTTAAAAACTTTTCTTTGTATGGTCTAGCATGGGAAGGATCGATATGGAAGAAGAGGACTTGGAGCCCATGCCCTTTAGAACCCCGCAGTTAACGTTCGTGTATATAACAATGAAGGGTTTGCGGACAAAGGAATCTTGTTTTGTCCGATTCAGTATACTTGTTCATGTGTCTTAATCTCCAACTTTGAATCTTTCTTACTGTTCAGTCTGTTCTCTGCAGTACGACTCTGGCAGGGTCACACCCTACAGTTTATCTTGTCCACAACGTGGGACTCGATATATATTCTCTTATCTTTCTTTGCAAAACTTTGGCGATATCGGGATGTTTGGTAAAATAGATTATTAGCTGTGTTTTTAACTTATTAATTAAAAGTTAGCTTTTTGATCATCTTAAAAGGTTATTGATGTATTTAATGAATGATTTATTAGTTAGCTTATTTAATCCTAATAAGCTAATTTCTAAAAGTTTTTTATGAATCTTTTAGAGTTAGTTGTTTGCCTAATAGCACTATTGTCCTTTATTTTACTCTCTATTTTTATTATGCGTGTTTTCAAATTTGTTTTTTTATTGTACAATTATGTCATGAAGTTTGGAAGAATATAATAAATGAGTTGATTAAACTTTTTAATCTTTATTTAATTTTATAATATTAGTTTATATTTAAAAATACCACAATATTAAAATTTTGATCATAAAGAGTCACATCAAATTAATATTTTTAGTATATAATTTCTATGTATCGTATTTGTGTCATACTATAATTATAAATATTTTTAATTTATTAAATAATAAAATTCATATATATTATATAAAAAATACTAATATAATGTAGCTCGCTATGGCATATACATCATACATCCTGCATCAAGTAAAGACTCTGGGTTTCCAGCAAGCCACTACTACATCCATTTCACGAGTACATCTGAAAATTTTTAATTGGCTAGTTATAAATAGCTCCACCCGGACTATGTAACAAAGAATTATATCGGATTTATCTACACCGAGGCATTGACGTTGATTCTTAAATATTGCAGAATAGAATGTGACATGATGAGATAGAATACAATAGAAATAAAGACATGGGAAACAAGCTACCTACTCTTAACGGTCAAAGCGAACCCTTTCATTTCGAATTCTTGAATTCGGAATGAATCAAATCTCCCCAAGTAGGATTCGAACCTACGACCAGTCAGTTAACAGTCGACCATATCAAGTGTTTCAAGAGAACAAAGGCATTATATCATTTCATATCATTGCATGACGGATCGGAGAATTATTGGATCGAGCTGGATTTGAAACAGCGTAGAAATATTACCAACGAATTTATATAAGGATTAGAAAGTTTGTAAACATTGTTGGGTCCGTTATGTTTTTTGAAGTTGATTAATATACCTTTCTTCTTAAATAGAATTATCAAAAAAACACTTTTAACATCCATTTGAAACAATTGAAAGTTTTTACAAGATGCAGATGCAATTAATAGTCTAATAGATTTTAACCTAGCTGGTAGTACAAATGTTTCCTCATGGTCTATGCCTTCTTCTTGATTATACCTTTTTACCACTAATATAACTTTATTTCTCATAATCGTACTCGATTCATCTTACTTATTTAAAAAAACCCAGTTGGTACTTATGATTTGGTGATATCTAGGTCTCATACTAAATTCTATACCTTATTACTCTCAAATTGGTTGGACTTCTTAATGCATAAAATAAATTTTAAACAACTTTTCTATTCAAGGAAATTTGTTTCTTGCCTTGAGGATCCCATTCCACTATTAGCTTGGAAACCTTTATAATTTATAATTTTTGTAAGAATGAATGAACCACCTGAGACAAGTTATCCTAAAGCAAATTTTTTGGCCATCAAGAAAAGCTTCACAGTTGTTTTCCAATAGAGATAGTCATTCCCATAAAAAAGGGACTTTACTAACGTTTTATCCCTTTTGGCTAAAAGATGATGAAGAAGCCCTTAAATATGCCATTACGATCTTTGTTATAGGGTTTTGTTCCAAATGCTAACCTAATACCCCACCCTAATACCACTTATTAGTCCTAAATCTTGGAATTCCTCTCTAATTCTCCTGCCTAAGAATTTCCTAAATAATCTAGTTGACTTCTAGAATTCCTACAACTAAGACCTAAATAATCTTATTCTCGAGGTACCTAAAAATTTAGAAAGGGTTGTGTTCTTATATAAATGAATGAAATTGAATATGTTCTTATATAAATGAATGAAATTGAATAAATTGAGTTATTGTTGATTAGAATTGAGAATATCTTAATGTATTGACTGTAAATGAGAGTGTATGGGTTAGAAATTGGTATGCTTGAATTGAGAAGAGGATTATTATAGAATTTGTGATGTAAATGTGGACTCAATTGAGAATAGACATATAGTTTAGAGACCCAAATTGAGCTCTGGTTACTAGTGGATATAGAAGTGTATTTTTACTGCAAAAATGACCCTTCTTTCAAAAGGGGGATGTCCATTTTATAGGAAAAACTCTGTCAAATTTTCAATAGACTCCTCGTAAAATGTGACATCACTATTTTTAAATAAAAAATAGAGCTCCTTAGTATTAAGTGATGATCTTATTCTCAAGGAATTCTATAACTATAGGAATAAGGATTCTCTAAGTTTTCCAAAGCCCACATTTTCTTTGAATTCCTCCCTAGCACTTAGGAAATTTTAGGTTGGTTGTAAAATGTGATCAATAATTTGACATGTTAAGTGGGAACACGACGCTAGATATAAAGACTAACAGAGAAGTTGTATTGACAGGTTTGATTCTTATATCTCCATCAACTTTAAGAGAACATACATCTCACCAACTAACTTTTGCCTTTGATCCTTTATGCTCTTTTCTTAGTCTAACTAAAGTTTGTCATCACCCTTTTTATGCTCTTAACCAAATTTCTAAGCTAGTGCAAATGAGAAGACTTACAATTATGCAAATTATTGAGGATAACAATGATTAATGAATTATTTCAGTATAGCTCATGCATGACTTTGATTGATTATAATATTTCATAGCAATTGTTTTAATATATCCCACTTTCTAAATTGTGAACGATTTTGTTCTTGGTTGTAAGAACTCATTTGTTGGCAGTATTTATATTTTGAAGGATATTGAAGAAAAGCTTTAGTAGGTATTTAAATGACATTCATTTGAACATATTTTTGACAATGTCAGCAATGATTTTTCACACATTTTAATGACACTTGTATCAGTTTCTATATTTTTTAGAGTAGGTCTGTCATCATCATCTTCCTTCACATACTTTAGGAAGATCATTTTGTGTGTCGATTAAGGTAAGTGATTTTATTTTTTACTACGTTTTTTGTGAACTTGGTTTAGTTTGGGTATTTATTTGCTGTTTGAACTTCCCATCTGAACTTCCTGAATTTTTAATTGATATGGCCTGCACGATGTGAAACTTGTTTGTGGTATGAACTTCGGTTTATCATTGAATTAATATAGGATGAG
>JAOSBK010000003.1:7569503-7584843 GCA_027568895.1 Erythroxylum shatona
TGCAAAGATTCAATATTCATGTGCATATATGCTAACATTATGCATAAGCAAGAAAATGCATTTCCTTAATCTCTCTTTGAGCTTACATGCATTGAAATTTTAGGTTCTAACCCTTAATATGGGGACGGGATGTTACATGTTAACTTAAAATTTTACTTATTAGGTTAATGACTTTGCCTAACAAAAATTCACATAATTGGATTTATACGTATATTTAGGTCATTAAGATGTTTTCCATCAAACTAAAAATGAAATTGTCACATGCGGTAATCAATGGACCAATTTTGTTATAATGAAAACAACGTCATCTGGTAATGATGTCATTTTCGATTTTATAAAAATGCTGAAGAAGAAGCTAACGGTGCCGTTTAAATTTTAATTTTACCTACGGAATAAGCCTTCCATCGATAAATAACTGACGGAATACACTTCCGTTGGTACACACTGATTCGTTTACGTTTTTAATAAAACATTGTAGTCGAATACTTTTAACTTTCAACTTTACCGACAAAATACACTTCCGTCGGTAAATGACAACGCTTATTTTGCCGCCTACCATTCACGCCTCTTTTATCAACGATGATTCCTATTCCGTCGCTATATTCCATCGCAAAAATCAATGGGATAATTTCTCATCTAGCCCTATCAATGGATATTTTGTCCGTTGCAATTGCCATATATTACGACAATTTTACCAACGGAATGTGATTTTTCGTTGCTAATTTTTAATGGTATTGTTTCCATCGATAATTTTTCATCGAAAATCAGTAATGTTCTTGTAGTGTACCTTAAATGGAAATTAAGAGGTATCGAGGCCCTTAAGTTACATATAACTAGCTTAAATGGACATTAAGAGGTATTAAAGCCGCTAAGGTACATATAACATAAACTGAATCATATAAAAATAAATCATGTCGAACTCAATATATAAACTAGGAGAATTAACTTTAGACATAATTAGCTTTCAACAACTTGCTGCATCATCAGGGCTTTGTAGGTGCTGGAAAAGATATTATGTTATATTTCATGTTCAAGCTCACAACCACATTAAAAACATACAACTTATAAAAACATGCTTTAAGATTATTAAAAAATTGAGAGATAGATACATCAACCCTTATAAGCAAAAGAAAAAGAATAAATGAGAGGTAGAGATGAGTTTATATGGCAGCAACCATCTTGATCGAATATAGCTTAATTAGGCTATGATTTAGAAAAATCATACAAATATATAGACTTTTGGATAGAAATTCAAAACATGGGGAAAAAAACGTAACCAATAAATATATTTCTTGTAGTGAGTGGTAAATCAAATGAAGATATGGTTCAAGTTGTAGAGAAGGTCCTACAATCTCTCAACTCAAAATTTAATTTTGTGGTTGTGGATATTGGAAAAATCCAAAGATTTGAACAAAACATCCCCAGATGAGCTAAGTAGATCTTTACAAGCTCATAAAGAAAGGATGAATAATAGCAAGAAGGATGCACCAGTAGAATAAGTCTTACTGGCAAAATTATCTTTAAAGTCCAAAAACAATTACGTGCAGTCAAGTGAAAAAAAGACAATTTGTACATGAGAATGGACGTGGCTGTGGACAAGGTCATATGCATGCATGGAGTCAAAGGAGAGGAAAAGATAAACAAGAAATCTTACTTCAAAATTGTCAACATGGTCAAGCAAGAAAAGGAGTAGGAAGAAGAGGGGTTTTGGTAGAAATAATTCAAGAAAAATGACAGTCTTTGTTGACTACTATTCGTATGGCAAGCATGACCATTATTATTGACTGTTTTTTTCAAGAAACGAAAGTTTTCAAAAGTCCATAAAGATGCGACATACCAAAAATCCTTTGTTTGAACAGCGGATCATGTCCTCAGAATTTTCCACTTTGATCCTCACACGGCGTTGGGATCCAATGAGTTAGAAAGCACAGAGTTTCTTAAACATTTTCTTTTTGCTACGTAAATTTGAACAGACCAATCTTTCTTTCAAGGTTCGGGATCATTCCACATTTGTACTTGTTAACGAAGCGACATTATGCACGACACCCGATCACGACTTTGTTGAGTTTGAATCTTGCCCTCACACTTGTTTTATCCTGAATGTAAGATGGACAGGACAATTAGGTGGCAAACAAGTACAGTGGTAATTCCCACTCCTGAGAATTCTGTTGGCAGTCCAACTTTTACTTTGTAAAGCTGCTAAATCGAGGGTGCCAATACGAACTTGTAAAGTGCTTGAATCAAATGGACCAGGGGAGGTTGTAGAGTAAGAAACTTGATAGTTGTAGGAAGTCCCCGCTAGTACTAATTAATTACTTAACCCCCACCCTGAATATATCTGATTTGCTCCAATGTCTCATTCGTTTGCACTTGCTGAGTGAGCCAATCCTCTCTGCTTTGTGGTGTTTTTACTCGGGCGAAATGAGTTGTCAGCGTCTTGATCCTGAATATCCACCACAACCATCTGGCAAGTCACCAATTTTGTTAAATTACGTCTCATTTTGTTTCTTGTTTTGTTCAATTGGGTTGTCTTTTCTTTCATCTTCATTTCGAAGTTGGACTCAGCCGGAGCATTACCATGTTTCCTCTTCATATTTTCGTTCTCTAAAAGTAATGTTCCTTTCATTCATCGATGCGACACTGTAACACACTTTTTGATGTAAATTGAACTAGGGCCCCCACTGTCAGACCCTCTTCCAGGTTATGCACCAACACCCCCAATAAGGAAAGAATACACATCTCAAAAAAAAAGACAAAAGGAAGGTGGTTGGGTCGGTCGTGCTAGGCCCAAGTCCAGACTCAGAACAGCGCATGGACCGAACGGCCCATCCCTTGATGATTGACCTAATTCCTGTGGGTATTAGCTATATAAATTCATTACCTCATCATGAAAAGGTACGACTTTCGAGAACCCTACTATTCTTTATTCACTAGCCGCCAAAACCCTCACAAAGAGATTAGCTTGAGCGTCGGAGGAGCCTACCGGCAGTCAACCCCCAGTGTGCCTTATTGTTTTGTAGGTATTTCTGTGCTGAAGTCAACCAATCTCATGAATCCTAGCAGCAGCGCCCAACCCTATTCAAATCAGACAGAACCAGAAGGAATACATTTTTGCCATCCCTAACCCTGACCCTGAGGTAAGGGTACTGTAAGAAAAAACAAGACAACAGGTCACAGGTAAATGATCATTGCATTCGTTTTCAGGATTACCATTAAAAAAAAAGGATTCAATTCAACAAAATCGTGTAAGTGATAGTTAGCTTAGTGTGCTTGTAATTGATTTTGCCTAGCTTGTTGCTTAACGCAATTGCTCGACCCCCTTCAAATGCATCTTAGCTTGTTTATACTATTTGCTCTCCGAGTTCTCCTCTAATTTATACATTTTGTCCTTGCATCTGCAGTTTAGCAGCAATTTGTTGCTGTTATTTACTTGAAGAGTGCTGCGGATAGGCCCTGGTAGGACAGCTATCCTGTTTCAATCTCATTGTCATGCATTAGGCGTAAAACTATAACTACATGCAGTAGCATGTCTCGACAGCGATATCAGAAGCCAGAAAATGATAAAAAAGCTGCTTGGCACCAAATGGACTTCTCTGCCAACAATCGGGAAAAATCTACCAATTGGAATGAATTGTGGATATTTTGATCATTATTAATATTATAAATAATAAAAATACTATTTTATAAAATATTTTTATTTAATAACAATATTCATTGAAAATGATTAAATGACGAATATATAGTTAATCCTTTTCTTAGGCATTTTAAACAAAAAAAGTTAAGGTTTGACAAAGATTTTTCGTTTAAAAAATATTACTCACAGTAGTCCCTTTAGCTGTGTTGCATAAAATAAGTAATCTTTATATGTTGAATAAAATATAACAAAGCCTCCAGAATTGACCCAAGTCATAAAAAGTTTAAAGTTTTGGATTGTCCTTACGTTGGAATCATTCCATCCCCTTAATGTTCCTGGTTAGGTCACAAGACCCCCCATTTCAGCTCGACAGTCTCTGCTGGATAGTTGTTTCCCAAAATAATGCAAGAAAACAAATAATAGCATAAAACCAGGAGAAAAAAACCATGATTTCACCACAAGCAAACAACGAGTGAAGATTTGGAATCCAATGTTTGATTTTCATCTTCCTTAAACAAACATAGAAACTATGTGCATAAACAAAAATGAGGCCAATGGTGTAGAATAACAAAAACAATTATATGCATAAACTAAAATAAAAAATTAATCATGTGTTCCTCTCACTATAATACTCTTTGGTTTGTTAATTTTGCTCATAATAGACATTTCTATACATAAATGAGATGATTGGTTTCGACTTCCATCTTCTCTCAACTATAGCAACTCTACTAAAACAAAGATTAATATATATGTAAGCTCTTCCAATGCTAACGAAAGTTATAGATCAATCAAAAACATCAACTGAATTTGATGAACATGGTGCATATGCATGACATTATCTATACTTTATTCTCTAACAAAATTATTTCTTAGATGGATGTTCCTTAATTATTTGTTATTTATTTTAACACCCTAACAACTTGTCAATGTTACTGAAGCACTAAACATTAGATATATTCTTGTTACAAAAGGGGATTTGAATGGAAATTTGGGTCTACTCAAGACACAGGAAGGAAAAGGTTAGAATGGAAGCAAGTAGAACTTATGTCCTCCATGTGTATAATGTCATCATTCAATTTGCAAACTCTTCATTTGACTACTTAAAATAACACGGAAGAGGAAAACACTAATTCTACTAAATTATCATATAATTAAAAATGCAATAATATAGTGTATACCAGTTAACTATATCTTACTAGGATTTCTTACAGAGGGAAGAAACTAGACTAATTAAGAAGGTTAATCTAAACCTATCTTCTCTAAACTTTTGAACTTTCCTTCAACCAACGTGTAGCATCACCATGTTCCTACTGTACCACATCATTAATTCCTAAACCTCTTGCCTTCAACCACCACTCACCATTTCAATGATCAACTGGTATATGTTTTAAAGTCAACCTATGAAATGCGTATTTCATGTGTTATTTTCTTATTTCTTCTAATGTGGCTACTTTGTCTATAACTTTCTTCACATCTCATAGAAAATGCTACTGAACAAAGTACAGTAAAGGAAATAAGAGCCAACTAAATTGGCAGAATCATTTAGAGAGTAAATGACAAACCTTTTCATAGATGATAAGAGGAACAACTTTGCTTCTCTTCTTCTTGTTCTTGTTTTTGTAACTACTAGCTAGTATTATATTGTTAGTCAATACTAAAATTCAAGCCTGACGAGTAATAAATGGGAAATTAACTAACGAAATAATAAATTCCCCAGTTTCAGTGGTCGTGAGTGAGGTCGCTTTCAGGTCTGTGATGTTTGTCTTTGGAGAGACCAAAAAGTATAAACAAGGTAGCCCATTATTGTTATATGTAAGATCAATAACTCTTAAGAACAAAATGAACAGTGAAGAATGTGGCTATTGAATTGCCAGTTGTGTGAAAAACTTAAGAAGAAGCCATATTAGAAGAAAGAATAAAACAACACATGAAATACGTTAAAAGCCATAACTATTGATACCTAATTTTTGGGATCACATTGATACAAAAATATAGAAGCATGCTCAATCTTGCCTCCTTAACAGACGACAAGCGTGACAACAAAAAGGGATTCCTCATATTTTTTAAACCCAAAAAAAAGTCTATATATTGAATAATAATTTATCCAAACGTTAGGGACATTTTTAGGTTCGTGTGCTGTTCCTGCCCCTCAATTGCAATATGAGAAGAGACTCAGAGCGAGAAATGACAGGATTGACAAACACACGGAGATAGAGAGAGATTGATGTCAGAGACGAAGGCCGTGATACTAGGGAGAAGAACAATAGGATAAGTGAGTCGCAACAGATCTCCAAAGAAGATTGGTAAACAATGGAGTAAGTTTAAAGAAGTAAATGAATGATAATCCTTCAATGACATCCCCAAAACTTTCATGGGAAAGTCTAAAATGTTTTGGCCCTATGTATAGTCCTCTCATAAGTCTTATTATATATCACTGTTTTTCTTCCTAAAATGTTATAAAGGGTATAATATATGCATTAAACTATTTCTTAGTTATATTTTTATATAATTTTAAATAAAATAATTTAATTGTTGTTAATTATGACAAAACTTATCCATTCTGATATGATTTGGTTCGACTCGGCTCGAATTGATCAAATTTCAGGTCATGTTTAGCTTTTAATATTTTTAAGTTTCAAATCAATCTCGGGCTATCCAATTCAACTTGATCCAAAGTTTAAAATTAAAAAAAAGGATGTTATTTTTTATTTATAAAAATTAAATGATATATTTAATCGAGTTTGATTTAAGTTCGGAACAAAAGCCTTAAGTTAGGCATGAGCTCAAATACAAAATTTTACATAGGGCTTGGGCCTAGGTAGGTCTGACTCTGACCCAACCTATTGTTACCCTTAATTATTGTTTAAAGTTGCAACGAATTTATGTTACTTATATAAAAATTTATACAATTGCCTTTTTAAATGTATGATTACCTATTAATATTATTAAAGTTCATGCATGCATTGAAAATTGTTGCATTATATTAGTTTTAAACATCACATGTAAAAATGTTTCAAATGTAATGTTGCTGTAGTGAGTTATGTTTCTAAAACATGAAACCATCCGTGGCTAACTTACTATAGGAATATAAATTATGAAAACAATGATTAAAGCCATGAAAAAACCATAATGGAAGGAAGCTATCATGGAAGAAATTCATGTTTTAAAAAATGGTACTTGAGAGATTGTTGCAATCATTTGTAAATGAGTTTTTTTAGTCAAGTAGACATACTCAAACTTTCAAAGTTGAATATTATAAGACTTCTCTGTTAGCAAAAATAAACTCTATATGAGTTCGTTATCCTTGCTTGCTAACCTAGATTGACCACTATACCAACAACATATCAAAACATCTGCATGAATGATGAAGTTGAAGAAGAATTTTTCGTGCAACTTTACCCGGATTCAAACAATATCATCAAGGTAAGGTGTACAAGCCAATGGCTTAAACAGTCCCCTTATGCATAGCTCGACGAGTTTATCAAGGCCACTAAGAAAAAAATGACGTGTGTAAGCTCAGTTTAATCACATTTTATTCTACAAATACAAGGAGGGTAATATTTAATTTTATTGTGTACATACATGATATTGTTCCTAAATACAAAGAGGGTAAACATCAAACCAATTGAAAGTCACATGGATCCTAAAGTAAAGTTGGGTGATTAAAAAAAAAGCAATGTAGTGGATGGAGGAATATTTCAAAGATTGATAATAAAGTTGATATATCTATCATATTTAAGACATGAAATTGGCTTTATAGTGAGTTATATTAGTCAATTAATACGTTCTTTAAATAAAGAACATATGGCAAGCATCAAATCGTGTACTTATCTTAAAGGAACTTCAGATAGAGGATTACTTTTAGAAAATAGTTTTATCCATAGAATTGAAGCATTTACATATGCAAAATGAGTGTAGATAATCAACTTCATGCAAATTGAGGTAGATGACTATTTTATTAAATAAAAAGTTGGAGATGGAAATATATGAATTTAGTATGTTCCAACATAAGCCAAGCAATAAATCAGTGGCAAAGGAATAAATGATAATAGTTGGTTATTTATTATGATTGATTGAATAGTTTTTTTATACCCCAATTTTAGGTAATAGTTCATACCCTCTATGTGTGGGAGAAATGGTTTTTATTCCTACAAATACTAATGTTTTTTAAATTTTTAATTAAATATAATTAATTAAAATACAAAATATAATTAATTATTTAAATTGTAATTAATTAATTAATTAAACTATAATTAATTAAAATATAATAAAAATGTAATTAATTAAAATACAATTAATTAATTAAATTATAACAAATTTTTATATCTCAATATTTTTAACAAACCATAGTAATTCTATTAACCAACCATCATAATTATAATAATTATATTCATTTTCATTCTTCACAACATTTATTATTATTCCTATTATTGTTCTCTTATATAATATACCAACCGCGCATAATTTTTGAAAACTTGACTTTAATTAGTTGATAAGTTCGAATTGTTCGTCTTATGGAAATGTGTGCCAAATATTAAGTAATCAGCTGTAATTGGTCTATAAATAATAAATCTATATATGATTAATATTGTATTTAGACAATTGTATTCTTTAGATCTTTAATTGTAAAAATTAATTTAGGTTGTTTATAATTAGTAAAAATAAAGTTATAAATGTTATTTTTATAAGAATGCTCTTTATTCTCTCTTTCTTTCCATGATCTTCAATATGATTATTATAAAATTTAAATATATTTGTACAAAATATTATACTTACTATTTTGATATAATAAATAATAGTAATATTACTAAAAATTAAGTACACATCATATAATTAATTATATCAATTTAAATAAAAATAAAAATGCTTTAGTAATTAAAAAAGCAGGTGTAAAGCACCAAGTTTAATTATAGTTTTATAAAAAAAATAATATTTTTTGCTTATTAATGGATATTTAAAGTTGGTGTTTCTCAGTATAAATAATTATGAGAAATGGGAAATATTTACATTTTTGCTTAACTCTCCAAGAAAAGTTTAGGATTGCTAGAGATTGACAAGTGGCCCTGGAGTAATCGTATTTACATTTTTGTTTAACTCTCCAAGAAAAGTTTAGAGTGGCTAGAGATTGACAAGTGGCCTTGGAGTAATCGTATTTACATTTTTGTTTAACTCTCCAAGAAAAGTTTAGGATTCACTTTAGTGGCTAGAGATTGACAAATGGTCCTGGAGTAATGATACACTCTCCATTACACCCCCACTATATGTGGGGAAAGGAACACGTTAAAATCGCTATTCTTCTGCTTCTTGTTTCTCCTCTTTTTAGGCACAAGTTGGAGCCTTGGAGGGTAGAGAAGAGACTTACCATTTCCTGACAAAAACTTTTTCCAGACTGTGGTGCAAACAGAACCTTAGTAGGAGGAGAAGGACCGCAGCTCCACCCCCCCACGTTTTAATTTTAGGTCAGAACGTTAGCAGATTAAGAGGAAAGAAAAGCCATTGCGTAATTTATGGGAAAGGACGTCTAACTCTAATTGAGTTGCAGGTTTCATAAGTAGTCTTTCAATGAGTCAGGCGTTAGGTGTTTCTTAAATGTCACAGGCAGTGTTTTGAATGTCTGGTTATTGTGATGTCTTATCTGTGTACATAGTTCTTTCACTAAACCAGTAGCATTCAAGTAAGTTGAGGGACGAGTGAATGAATTACTTTTATTTCAGTCACGTGTATTGTGAGTCTTTTGTTGTGTCTTACTTACGTTACCAGGAACAACATCCTAAGGAAAAGTATCACATGATATTTGAGTTGTTATTTATGTCTTCGGCTCCTCATTTTCCTAACAACCCATTTTCCAGATTTTCTGTTGATATAATCAAGTCAGTTAGCGAAACAAATTTCCCAGAAACAACCGAGATGATGTTGGACTATGTAGTTGTCCGATCCATTTTTTACACATGTACAAAGAGGTTTAAAATGTCCTCTTCTAAGTTGTAACACGTTTTAAATAAATACCAAAGCCAAAGTGATAAAGATAAAAGCCAAAGTGATAAGATGCGCTTTCAAAGCTAAACTTGAAACAGAAGGAACAAAAGAACAGTAAATTCCAATTGAGAGCTTGAAACATAAGGAGCAGAAGAAAAGTAAATTCCAAATTTGGAGTTTCTTGTAAGCTACCTTCCCGCCTGAAACCCTCCCCCCCTTCTGTTACATTTACTAGATCACGTGTTCCGTATGACACTGATCTTTATTTTTTTTATATTAAAATATTTTAAGTTAAATCTTGAAAAAGAAAAGAGGTAAAGATCTTGAAATTTAAAGAAGAAGGGAAAGAAATTTTCAATTTCTCAGATTTTGTTAATATAATAATAATAATTCAATTTCTAATTACTAAAATGTTACTAATTTTAAGCTGCCAAGCATGATCTTATTTATTACATAGTTAATAATTCAATATTTAATACCAAATATTTTGATTGTTTGATCATATTAAATTGTTGATAATTATATTTGATAATCGGATTTACGAATTGACTCGATCTGTTATTTTGAAAACACTCATATGAGAAAACGTTTTTCCTCTAATAGCTGAGAAGTTAAGGAACAAAAGGACGAATTTGCCCAAATATTATTAGAGACAGAGATAGATAGATAAACATAAATTATTCAAAAAATAGACCAAATTGAATTTTTTTCTTTAATAAAATTTTGTGTTTAAGAATCATTATTTTTTAAAATTATTATATTTTTAATTAAATAAAATAAGTATCATTAGATTTAGTATTGTATGATACAAAAATCGCTACCAGATTTTTTATAATATTGGATTCAAAGATTGAGTTGGTGAAGAGAGTTTCGAGTTGCATTCATTGTATTTATTAATACTTTGATTAAATTTTGTTATTAAGGAGAATTAAAGCATTAATTAAATTAGTATTTTATATTTAAATATTTACAAACATAAAAATGTTTCTAGTTATTATATCTAAAAATTATTTTAATGTTAGTTTTAATAGATAAAATTATTTAAAATCTTTGTTTAGTTTTAGTTATAAGATAAGACTATTTTTACAAAGGGATTAAATTTTCATATAATTAAAAATAAATTTTATACTCATTAACTACTACATTTTTTCAGTTTAGTTTCTAACATTAATTTAAATAATTATTTTGTATTTTGAACATACCCAAATAGGTTTTGATTTATTTAATTTTGACTAGTGGATTGAAGCAAATTGAAATGTATGCATAAATTCATATGAGAATATTCAAAAAAATACTAAGATATAGGCTTTATTTGGCAAATAGCAGATTGTATTAGCGGTTAACTGATTCTATATACTGTTAGCTGTTTGTTGATAGCTGATTTTATCAGTTGATTTGATCAGCAGATAACATTAATTGTTTATTAAAAATGTTTGATAAAATTAGTTTTTAAGTATTAGTTGCTAATGTGTAAAATGACTTATGAAGACATGATTTTAAAAAATTATAAAGGCATAAATATTATATTTCTCAGTTAGATATTTAATTTTACAAAAATTAAGTTTATAACTTTAATTAAATAATAATAATAATAATAATAATAGTAATAATAATAATAATAACAACAAAAACAACACAAAAACAACAACAATAACAATAATAATAATTCAACATTAAATTATCTATTAATATGAATAATGCAGCGAGCTACATCATATTAGTATTTTCATATAATATGTATAAATTTTATTATTTAAGAAATTAAAATATCTGTAATTATAGTATGATATCAATACGATATATAGTAGTTATATACTACAAATATTAATTTGATATGACTATTTATGTTCGAAAACTTTATATTATGATATTTTAAAATGTAAACTAATATTATAAAATGAAATAATGATTAAAAAGTTAAATTAACTTCTTTATCATATTCTTCCAAACTGTGCAAAATAATTATACAATAAAAAAACAATATTAAAAATACACAGAGCAAAAGTAGAAAGTATAGTAGAGGGCAATACTGTTATTAGGCAAATGATTAACTCCAAAAGCTCTTCTTATGAAGTTTTTATAAATCAGTTTATTTGGATTAAATAATATAACCAATAATTCATTCACTAAACATATCAATAACTTTTTAAGATGGTTAAAAAGTTAACTTTTAGTCAATAAATTTAAAAACAACTGATAAGCTATTTGTTAAACATCTCTATAATACTCACGTCTTAATAAATTTTTTTTAAGTCACGACCTCATAAATTATTTTATAATTAATAATAAATAGTTAATTTTATCAAATATTTTTAAATAAATAGTTGATATTATTTACTCATCAAATAAACTATATTAATTAGCCAATAACGAAACGTTATGCATTAGAGTGGTCGCCAAACAGGGCATTGTTTACAAGTATATTACATCGCCAAACAGGGCATTGTTTATAAGTATATTATACAATACAGACTCCCGCTTTAGTTGTCACCAAAGCACACGCAAAGCAACATTTTATTTGCCGAAACACAACACAAAGGAAGGACCATGTCTAGAGCAAACGTTGAGATGGATTTCTTTGGCATGGAAAATGACTGCACTGCCAACTCTCGCTTCCCCAGACGCCTTCCTCGTAAGAGAAGCTTTCGTGGTTTGTTTTGCCTTTTGTCTCGTGCATATCTGTTTCTGTGTTGTGTCCAACTGGTATGTTTTTGGTTGATTAAAGTTTCCTTCTTTTTTTTTGTGTATCAGATATTCAAAGTGCCATTTCCAAAATCAACCCGGAGCTTCTCAAGTCCGTCATTACCTCCGCCACTGGCCAACAGTCTTCGCCGGGAAGCGCCAACCAGTTGGAACCCAAGAAGCCATTCTCCCTGCCGTCTTCTCCCAAAGAAGCTTTTTCTCTTACCCCAAGGTGTACACACTTGGCTTCTCGATCAACACCATCCCTTTTGTCCTTTCCTGAAACTTGTCTAATCCCATATTTTCTGGGTTGTTCAGAACTTATTCAGAGAATTCTGCGGAAACGGCCCCTTTAACGATTTTCTATAACGGGACAGTTGCTGTTTACGATGTTCCTCCAGACAAGGTTGGTTGAAGCTTTATTAACAATGTTTTCTTTTTGAAGTTCCGAGTCTTTTTTTCTTATTATGATTCACGAATTGTGCAGGCTGAAGCAATTCTGAAGCTTGCTGAGAGAGGAGTCTCAAGAGTCGCTGAATCAGCTGACGAGCAGCAGCTGTTAGAGAATCTTAGCGGAGGTCTATGCCCTCCTAACTTTTCTATTTCTATATGCGTTTTTCCAGTCTAAATCTCTCAATTTGGTTGGATTGCTTTTTCGTTTTCTTTTCTGTTAAAGGAAGAACATTGCACTAATTGCATTGTGCAGATCTGCCAATAGCTCGTCGAAAATCACTGCTGGGTTTTCTGGAGAAGCGCAAAGAGAGGTGAATTATCAATTTTCTTGGTGCTCGGACAAGATGTTCTTGGTTTAATTTGATATAATGATATCGACATGCAAAGCTTTTCTCCCACGTATTTGGTTCAATGGGATCTCGTATCAGTAATATTACGGGGTTTACAACAATCCCTTGCTTGACTTGTTAAAACGAAAGAAGAATACTTTACTCGAAAATGTTTGAAGAATCATATCCGTTTCATTTTCAGAAAACTTACTAGAAAAACTGATTGATCTAGTCTTTTTGGGGTCCCGAAAGAGAGGGAGATAAACTCGAGAGAAACACGGATTTGTTTGAAATTTTTGGAGCAATAGATACCACGGAAGATTAGGAACTCGTAGATTCTTTATATCAGTGCAACTGCAACTAGTCCTTAATGCATTCAGAATCTAACTAACGATCTGAAATTCCGGTCCCCCTCGGAAGTTGTATGAGAAGATGCTCACAGTATTTTTTTTTCCATTAACATGACAACCTAGCATGCAAAATGTTGAAGTGATGATCTTTCATGTAATGCCCACCTGAGTAGACCTGTCACATCAGTCATTCAATTCATCTAATGGGTTTGGACCTGGTCTGGGTCTGTCCAGTACGTTGCACGTTTTAATCGGGCATTAATCTTGAGTTGCATTATTCAAACATGTTGACGCCAGCATTTGGTTGCAGATTGACTTCAGTTTCCCCTTTGGGCTGCCCACGTAATACGCGTTTTTAGGAGGAGCTGAGACCAGAAGGCGCCACTGGTCCTCTAGAAGGGACATATGAGATAAAAGAGTAGTTTGTATAAAAGAAATAGGATATGCTATGATGAAGTCGGAGGGTCGGAGCCCCACTGGTGCTTTCAGTGCCTCTCTTCTAGTCTTCTTTTTGACTTGTTGGCAGTAATGGCAAGTACTTCGAAGTTTCTTGGAGGGTGCTGTGGGCTCGCCCGTGGGGGCACGTTTTTAGTGTAGCGTTAGCCTGGATATTGGGCAATGTTGGTTGTTAATACTTAAATAGTCATAGCTTTCTGTGGTGGCTATGGCGCCCGAGTTAGGCTCCTTTCATATTTATTATTATGCGTACGATGTACGATGCAAGACTTGGTCTTTAGCTAACCTACTTGTTCAACAATATTTTTCTTATTATTCTTTTTAATTCCATTTAAGGTTTTCTTTACATAATTGCACGAAAGCTGGTATTCGGTGGGTCAATTACGAGTGGCCCAATGCCAGGAAACATGTATAGTCTGTTCGAAAGGTAGAGCCACCTATTTGTCCTTTACATGTCAAATGGTGTATAGTATGTTTCCAAGATTGGTTAACTCAACCAAGTCGTGTACGAGTCTATTATTGACCTACTTGAATTTGATACGTTTTCTTCTTAATAATTATAAGCAAACAATATCTTGTAGTTTTGAAAGACTTCAAAAAATGGAGCAGGTTTGATGTGTGCTAAGATGCGTGTGTTAAAAGGGTAAATGTGCAAAGTGTAAGCAGAAGGTTACTTAGTGTCTTTGATTTGGTTCATTAGGTTACTCGGTGTCGGTGTTAAGAAATTCATGTCATGCAGTAGTTAGTTGTACCCAACCTAAATTATCGTAAGGTCATGTTTGATTGGATGTAAAGTTTTTAAAGAAATATAACTCTTTATAATAGAGTAGAGTATAAATGAATGTAATAAAAAAATTATTGTTTGAAGAAAATGGAAAATTTCCTAATGCCAAATATGGTTTGAATAAAAAATTTATAATGTAATATAATTTAAAGTTATTTAATATTGTACATTTTATTCTAAACCTTCCAAATCGGAAGTTTTTTTATTTTTATTATTTTGGATGAAATGAGATATATTATAAAACTAATGTTACGAATATCATATAGGACTTAGTATCGGATTAGATTTTGGTATGATATTATACCGGTATCGGTTAATATCGAGTATCGTTTCAAGTAATTTTTTAAATTTATAAAATAGCTCATAAATTTTTTAAAAAATACAAAATAATCAATTGTCATATTATATAGTTCTACTTATATTTTTAACCTTATCTCTAAAACATGATCAGCCGCTAAAAATCTCACCATTACCGTTGTCATTTTCTAGTCTTCAAGCTCGATTCATGGACTAGCTTTCAGGCTTGTGTTCTTTTTTATTTTGTTTTTTTTTAACCTCTGTTTTTTATTTTGTTTGTTGCGTGGCTTTGAACACTTTTTAGTTTTGTTTGTTTCTTATTTTTTTCAATAAAATCAGACTAGATGGTATTAAAATAAAAATAAAAATAATCACAATT
>JAOSBK010000003.1:7584943-7612203 GCA_027568895.1 Erythroxylum shatona
AATTAATTTAATAATTATTAATAAATATAATTAAATTTAAAAAATATTTTTAAAACATATAAATTTCAAATATATTTTCATTTAATAATTAAAAATTTTAAAATAAATATTATTTTATAAATATTAATTTTTGAATTATTTATTTTAAAAAATAAAATATTTTATTAATAAATATTAAATAAAATATTAAAATAAATTATTTAAGTTTTATTTAATTTATAATTATTATTTATAATAAAATATTTATTATTATTTTAAAATTAAAAATTAAAAATTTACAATGCTTATAAAAATTGAAATAAATAAAATAAATAATTAAAGAAAGATAATTGAAAGAGAAGGAGATTTAAAATTTTTTTGAAACTTATTAATTTTTTTTATTTTTTAAAATTTTCAATTTCAACTAATATTTGGCCAATATTTTAAATACCAGCTTATATTATCAAAAAATAACAATTTCAATCAATATTTAAATCTAAATGATTGATTTATTATTTCATACCAATTTTATTCCAATATTATACTTACCACCCAGTATTTATATTTTTATATAAAACTCTCATTTTTCTTCCTATTTTGTTTCATTTTAATATAAAACATCTTCTAAAATAATAAAATAATATTATTTTTCATTCCAAAAATAAAGTTTAAAGCGAAAGTTAAAACTAAGCCACCCGAACCCAAATTTAAATCCGACCGAATTAAAATTTTGGACCGAACGGCCTTTCCGTCATTTTGCTTGTTCCTTGTTTCTTTCATCTTTGACCGTACTGTAGTTAAAAACATGCGAGAGTTAAAAGGACTGAATTGGTTCTATTGAGGGTTGTTCCTAGTAGTATGTTCATGTCCTGTTCATCTTTTTTAGAAACAGGTTCAGAGCAAAGAGCAATCTTGAATCTTGATATCAATTAGCAAACAAATTTATGATTTCTATAAACGACTTTTAACTGAAAATGGAGAAAGGAATATCTAACTATTAAGCAACACCAATCAATTGGCCAGAAAACGTTATTGGTGTTCAAGAAGCTGCAGGAACAATCAAACAGCCGACAGAACATACGAGATAAAACTAAAAACACTCCACCTAATAGATCTGGAGTTGTTGGAAGGAAGAAGAAGAAGAAGAGAGCATCAGTTTTAAAAAGCTCGAAATTTTGAAGCTTCATTGAGCTTACCCTCAGCTTCTCTTTCACTTTCATCATCTGCTCATTTGTCCATTTCCTTCCATTCACAAGAGGAAAACATAAATTTTGAAGAAAAAAACAGAGACAAGAAATGGCAAATTGAGAAGAAGATGCGGCTATCACGACTATATATATAGGCACAGACAACTAATGCCCAAAAGCCTGAAACCCTAGAAGCTTAACAACAAACCTTCCTGTGACGTCGTTTTGGTGGGAGACATGTGGTATCATCAGCATCTGTTTTAACGTTTACGGGGACCCTTTGGGCCGACCATCCTCAAGGCTCGGTGGTACTAAAAAAAGTATGTCTAGAGTCTAGACCATGTCGATACTCAACCTTTGTGCAAGCACTAGTTTTTTTTCCCCCTGAACCCAGCAACAATGCCAATTTACTACAGTGTTCAGCTCTCATGCATGTAGTGCCTCACTTCTAAAGTGTATCCAATATGGTTTTTGCTTCTACAGAATTCAGCGCAACTGCTTCTCAAGAAAGGTAATTGCTTCAACTTGACTGAAATTGGTGTTTTTACTTGCAAAAAGCTTTTTTATTAAGCGGTACCCTTGTTGAGTGTGCTTTAGCTGATGTTGTATGCTTACTTGGTGAAATTCGTAAGAGTGGCTCGTTGGGTTTCAGAACAAGTTACAAGGAATGATCTTTTCTTCTTTTGATGTGCAAAGAAAAGAGCTTTAGAGCTGTCCTGTTATCGCTAGATTACTGAAATCTTGTGCGAGTCTGGAGGGCATTAGATTTGGGGATGTCAGTTCGTTTTCACGTGCTAGACATTGGTTGAACACAAAAAGTTTTTTTTTCTTTTTAGTTACTCTAATGCATGTGTATAACGAAATCTCATAGGAAGGAAAACTCTGTAAAACTATTTTTGAGTTGGCCAATGCACTTATGTCTCCCTGAAAATTTGTTTGAATATGTGCAGTCAGGTACTGGCAAGAAGGCAATGAGTATGTTCACAGACATGCTTGAATGGCACGTCCAGGCAACTGAATCTTGACTTATTCTTTGTGCTTATGCTTGTTTAATAGCTCTTGAGGCGGGAACTTGGATTCATGACTAGTCAACAAAGCCAACATAAATTTGCATGCCAGCTGTGGAAGCATCAAAGATGCTTGTTTACCATTTTAGTAGTGATTAAATATGAAGTTTCATGGAATGCTATGATCTCAGATATTCCATCTATGGTCTGAGCAGGGAGGATCTGAAAGTTACAAAAGAATGCAGGTGGCGAATTGTAAACCAAACAGGTTACCTTTTGTTGATGTCCTATCAGCATGTATCAGTACCGTTTGATTTAGGATTGTGATTGTCAGATCTAATTTTCCATCAATTGGCCTTTTACTTTTTATTGAAATGCTGATCAGTTCTAAATTTTCAACTTAATGATTAGATACCTGATGGTTGATGATATTATTTTAATTAGTCTGCGTGTATCCACTTGTTCTATGTTCATTCCAGGATCATGAGATCTATTATAAAATTTTGATAGAGTTCTGAACTATATGCTATTCCTGCAGTTATAGATTACTCTCTATACCTAGAGATGTTGTGAGTACCTTATTGACCTAGATATCAGATGTACTATTGTTCAGTGACCCTTTATCTTCTTTAGTCATTGTATGACATTGATAGTGTCGAGCCTTGCAAATATTACTTCAAAGCTTAACTGCTTGCAAGAAATAACTGCCTCAAGACTATGCTCAAATTGCTGATAATGGTACAATAACAACAACTCGGTTAAAGTCCTGTTGATACGCGAGATTTGAAGAAGTCTAGTAGTACACAGCCTTACTCCTAACTGGTAGATAGGCTGTACTTGGTTAAAACAATATGTAAAGCCTTAGACAATTTTGTAGTTTGACTTGTAGCGCTCAAGATCATCGATGTTCAGGGGGAAAAAAATCTAAAATATGACTGGCTGCAGTCCTTCAAAAGCAATTTGCCCCTTTATTACCGTCAATTGCTAATTAGGTATGCAAACACTTCCCTTTCTCATTTCACCGTAAATCAACACTAATACCTCTAGAATTGGTTTCTCATTTCACACTTTTGTTGCAGTAAGTTGTGCATACACGTGTTTCCTGTAGATTGAAAAATGTTAATTGGACCAGATATGTGCAGTCCAGATGCTTCATAAGTTTCAGATCTGCTTCTGCTTTGGGTCCAACATATCTAGAGATCCCCAAACAAAGGAAGTTAGTATATGAGATGCCACGGTATGACTTCGTAATCTTTTTTCTCTTAAATATTGATATTTTCAAATTACTTTTGTGGCTTATTAGAAGATTTTATATATTTCTGACCAATATACTGGGTGATTAGTTGGAGACTGAATAAAAATAGCATGAAAGCAATGTGATATGGAAATTGAAAAACATTGCAAAAAGAATTTATGAAGCAGAAATGCTAAAACCGTCGACTGCAGGCTATGCTGTGGAGAGGTTCCGTATACTGATTGTCAATTACTCATTTGTACCCATTGTCACCAATTTTATAAGTGGCGGCAATATACACTATCGTTGTGCTCTAGTTGTCCGTCTAATTCGTGAACATATCTTGACACATATGATTGTAGTCTTTGACAAATGTGCGATTATGTATGTGGGCTCATATGTGATTGTGATGTCCATGGTAAGTCTTTTGAGCAAGAAGATGCTTTAATTATTCCATCACTATTTGTGACGTGATCATCTTTACTCTAAAATACAAACGTTTGTTTTATACGTGAGATGATACCCTACATGTGTCTACTCTATGAGTAAAATTTTTGCATATGAGTGACTGTGTGATAAGTATCAGTCATCATTTGTATTTATGCCCATCAGTAGTCAGTTTGATTTTTGAAATTTCATTGTTATACGATACTCTTTGAACTGTTGAGCGCATGCAATGTTCAGTGCACTGGTTTGGCTTTCCAATTTGTCCATCAGACTAAAATAAGAGGTGTAAAATGATACATGCCTTGACTTTTAAGTCGCTCATCTTTCTGATCATGTAGTGGATTGAAAGGTATTAATTGTTAGCATGTCCATTTTAAAAGACCTCATCTCTTTCCACGGGTAAAGTATTTATCCTATTTCCTGGACAGGAATTTAACATCTGAATGTTTCTGATCATGTAGCCTAAAGATTTGGCAGTAGCTTCTGAAATGGGTGAACATCTTTACCAACTTCTTGGTGTTTTTCCTGGACTGGTCTGTTCCAACTTGAGCTTGGTGTTGGCAATTTTTGTCCAGCTTTTCGAACTTTGAATAAATCTGTTGCTGCTGTTATTAATACCAATTATATAAGTTCATTTCTCTGTATTCAAGTAATGCTTTTCACTAAAAGGAAAGTTCAATTGAGAGGTTACACGGAGGGTTACTAAAGTAGGAAAATTGGAACTTGTGAGAGCCATTTAGATGTTTTTCACTATCTAATGGTTTGTATATTGATCTTACAGTGATGTCAAGGTACACCTGTGCCAAAAGCTGCACAAAAACCCTTTCTGTTCACCAGTGAAATTCTATCTTGAATCAAGTTTTCTTTAGGGGATATTATGGAAACTAGTTGACAAAATGAATTACCTAATAGCGTGGATCATTTGTACTTGATAAAGTTCTAAGAAAACAACTGGAAAACTTAAGAAGCAGGAAGATTTCCAGCATCGATAAGCTACTTATTGCAGCAAAAAATTGACAGACCAACCACTAATTACTGCTACTGTCATCTGGACTAAGGTTGTTTCCTATTCTGTAATGAATTGTTGTTTGACTTTATTCCAAATTTTGTCTGTCTTGGAATGAT
The DNA here is from genome assembly GCA_027568895.1 of Erythroxylum shatona. Classification (NCBI taxonomy): domain Eukaryota; kingdom Viridiplantae; phylum Streptophyta; class Magnoliopsida; order Malpighiales; family Erythroxylaceae; genus Erythroxylum; species Erythroxylum shatona. Next base: position 7,589,923 of record JAOSBK010000003.1, read on the forward strand.
TCTAGGTGCCTATCCATCTGTATAATTGGATCATTTGCTTTAACCATGACTGTCGAAAATTACATTTTTGAGTCTCCTTTCAATGAGTGTCTTTAAATGATAAAAGCAGGAAGCAGTCCTTGTTGGATAGTTAGTGAAAATGACTTCACCTTGCTTCGAGTATGAGCAAGACCAGCACCAAACTGAGGTCTGAAACTATTGTATCTGCAATTGTTCTGAGGTCAGTATTTTTAGCTTTCTTGATCATATTGTGGTTTTTACTTGCATTTCGTTTAAATATGACGCTGATGGTACATGTTAATTTCTCTTACCACTGTTATCAAATGCATGTTTATTATTACAATGTTTGAAGCTTTATCAGAAAGGAGGCAGATAATTATTATTATGAGAGAATAATTTTGAGGATTAGTTGGACATTGCTATCTATTTTTCACTAGCATGTGTGACGTTGGTTTCATTTATTAGTATTTCCTCATTTATCTGTTTACAGCTTGTACTGGACTTGGACAGTTTGCAAGCATGTTAGCTGGTAACAGCAGATATAATGTTACCTTTCCAAAGCCTTTTGAAGGACTTCAAGGGAAATTGAAAAATACATGATAATTATACCAACCATGCTGGACCATTTTCTTGGCTTTTCAGTTAAATGTTCAGTCTAATATCAGATACATTACTTTTGCTAAACAATCGGATCATGATCCTCCCGGTTTAATCACCATGTAAAGTAAATGTATGCAATGCGTACTAATTGTGATTTTCCTTAGTATCCTCACAAAGTAGCCATCTTGATGTTACGTTCAAGCTAATCCACACTCTTGCTGATGAAAGATTGTAACTTTGGGTTATCACCTGATGTTGTTTCAGCAGTACCCTTCTTGATGAAGGTCAAAGGTTTTTGCTTCAGAGGATCTGAAAACTACGCAACCACGGAATGTTAACATACGAAGAAGTGTGGAGTATGGGTACGGTTCTGTGGTCCTCAAAGACTCATAAATTAATCAAGATAACGTCTGCACAATAGAAGTGACGAACGAAAGAACTTGTTTTTTCTTTTTACTTTTTTCTGGCCCATGCGTATGCGTAGCTCACTCGCAACAATGCAACTCACCTTCAGGGGGTGAAATTCAGTGGTTACGCACCATGAGAACAAGCAGATCTTTTATATTAATAAGTTGTTTATGTGAAAGACATCTTAGGACTATCAGCATCGCTGACAACTCGCCTTCTTTAAGCGTGTCGTAATTTATATTAAAAGGATCCTATGAAATCATATTGTAAGATCTTCGTTTCATCACTGGAAGAGGAAGACAGGATTGGGTATACAAACAACACATTTTCATATAATAAGGAAAGCTTGAATAGACACGAGTGTTTTGTTTAAAGGGGGAGACATAAAAACATGATGTAAGAGCATTCTCAAATAAGGATTAGTGGGATCGCAATTAAGAACAATGATGACGAAGATAAACAAAAACTCAGTACAGAGACACAGAACAATACGATGTTTGATCGTGGCGCTTCGAGGGGCCCACTGAGGAGAGGCCCCCATGAGCTACGGGCTTTGCACGCGGAGTCAGGGAGCTGGGCCCCGCACGCACGTCCATGCAATATTTCATATTTTTTAAAATAAAATAACCTGAGGGTGTGTGATAAGCTATCGTGTACCATCAACGCACCTTTGGACAATAATATTAAATATAATCCCCATCTTTGTCATGCGCATGAGGGGTTTGGGAAGGTCTGGTTGTAGTCCTTTGGATCATCGTCATTATTGCATGCTGTTCCAAACTTGGAAATCAGAGTCTCTTAAGGTTAAGTTTTCGAGACTGTTCATTACACTTGTTTGTCCACAAGCACTGAACCCGAAGGAATTAGCCGTTAAACTGTTTTGTTCTTTTTAGGAACTGAAGGCTTTTTGTTTCTTTTCCTTTTAATCTAACGGGGAAAGGGGGTTGGTTGGTTAGGAGATTATAATTGAGGTCTAAATCATGTTGGTATCATATGGGCTATCAAGTGACATATATAATTAGGACTTGTCATTACATGCATGCATGAAGGCAGAATTATGTTCATATTGAGAAGTGCATAAAAAGGCTATGATTAACCTATATGAGGTGCTTAATTAGTAGTCATTCACCCTTTTCAGTGTGATTTACAAAAGCATGCATGGGATGGGATGGGATGGGATGGTAGGTAAATGATATAAATATCCTTATAATTCACTACTCCAAAATTCATTTTTATACTTTTCAATTACTAAATAAGAATATTTTTTTAAAAAAATAACACATACTAATACGTAATTAACTATTGCATATATGACAATGTTTATATATATCACAGGTTGATTACGTGGCTATTTGTATTAAAATAATTTGATACAAATTTTGTTAGATTACAATATTCCTTTTGAATAATTTTTAAAATAAAATTTTTTTATATTAGAGTATCTTGTATTGACTAAACATGTTCATCTGCTATAATATTAATTATATTAGAATTTTTAATATGGATATAGTGTAGAGTCCACTAAAAAGAATTGAGCTTGGGTAAACTATTGTCAAAATAACTAGAACTAGTCATTTGGATAGTTGACCCTTATCGTTTATAAACCCTTTAACATTTTCATGTTTAGTCAATATGTGATACTCTAACACTCCCCCTCAAGTGCAACTGTAACTAAATATTCATTTGTCACTTGAAATAAACGCAATAATAACCGAACCAAGCTGCTGGGATTGGACATTCAGACGGACAATCGAAAAATTAAGAATTCGGGCCAAACTTGCTAAAATAACTATAACTAATTATTTGATTAGTTGATTTTTACTATTTATAAACTCTTTAACATTTTCATATCTAGTCAATATCAAATATTCTAACATTTTAGACAAGTAAAATTATACCGAAACTTTGTGTGTGTCTTGTTAAATAGCTTTTGGTTGGTTTGAAAGGTTGTAACCATTTATATCAACAACACTTCATATAAGTTTTCCTAAAACACAGAGTCTAAAAAAATCTAATAGTATACAATCGTACTCGTACTTAATAGAGAGATTATTTTTGATAAACTCAAATACAATATGGATTGACTTCCAACATGACCCTAAAACATTTAGGCGTATCCTTTGTCAAGAGTTAAGCCAATACGATGAGTAGTGCGAACTTATTATTAATTGAAAAAAGGAGTTTATATCTATTAAATAAGACGATTATGTGGTGTTCCTGCTCTTTAATTTACTTTCTGCTTTTCTAAAATGAAACAACAGGCATGGCTTCGTGCATAGCCATTTTGTAATTAATTAACATGGAGATTGAGCTCGTGCTAATTATAAAATGGTGCTTTAGCCTTTTTCAAGTACTGGATTATTCTCCCCCATTTTGGTGCTTAACCTAGTTTATCACAGAAATTACAAGCAGCATGTCGAAACCAGATCGACTTGTTGATATGAATATAAAGAAATTATATAGTATTAGTTGAGTGCCGATTACGGAATACGGACAGCCTAAGAATTTATTATTTTAAACCTATCATCATTGTCCATATGTAAGACAAAAGGGAAAAGTATGGAAGCTTTGATTGCCATTGATATGTATTAAATGATGCAAAATCTTACTACATTTTAAGTTGACATGTTGGTACCACTTAGAGATTAATAACAAATTTCCCAAAATTAATAACTATTATGCGAAGACATAACAAGAATTATCTAAAATTCATAAGTTAATCTTTGTAAAGAATAGTTAAATTTTCTTCCTAATATTAGCACAATCAAATGTGTACACATAGTGTTGTTGTTCGGACAAGATTGACTATGGACAAGTACATAGGGTGAGAACATGCATGTGGTCAGGAAAACAAATTTCTTTCAAATGAATTGAATTGTGATTTCTAAAATGGTGAAATCGAGTGGCTCATGAAAGCCTGACCCAGCTCAATGGAACGAGAGAGAGTAGTGGAGAAAAAGAAAGGAAGGCAAAAGGTGATCGCAGGTCAATTTGAGTGTAATTGCAAGTACCCTTTTGGTAGTAAAACTCATAATCAAAGATAGATGTGAATAATGATGGTATGGAAGAAAGTGTGCCGCTGGTTGATGAGTAAAGAAAGCAATCTCAAGAAGAAGCCGGCCAAGAGAAAAAGATTAAAGCAATTGAAAGATATATATATATATATATATATATATATATACATACACACACAAACGTAGGTAGGAGTTGGAAATGATGAGACTGTACTAGTAATGATGGCGAGTGGGATGTTAGGTTGAAGAAGTGAAAAGAGAAGGCAGTAGTAAATGTACATATAGAAGTTTAACATAAAACAATTGAAAAAGGAACTATCAAAAGGGAATATTTAGGGGTCTGGTCTGGTGACATGCAAAAGAGGTTCAGTTGTGTTGTTTCTATTGTGCTCTCATAAATTATATCTACTAATCTTTCTTTGTTATTTCCTATGCATGAACACGTTGGTTGAAAGACTCAAGCAAGCGTGCCTGCGCTCACAGTCCCTTTGATGAACAAAAAAATATGTTCCCATGTTGATCGAGGTCTCCTAGTAAATTCTTTTTGAATCAACTAAAAAGTACCAATACCCATCTTAGCTTTAGTTTGTATTTTCAAGGTGAAATGTCTTTCTCTGTTTTCTTGTTCTTATATTAATCTAAAATCGAACTGATACAATCAAAGAACTATAATAAGTTGAAACGGTGTAGAAGGGGAGAATATTCTTTGGACGTGAAAGCGAGGAGGGGTTTGGTAATAGCAGCTAAAGAAGGACATGCAATACCAAGTGGAAACCAGAAAAGAAGGGTTTAGGAGAAAGTTGGCTCCCTTTTCACCTTGGAATGATCACCCACATCCCACTATGTAAGACTGAAGGCCAGGCCAAAACTATGCAACACTCCTCCTACTAAAGGCATCTTCATACCCCCCTTTTTTTTTAGCATTATCTCACCAATATCAAGAAGAAGACCCAACCCCCTTACACTTACATTTCCCTTCACGAGCAGTCACCATCACTGGATTGCAAAAGAAAGCATAATATGCATTTTTTTTCCTTTTCAAGTCTTTCAGAAGGGCTTCTGAAAGGAGAAGAAGAGCAGAGACAGACATACCTTTTGTTATCCCATAATATTCTCGTCCAACTTCAGAAGGCCAAAACAGTTCTGAAAACATTGTTTGACTGTAACTTTGGCCTTGGAGTTGGAGGACAAAGTTCCACTCTTTTACGAGGAACGCTGTCACATATTTGATATTGCGTATAAAGCTTAACTAGAAGGTTTGAATAAAGATGCTCGAGATTATACTATTCTAAATAACAAGATTTGCATGTGTACTTTGGAATCTACATTGTTTGACGAAGTACTAAGACAACTGTAAAGGTCCATAATGTTGTTTGGTCGTATGATTTAGTTCTCCTCATCAACTAATGAATTAGTATATATTACATGGTCTATCTCTCTATCAATTTTTTTGTCATAACATACAGGAGTACGTCCTAGACAGATTACCCCTTCTTTTCAATCAAAGTTGGTTTCCCATTCAAAGCTTGACTAATATGCAGCTGCCTTCGTGTCTGCATGATTCCATTTAACTGTATAATCCAAAGGGTTTGTAATTAGCTTCCACAGGTTACTTCGGTATGGATTTTGATTGGTTAAGTAAGCTTAAGTAAAATTTTCTTAATAGCCGCCTAGTATTTAGTGTTGGTAATTATCATCCCAAATTTAGATATTTTCTTAAGTCTAAATTTGAATATGATTAGATTCTAGTATTTAAATTAGATTAAATTAAATTAAATTGTTATGATTAGTGAAGTTTTAAAAATTTACTAATCCCTAATTCAGATTTGAACCTAAGTTTTAAGTCTGATTAATGCAACCAAACATATTAACTTCAAGTTTAACCGATCGGACTGGGTAGGGCATGTTGGAGAAGGTACACACAGTGTATGAAGTGTTAAGATGATTATCCTTAACAAGAAGGACGGTGGAAAAAGCTTAGAGCTAACCACCCCAATTGTAAGAAGAGGTACAGGCATGAGACCTCCACTACAAGTTTACATGATGAATTCTAGACCAACTACGTACGTGCATGTATAACTGGAACCTTGTTCAGACCTACAGAGCAGAGATGCATGTCTGAGTGGAAAATCAATCTAGTCAATCAATCCAAACATATGTGATATGATCAGATAAAACATGAGGACTGCTGATTTGGATTTCCTCAAAGTTGCTAATGACACAACATCATGAATCAAGCTAACTAGCTTCCTTGGCTAACAACTACTTTGTGAAGATGGTTCATTGAGCACCAAGTAAATGGCTAAAACCGAAAGGTGAATTTTATATCTGAGATTCTGTACGTTTGTTAAAAAAAATTGTGGAGTGGTCCTGTAGATACGATCTTGGAGCAAGCATAAGGTAGGTGGGCTGTGGGTGCGATGGAGGTATATATTGATCACTCAAGCTCTCAACCAAACGAAAAGCAAAAGGCAACAGAAGCAAAGTACGCACATGCCCCAAAGTTACGCTCAATGACCTGACAAAACTCCCGCCTTACGCCATGCACTCTCTGGTCTCTGCGCTGCCCCTCTCACTCTCTCTCGGTTTCAACAAATTTGTAACTCAGTCACTGACCATCAGAACAGTACTTGAACAATTTCCCTTCTCGCTTTCTACGTTCACATGCATGGACCGACCTTTGCACTCATTATTCCACATGAACATGCAAGCACATATGCAAATTTCTGTCTCCCTCTTTCTCTGCGCCTCTCAAATGCACAAACACTACTGGTGATACCTATCTAGTTAGCTACAGGACAACAACTACTGAATGGCCTGAGCCTAGGTGTGGATGATTTTTAATTTAAACTAAGAGAAGGGTGGAAAGAGAGCATGATGGCATTGATGATGGTATGGTGACGAGATTAAGATTAAAAAAAATTCCATTTTTGATCTCCAATTCTTGGTTCCATTTTATTAGTGGGGGGACGGGAGTGAGGAGAAGGAGAACCCCACAATTCCTCTAATGGGAACATGTTAGTGACAAAAAAGGGGCCAAGGGTATCATGAGGTGGTCCCCTCTTGGTACGTTACTATGCAATAAATTAATTTTGCGTGGACTCTCGTACATGAAATCATCTATGGCCTCTCTTTTCTCTCTTTTGTTTCTTTCTATCCTGAGTGTCAAAAAATCATTGATGAGAGGATCCCATGCATGATTATTACGTATACAGCCATTACATGCTTCAATGTCTTCCTTCTTTATAGAGCCCATTCCCAAGTTGACATTGGTTAGTTTTGCCGGTTGATGTTTCTGCTTCACATTCATTGTCACTTATGAACCAGTCAGTTTCACTTTCACATATCCATTTTGGACCCAAACTATCATGGATTTTCAAATCTTTCCCTTCATATTTGCTTTAAAATCCATCTCCTTCTGGTCCTAGAAGATTCAGTGCCGTTCTCTTGTGCCATGTAATGTGTTACAGATTTGTCCAAGGCAAAAGGGGTGGGTCAGCTGTGGTGTGGAACCGAGTTTTTCGATTATTGATTATTATGAACAATTCGTATATAACTGTGAATAAAAAAAGAAAAACACTTCATAATTTTTAGAAAGAATCGAGAAAGCCGACTATTTTGCAAAATTGATTGAAAAATTAAAACGTGGAAGGTGGAACAGTTCCTTGTTTTTGCCAAAACTTGACGACTAAGGCATATTCACAAGCAACATCTTAGTTAATGCTATTAATTACAATTCCATTAATCCATCCAATAGCTTACAATTAATGAAGGCATCCATCGTTACCTAATTCCTTTAGCTTCTTTCACGTCCAATATCTTTTGGATTTGGCAATGCACATAGTGCGTACTCAGAAAATGATGGCACTTTTTGCCATAGGTGATAGGACCCTGCCGAGTCGACTTGACAGTATGGAAAAACAATGAATCTAATTGAATGGAAAACTAGCATCTCAACTTAATAAATTTTTCTTTCTTTACACTTCAGAAACCCTTTTAAGATGCTAATCATACAAGAACTGTTGCCACTGATAATTCAATACTCAGTAGTAATTGAAATGGTAACTTGAACTCATCCACATTCATAAAGGAATATAAACTAATCACAGCACAAAATTCAATAAGTGGTGGTTTTATTTGACTCTCAATCTAATAATCTGTGTAGTTTTAAGTTTTTAAACACTCCATTTTCAGTGTAAATAAGTACATAAACCAATAATTTAAGTTCTGTAAGTGACTGAATTTGTACTTTTAAATATTAAAGTTCAATTCGCTTAATTAATCACTTAAATTAATTATAAACTAATTGATAATTTTCAAACCTTTTTTTCTTCTAATTCTATGATTATATATCAAAAACTTTCAAAGTTTCACTTCTTACTTTCATCTTCACTGTTTTGTTATAATTATAGATACTTACATTTTTCAGAAACATATAAATGACAAACTTGAGTCCATTTTTAGTTACTAACTTGAGACCATAATTTACCAGAAGGGCAGGAGGAGATGCTCATCACCTTATATACTCCAAGCTCAAGTCGTGCGTTCCATGCCTGCTTCTCACAATCTTCAGCTTTTATACTATTTTTCTTTACTTAAGAAAAAGATGCAAGTTATGAAATGTTCTTGCGGCAGGTCAATATTAATTCCTTATTGTTATTATATATTTAAATGGAATTTGTCATTTAATCTATAAATTATTATTTATATTTAAAAGTTTACAAAGAAATCCCTTAAAAATTAATACTCCCTCCTATCCAAAATAAAATTCGTTTTAGAGGGATTTTAATTATTCAAAATAAGTGTCGTTCACGATTTTTTATGCATGTTTATAATTTTATTTTCAAAAGTACCATTTGATTTCTCTCACATCCTAATTATACAGATTACATTTTCAAGGCAATTCAACATATAATTAATAAGGGTATATCAAATATTTTACTAGCTTTCTTAATAAGTGTATATCTGTCTAAAATAATTTTTATTTTAGATAAGAAAGAGTAGGGTTTACGAGCGACTGTGTCCTGTTGTTGTCAAACGTAAACAAATTAAACACGGGCTTCAGTTCTTGCATGCGCAAAAATTGCAATTGGCCAATCTATCGTGAGTATTATGCATCAAAATTAAAGGAAGCTGACATTGAAAGTAGAGCCACCACCACTGTCAGGAATTTTAGCATTAGTCACCAAAAACCTCAGCCTTTTTCTACAGCAGGTCATGTGTAATCCCCTTCCAGAAATCCGGTTGAAAGTATTGGTTTGATTGACCCATCTTTGAAAAGTCCACTTTTTCCGAAACAAACAAACCAAGAAGCGTTTAATTAATTCTAAGAGAGACGGAGATGGAAAGACCATGTTTGATGGGCTGGAAAGGGCACTAGCAGCTTTTCCGGAAGAGAGACTGCCCACCCCCAGGAGCAGCCACCAACAACATTTCTTACATTATTGTTTTTTAAAGAGTATCGATCATCACCTGCTCGAACTTTTATTTAACTACTCTAACAAGCCATAAGGCAGGCATGGGTGACAAGATAAAAAGAGACACATGTATGTGCATACGTTCATAAGCAATGACGCATAACTCATTTCTTTATCCTATTCCAATTTTAAATTATGCATTATTGCTTATTGCAATGCTAATTATGGGATGAACTCTGATAACACTCTAAACTAACTAACTCAATTACTAATCAAATCAAAGCATATTGGTTTCATAATATTTGTGAGAATGAAATGTGGAAGCCCCCCGTACAGTTGTTGCGGCAAGGGTGGGAGGCACATGGTTATGCAAAGGGAGGGAATGGGGAATGTGTACAGGTCCTACAAACAATATATATGCTCTGTGTGGTTACTGCTCCTGTTTTCGATTCTAGGGATTGTGGGGAAACACCATCATGCATGCCTAAGTCCCCATTTATTTGTTTATAATCACATATTAATTAATAACTTAACCTACTCTTAACTTATGATTCTTGCTTTCATTATCTTATGTTTTTGTTGACAGGTCAGTTCATTATGCCATGCCCTCCACTTATCTGTTTCCCTCTCGTCTTGCCCTTTTCCTCAATTTCACGCTTCTTAATTATTCTAATATCATTAATTGGACCCTGTTTTTGTTTTCAAAGACATCACCTTTAGCTATATTATGTGCTTAACAAAGTTATTCCTCTTTCTGAACCCTTTACACATAGAGTATATACATAGTCCCCCTACCTTACAATTGGTTTAATTAGAGTCCAACCGGCCACTTAATTATGTTTTAATTCTAGTAGCTTATGGGGCTTAGCATGCATCCACCTAGCTAAACATGAGAGACAAAACTTTGTTCGATCATTTGACAATCCTAAGTAGACTAGAATTTCATCAACTTACCGTACGTTGGTCAAAGGGTGAAACTTTCCAACTTTGATGGGTCTAAGCCCACAATTCGTGTCAATAGCTGTTGGTTAGCTGTCCTAATTGTGTTTTTCTTTCTATAATCCCCCAACATTAGGGCTAAAAAGAACCTTTTCGTGTGGGATATTCTAAAAGGAAGATGAGAGTCTTTTATAGTCATTTTCTCCTTGGAACATGCCCTAAAGCTGTTAGCCGGATGACCTTCCCATTAAAAAAACAAGTGGAAGGAATGTTACACACATACACATTTCCCTATTAACAAAGTCAAAAAGATTAAAGAAAAAGAGAATATCATGCATATCAGTGTTGGTCCGATTGATTATACACACAAAGTTAATATTTTGATTTAGAGTGTTATTTTGTGAAATAATTTATGTAAATTCCTATGAAATATAAATCATATTGCATATTAATTATTATAGAATAAAAACTGAATAACTGACGACCACCCACCCATTTCTCTATCCTTGCTTTTTCTCTTCTTTTTTTTTTTTTTTCCAATTTTTCAACGGTAGCTCCCACTATTTCATTCTCACAAGCTTCCAAACAAAGAGAATTATGAAAAGTGAGATTTGCAAGGGTTATTCTCCTAGTTGTCCTTAGATATACTGTTTAGGATGAAACACCAAGCGAAACGCCTTACCTGGTTAATGGGTGTCTCTCTCTTTTGATTCCTTAATTGTTGCACATGCTTATGGCAATAACTACACCCTCTTCCCAATATAACTCTCACTTCAAAAACCTTCCATTGATCCATGGCTGACTTTGAAGCTAACATCATCAAGTATTACCCTTCTCGTTTTCTGGGTTCTCGGATATGACCATGGTTCCTGCTCAAACTCTTTCTAAGCAGCAGCAACAACAACAAAAGCAACAAAAGCAACGGCGGCGTGTGTTTTGTGGCGGTTATGGTAGTTATGCTATTGAGGAGAGTCGTTTTGGTCTTATGAACCGAGTAGAAGGAGGTTATGACTATTGTAATAACAGTGAAGCTTCTTTAGGATCTGATCCACTTGCTAATCCCATGGCAGAAGATGAATCAAGAACTAACAGTCTTAATGAAGCTGGTTCAAGCTCCAAAGATGTTGTTGCTGTACAAGAAGAGGAGAAAGATGAAGGCTGGCTCCGATTGAGTATAGGCGGTCACAGTACAACAAGTCACGAAGACAGTAAACATCATCATCATCGTTATCGTCATCTTCAAGTTATGGACCATCAAACACCTAAAGGAGAAGGAGGATTGATAGAGCTCGATCTATTACCAGGTTGCAACAGTTTATCATCGTCATCAAATCAGCCGAGGACATTGATGAGCTCTTCGATCTTTCACGTCCCTGAATTTAGAGCTCCTTCGAGTCGACCAGTAATGAACATGCCAACAGGCGGTGCTACTAGTTTTAGTACATCTTTGTTCTTTCAACACCAACAACAGCACCATGGAAGTAGCTCAACTAATACTTATAATCCTCATCATCAAGAGCTTAACTGGGCATTTAGGCCTGTTCCATACAACGTTCTAGCTACGGCTTCTTCTTCGTCTTCTTCGTCTTCTTCTGCAATAACTTCTTCTTCTTCGTTGATGCCACTGGGTTCCTATTTTTCGCATCCCTTGCATCAAGTCCATAGTGGAATAGATGTTGCTGGACCGAGCTCCGAGTTTAGGGTCATCGATCCTCCTAGGCGACTTCATTCGGGCATTTGGTTTATGTTACAAGCGTCTCAGAATCAGTAAGTGCAAGCGTAACGAAACCTGGATACCGGAATCACCATAAACAGAAAAAAGCCCCAACCCACCATTTTCTTTCAAAAAAAATTTCTTCCAATAAGTCTCATTTTCATGCATTTTCAAAGACTGAAGTTTCCTGGTTTCTAAAAGTACGCTTAATTTGGTGTCGAATGCAGAGTAAAAGAACCATTCTTGCCTCAAATATCCAAGAGCTACCTGAGAATCAAGTAAGATTGTCTGTCTTCTTTGTAGTCCATTCTCCGTCTTTGTTTTCCTACTTTCTTATGTCCATTCCTCTTTCTAATGCTTCAAGAAATTGAGGGTTAAATTAATTTGTTTTTGTTTCCATACGTGAAATGTTCAGAGATGGAAGAATGACAGTCCGATTATTAACAAAGTATCTGGTTAACAAGCTGAGACTGGATAGCGAATCAGAGGTATTTATAACCATTCAACCGTCCCTTGTTATATTCAAATGCATAATAAAGTAGTCCATGAAGCCGTAGCTTTTGTTCTTTCTTCATCCCCTATTTCCGCATCTGATCAGTGATGATCACTTTGAATTGCGAAATGATAGGTCCTCATACAAGTAGCAAAAAGAAAAGGAAAAGAAACTAAATTTATTAGCCAAATAAGAAAGATATCGAGTTGGTGTTAGAGAAACGATAGAAACAGCAGAACTAAATCCACTTTTGTTTTGGTACTAGTTTTGTCTATAACATGGAATTTAGGTGAGAAGCACATTTCCAGGTAGCCATCTTCAGTTTTTGTATCATTAGCCTTTTAGCTCATAATCTGGTCCTGTAAAGATGGAGTAGGAACAAAATGATTTTGCCTATTCAAGCAATTGAGTCCTTATAAATTAGTCATCAACTTCATGCTTAATTAGTTAGTTATGGATGTTAAGTCTCTTATGGACAAGTTTAAAGGTGTAGCTTTAAAGTATAGTGCTTTGGAGATGATACAAAGAGAACTACCCACCAACCTCTTTCCTTGACCCGAAAACAAATGGAAGAGAGACATATAGCCTTTCACAAATACATACTTTTGAAAGTAACGTTTCAATGATTCTGCACTACCTGCAACTAAAAACAAGAGGAACCACACAGCCATACATAGAGAAGAAAACTAGGAAGCTAATTAAGAAATGTAACAAAAATGACATGTTGATAATGGAAAACGTTGTCACTATGAAACCTAATACGTTCGATCCTACATAGTTCAACTCAACATTTCTTAACCATCATGTTGGAACACAACTAGCTATAACAATCATTACTTTCCTCCTCTAGAATATATGTACATGTAGGTATATTACCATCTTCACAGCCTAAGGGACCAAAGAAGGAAACTATTTTTACCGCGGCCGTAGATAGTGTCCCTTAGAACGTTAGACACAAAAGAGGAGAGGTGTCTTGATTATCTCTTAGTTTGACTCTATAAGGTTCATATAAGAGTTTGTCCTAATTGTCTCTCCAGCGATCGTATACATGTTGGCATATATATAAATAGACAGAGCAACTTGGCAATTTTTCATGACATGTTAAATTTCACCGGAACCGAGATGTCATTACCTAGTATTACTCTTAGTTTTATTATATAAAAATTTAAGGTTTAGGGCGTGCAGTATATATTAAGAATAAACTCATCTTTCAACCTACTGTTCAATAAGAAAATCGACTCTATATTCTTGTCGAGGAGGGAACCATGCATATCTATGTAGTAACACCATTTTTAGAACATCCAAAACTATCAATCAAATGGATAGACAACAAACACAATTATTCTTGTCTTACTACATAGAATGTGGTCGATGTTTTGTGATTTGTTTTTGTTTACTTAGACGAATAATGTTTTTCCTTGTTTGCTAATTGTGTTGGAATTTGTCTTTATAATTAGCAACAAGGTTTAAACTTAACCTTTTCTTAATTTTCTAGGTTTTGAGAAGTGATCTTTTTTGTGCCTACTCGTCATCATCATAAAAAACTAAGCACAAACTTAGAAACAAACAAAAACCTCTAGCAACAAGGTTTAAACTTAACCTTTTCTTAATTTTGTAGGTTTTGAGAAGTGATCTTTTTTGTGCCTATTCGTAAGCGTGTCAGCTTCGTCATCATAAAAAACTAAGCACAAACTTAGAAACAAACAAAAACCTCGAAACATGAACTTCTTCACATCAACGTAGATAAAGGTCCTGCACATCATCTATATATGTAGTTACTTTACAAATTCTCAATTTATAATTTAAAATGGTTGAACCCTAAAAGGTTATTTACGTTTTCAATACCATGTTCGTGGTCTACTAGGAAAAAAAGAAGAAGAAGAAGAAGATCTTTTCCTATGTATAAGGTCCTACGAACTAGGAAGGGTAGAAATAATGATCATAATAAAATGTTTAATATTCCCTAATAAATATTACTTTAGGATTGTTCTTATGTAAACATAATTTGTGCACGGAATGCGTTGATTAAAGATGCATGATGGATCATCAAATACACATTATTGTGTTCCCATCATTGTATACGATGCTTCTCATGCACACAACCTCAAAATACCATAATAATTTCAATAATTATTGCTCTATACTGAAAGACTCGTTGGTAATAATTGGGCATTATAAGCTTACAGACGTTCGTTTTAAGATGCGACTCCTGTATTCTTTTTATAAAATCAAGTTTACTCGTTTACAAGAGAAATTAGGGTACTGATTGGCTTTATTCTTAACTATAATCCAACTCGTTTCGTTGGGTTGAAATTTAGATATTTGTGTATGTTTTTAGCATGAAAAATGTCACAGAAAGAAAACTAATTAATGCACTTAAAGGGCTCCTTTGCATTCCATCAAAATCACTTTGCATTTGACAAATTGAAGATGGGAGTCTATATAACATTTGTGTTAGGGCTTGCTTGCTCTTATAAGTACATTTTATAGGACAGCATATGTAAGGTAGCGAAACTGACACAATCGATAGAATAGGTATAGCAGATAATGACAAACATCAATCACATTATTCGTATCTATAGTATATGTTGTCTTCGTTACCCACAACGAATACATATATATTTATATATAGTTAGTCTTTGCATATAAGTTTAGGTTTCGGTCAACCCTTATTCGATGCTTTGGATGAAGTCACATAGTTTATTTCTGTTGCTTTCTTGCACTTCATGCCATGCCATGAAGTAAGGAGGAGGGGGTTAAGACATAAACTTATTTTATTACACCATATTCTCACAAGTCATATACAAATTAACAACCCAACTATAGAGATCTTATTATTTAACTAAACCTAATGATCATGAAAGAGCCAGCTTAGGATTTTATAGCATAAGATATGATAATTATCTAAGATGTATGACACATTCAACATTCTTCTCGTGTTTATAAAATTATAAACCAGATGCTCGTGAAATTGGTGTACCTTGTATTATAATGCAGGTCCACTAATGCCATTAATTTGGCAATTTCCTCAATTCAAGTCGATGGACTTTTGCTATAGGAAGTAATTGATTCCAATGCAAACCAATGATTTAGCTCTTAAGTGGGTACGAGAAAAGTAAGGAGACTCGTATGATTTCTAGCGCAATTTGAGGACATTATTTCTTTCCCTAAGCAGCCATTAGTCGTCTTCATGTCATATGCATTAGATGCTAAATTATGTTCATTTAGACCACGACACAAGCTGGCACAACTATGTTATGTGCCATAATGAACAAGAATTTGTTGTACGATAAAAATAATCACTTTAAGGGACATGGCATATGTTGTCGTCATGGCGATGACAAGGTTTCATTTCCCTTGAATATGCATAAGCGTTGACTTTTAACCAACATAAAGTGGTTAAAGTATTAAATTATGTACGATACTGTAACAACATTGAGTAGGAACATGTTCTGTCTTGCCCTATTATTAGGTATTAAGATTGAGAATACTTATTAATCTACATAGGAAATTGATAGTTTGTTATCGGTAAGACCTGAAATTAGTCGTAGTTTATTATGGGTTCAATAAAACAAAAAAGAAGATAGAAAAGAACAAACCTTGATATGTATGACTTTTCCATTAAACACGTCAATAAATCAAATCGTAGGGTCTGAGAAATCACACGTGGACACTGTTGTTATCAAACATTCCGTTCATTCTGCATGACTTGTAGCTAGGTCTAGCTAGCTAGCTACCCCTTTCGTCACGCTTTCGCTTCTATAAGATCAGCTTTCAGAGACAGCTAGTGTACATTGTAGGTCCAATCAGTTCCTTTTCTTCTCTTTGTTTCTTGTCCTTTTTACTACTAGGATTGCGATTAGAAAACTCCCTGGAAAAACGTAAGTGCTGCACTTTGTTAGATGATAAAAGCTACCATCATCATGCCATTAACCAACCACCCAAGTACCACTAAACAAATAGATAAAAGAAAGAAAACACACGTTGGAGGAAAGCCATGCATGAAGGATAAGTCTTAAAAGCATCATTCCAAGTTGTTGAAGTAGAAAAAGCATAAAAAGACAGAATTTAAGTGCACCCACATATTTTTTCATTTTTATATATCAAAAAAGGGTTTGAGTGGAATCATTATATGCATGTAGAATCAAACTACCAAAACTAGATCCAATCCTCCATGATCATATAACCTTCCTGTACATACGTAGACGAAGATACTATTAAAATTATAGTCACATTATGTTGAAAGAAGCAAGGCTCTGTCACTTTTGATTAACTGTTTAATTAAACGTAAATATTAGTTTAAATTTCAAACGACTAGCGATAGATATAAGTTATGGAATGATATAGTTGGTGAAGGAATATTTTGACCTTATATTTGGAGTTTCTTCCAAGGAAGTAAGAGAGCAACGTGAGAGAGACGTGCATGACATGAGAATGATGTTATATATACAGCTACAAAAGAAAGTAATTCAGGTGAATTATAATAATGAACAGTGAGAACATATTAATTCAGAGGCTGTGCTCTTTAGATCCATTATAGACTTTGGGTCATTTTCTTTTGAGTACTTAGTAAAAAGAACTTTCCAGTTAAAGTAATAATCTATAACTTAAAAGTTTGCATAACCATTTAATAAATTCATAATTTTTTTAATAACTTTCATGTAAATAATTGTTAAGAAGTCTTTTAACACATTGTAGTCCACAACTGCTAATATTTAAAGATCCTTAGGGTTGTTAGTTTAATGTTAATGCTTTGCTTTAGCATATATTTAGATTAATAAAACGTTGCCACTACATGAAAAAGTCTATGGAACTCATGATTTTGGCTTACGAGCAAAGTCTGGTTGGGGCCGTAATGATTAATCTCGGGCAGTTCTGATGTCAAGCGGGCATGACCGGCGGCCTCCAAAGAGTCTGCTTCCACGGCTGACAGCATATAGGAATGAGGAATCACTGTGGAGTAAAGCGAAGAAAAGGGTTTTTAGTTTTGTGGGGGTAGTAGAATTTTATAGGGTGAAGTATACGTTTTATATATAAAATCATATATCTTTTAACATACGGGCGTAAAGGGTCTGCAAAAATCAAATCGGTTGAAGGTGGGAAATTACAATGATTAACTTGGATAAAGGCGAATCCTCCATAGATGGCTTGAAATCTGCATGAGCCAGAAAAGCTTTCAAGTGATGACTTGACGTCTTTCTAATATCTGCCACCACGATAATGACTGCTTTGCTTGCTTCTTTTTTGAAAATTGTATGCGCCATTGCGTAGCTATTTCTGAATTAAATATACATTTTAGAGGTTTTGGATTATCCTCTAACACTTATTAAATGAATGGTCGTGATTGTTTTTTTTTTTTCAAAAAAAGCAGGTAGAGATAACATGTAGAGGGCAACAGCTTCTACCTTTCTTGACGTTACAGCATGTAAGAGATAACATATGGAGCCCAAGAGACTCAGTTACTTTGCTTCCACACTCCGCAACCACTGATCATGTCATGGTGTTGCACTATGGTAGGAGTGCTTGAAAAGTCAAATTAAACAATGCCTGATGTATCATTCCTGAAGTTATTAAACCCTACCCTCCTTTTTCTTCTTCTTCTTCTTCTTTTCTCTTTTTTCTGGTATATTATTCTTTTATTCCTAACTTATGGGCCATGTCATTTATTTCCCCTCATTTTTCTTGACTTCCCTAATTCATCTGAGGGCAAAAAGGAATAGTTGTTGTGGAGTTCCTCGGACGTACTTTAATGTTTATGATTTTGAGGGGGGACTAAGTGACATAACCCACCAAAAAGATGTATTTCCAAGCCACCCATGCTGGCTTGATGCTTAACTACAATTGTTTCTTTTAATTAATACAATAACTTATGATGAATTGCTATTCGTGATTGTTTTATCTTTCATTACTCATTTGCCAATTTACCTATGATCATTTTCAATCAAGAGATTTTTAATATAATTGATAATTCATATGTGATCCGATTTAAAATTAATAAAACAATTTCGAATTAGTCAAATTCTAAGTTGATTTGAAAAAATATATCTTATTAAAATTTAATAAAAAGATATTATCTTGTTCAATAAATTATTAAAATAAATAATTTTATAAATTTTAATAAAACAATATTACTTTTTTAAATTTGATCCAATAGTGATTATACCGAATTCAACTATACAAAACTTACATTAGCATTAAGATCAATCGTTGAATTGTTCTTAATCTTTGTTATTAATTGATACACGTGTACTCTTTTTCCGTTAATTAATACAGCCGCACCATGTTTGTAGCTTACATTAGCTTTAAGCAACTTGTAAGCTTTCCACATGAAGGAAAAGGAGAGTTTAGCCTGTTTTCACGTCCAAAGGCATAAGCCAGAAGGTGGAACCTAACCTCATAGGTATGGGCCTATATGTAAACGAAGAGGTTCAAAGGGAACAGGACTTTATAGCAAGTTAATATGGGCCTATTTCCAGTAGTTGCTTGTAGAAGTACTGCCGCATGACTTTTGACCCAGCTGCATGTTACAGTCTCTCCTTTTAAACCCAACTTCATTGTTGGTACAAGGATCTGGCCATTTAACACGATAAGGCAAAGCAACAATAGATTAAGTTGTACAACTCTTTTATAACAAACTTTCCTCAAATCGTGCTGAAAGGAAACTGAGACTTGAACAATGATTTGGTTCAAATATCTGTCAAACTGATCATCACTGGAACATGAAGGCATTTTTCGACTTATGTTAAATATCTTAATGTTGTCTTTTGCCCTGTGAATCCAGATTATTACCCATAAAGACTGTAATATCGGTGGTTGACTTTCAATCATCAACACCACTACCCCAATCAATATCATTATATGTTGAAATTTGTGTGTGAGAAGCCTGTTTAAGAAATAAACCATGACTTGGTGTAGCATTAGAGTGTCTTAAATGTTAAGACACTCATCCCACATCGGTGGGATGAGAACGTGAGAGGAGAAAAGAAGCCTATAAAAGAAGGTTCTCTCATCCTCCTTCAATGCATCAAAACAACATCCCTCTTTTATGTATAAATTAGAGGATTAATTTTGTAATTCATAATTTTCATTCATAATGAAATTCTTCTCTCTCCATGATTTTTATCCTATTGGGGTTTTCTATGTAAATTTCTTGTGTTCTTTAATTTCTTCCTTATTTCCTTTTTCCATGCTTCTTTTTCCAACAAGTGAAATCAGAGTCGCGCTTGAGATGTACTTATCGTATGCTTTATGATTACCACTTAGTGTGGATCATCCACATCAGAAAGTAAATTAGATTTTGCAGTACTCTTGGGTGTGCACAGTACGCTTGTGGGATCATCTTTCGGTTTTCATACCTAATGGGACCCACTGTCCCCTGATATTCCTAAATTGCTCAATGTCATCATTTGTGAGGCTCGTTTTGTGTGGGGCACACAAAGTCACTATTCACACGTGAGGTCGACTTACGTGAAATAGTAGGAGGAGCTTTTCAATAGAATGTCAGAAGTAAAAGGAGAATATAAGGTGGATAAATTCAGCGGTGGAAATTTCTCGAGTTGGAAGATGAGAATGAGGACTATCTTGTCAGATAAGTGCCTCGTAGCAATCGTCAAAAAGTTAGATAATATCAATGATGAAAATTGGAAAGAAACGGATGCAAACACAACGGCAAATTTACATCTCGGATTGGCCGATGAGATATTATCAAGTATAGAGGAGAAGAAGACATCCAAAGAAATTTGGGATTATCTTACAAGCATATACGAGGTAAAGTCCTTGCACAACATATTATTTCTCAAGGTTGATGATAAGTTGATCGTATGTATCTGGTAAACTCTGAGGTAGAATTTCCATTAGTTCACTCATCCCTATCACACAACCCATGTTTTTGAGTTGTGAAAATAGAGAATTTAGTATATTGACGTGCTCGGTCACCGTCGAAGATTCTGACATCCGCAAAGTGTACAACTTCCTCTTGAGAAATATTTTGTTGTGTAAGGAATTTGCCTCGTATATGTCTGTAAGATAATTTGGCTGTCTTCTTCTCCTTTATACTTGACAATATCTCATTTGCCCATTCGAGATATAAATTTGCCGTTGTGTTTGCATCTATTTCTTCCCATTTTTCATTGATGATATATCTGACCTTTTGACAATCATTGCGAGGCACTTATCTTTCACCAAAATAGCCCTCATTCTCATCTTCCAAATCAAGAAATTTCCACCATTGAATTTATCCATTGATATAGAAACCTCAAGAAAACAAGGTTCTTGAAACTCCCTAATCCTTTTGAATCAAAACCCTAATCTTCCTATTCTAAGAACATGCTAGATCAAACCCTAAATCATATGTTTGAGACCCAATCCCAAAGAAATCAGAAATTAATTTACGTTGCAAGTACTTATTTATTGATGCAAATCAACTTCTTGAATTAACATGACGACAATCACGCCTCACTTGAAGAGCTCAATTCCGAAATTTTATTCATCATCCAATCCAGGGTTACAAAGATATAATAAGGTATAAATACCTTGACCAAGTCCCAACCCTAATAGGAATGGGTTTGCAAGCTCATTTAATGAAAACTAGGCAAATCCCAACAAATCTATGAGCATTTAACCCATTGAACATAATCTGATCCCAAGTCCTTTTAGGAATGGGCTAAACACATTAAAACAAATAAGTCCAAAAATAACCCAAACAAACAAAGCACATTCTACTAACTAAAAGAACAGCCCATAAATAAGTCCTTGGGCCTAAAATAAGAGATAATAAATAATAAGCCTAAATTATAAAAAATGGGCCTAAATGGCTAAGTGCTAGCCTCTTCCAGTGCCTCCTCTAATATAGTCACAAACTTAGGCGTGCCTTGGTATTCCTTTATGGATGTTTCGGCCTCCTGATGTACTTGACCTGTGATTTGGGCTTGAACAAAAGCTTGCATTGTTTGTTTAAGCCTTGAAGCTTGTTGCGTTGTAATTGGACCACTTGGCATGTGTAGCTTGTCCGATTAATATGTAAGACGTGGAACTCCATTGCGAAGGCTAGTTATATCATCCCCTCTCTCCTCAAAAGGATTCGTCCTCGAATCAGACCTTACATTAGTAAAGGGAGAGAGATAAGCAACGTTAAAAGTAGTGGACACTTGATACTTACCTGGCAAATCAATCCTGTAGGCATTATCATTAATTCTCTCAAGCACTTGGAATGACCCATCGCCTCTAGGATCTGACTTAGATTTCCTTTGCTTAGGAAACCTTTCCTTCCTGAAATGCACCCAAACCCAATCTCCAGGCTCAAATCTCAACAAATTGCTCCCTTGATTAGCCCTGTGTGCATTTGTTTCATTCTGCTTCTCTATTTACTGCCTTGCTTTCTCATGAATACTCTTCACCAATTCAGCCTTGTGCTGTCCATCCCAGCTAGATAACTCATGCAATGGCAAAGGACATAAATCCAAAGACGTTAAAGGGTTAAATGTTGGATCCCGTTTTCGGAACCCAACTCATAACGATCGAATCACAACTTAACTAAAGTCGCTTCATTTTTTTTTTTTTTTTTTACATTCAGAGTAATTTCAAATTTCCAATTTGAAATTCGTCAATTCCTCAATTCATTTAATCTTTCATAATCAAAACATATAAATCAATTTATCAAAAATTTGGCAGCACCTCCTCTAAAATTTCACTAGCCAA
>JAOSBK010000003.1:7636314-7656487 GCA_027568895.1 Erythroxylum shatona
CAATTACTCACTAAAATCTTTCTCTTTCCAAATTAATTTCCAATCCAATTCATCACCAAATTTCAATGGCTCAACATAATAATTTCTAAAATCATATATCTAATTTTCTATGGCCATTGGACAGTTACTCAAGTACTATACAATCAATCAATCTGTCACTATCAGTTGACGGTCGCTCTAAAACATTTCCGATTCCAATTCTCAAGCACAAATATTTCCGAATTTATAATACAAGTCATATTCACAAATAAATATCGGGAAATGCCATGAATGCATGTACCTATATGTGCAAGTGCCAATTGACTCATTCCTCTCTATATCGAGAGGCCAAATGCATGAACAAATCAGAATATGCATTGCAAACTACTAGCCTGTCCCAAATTACCAATTTACCCTCCAATCGGGGCGGGATGTTACATTTTTCTTGTATATGTTTATTATATGTTGATTATGAATCAAGACATTAGAAGAATCCAAAAATTGAAGGTGGATTTGTCTAAATCTTTTGATATGAAAGATTTGGGATTGTAAAGTAGATTTAAGGCATAAAAATAACTTGGGACTGGAAGAGTAGGAAACTATAGTTGTCATAAGAGAGATATATTGAACGAGTACTAGAAATATTCAATATGAAGCATATCAAGTTAGTTAGCAGGCCACTAACACCATACTTCAAGCTAAGTAAATGTGCATATCCCTCAATAGAAAAAGGAGAAAGATGGTATGTTTTCTATTCCATACTCATTTATATTAGGGTCTCTAATATAAGCAATGGTGTGTATAAGGCCAAATATTGCACAGGCTACTGGGTTAGTGAGCAGATACTTATCTAATCTAGAGAAGGTTCACTGTGAAGCAGTAAAATGGATTTTTGAGATACTTGAGAGGTATGTCAAAGTGGATTTTGTGTTATGGTGATGGTGAACCAATTCTAGAAGGTTATATGGATGCAAATATGGCTAGAGATCTTGATGAAAGAAAATCTATTTTTGGTTTTCTATTTAAATTTACAGACCATTTCAGACAGGCTGATGAGTGCAAAATATTACATCTGTTATCCTCCTAAACTTAGTCCATTTAGTTATTTTATTACACATTTGGGCATGATTATTCATATTTTATTATTTAAGGCCTAAATTATTTCTTCTAAATTTTCCTGTAAAAATTAGCTTAAGTTGAAATGTTTTTATTATAGGTTAATGGACTAATGCAATTAAAGAAAGCATTAAAATGACAACGCAAGCAGCAATAGGAAGCAAAGCAAAACATTAAAAGATGGATAACGAAGCAAAAATGCAGCACCATAAAAAGAAAACACATGACAACAGAAATAAAAGGCAATTCTAAAATAAGAAAAAACACTCTAGCCTATGAGAGATGTTTCAAAACGACAGTCCAAAGAGGGGAGCAATTAAGCAGAAAGCACAAAAGAAAAAGACATTCAGCAATCCAGCAAAATGAGGCAACATGGCAGAAGCAATCTAAACCAAAAAAAACAAAACACAGTGTAGAACCAAAAGAGCAAAAATGTACATTAGGGAAAAAGAGGAAAATGAGAGCAACAGATGATTAAAACATCATCAACCCATAAAACACAAACAATCCATGGCAATAACAAACAAAAGTCCAAACTCAACATAGAAATGACAACGCAGAGCAGGAGCAGAAATGAAAATGTACAGTAAAGAAAAACAACAAAAAACACAATCAGCTGAGAGACAAATGAAGCGAAACGTAAATAGCAGAAATGAAAGTGTCAGCAGATGAAGAGAAGAAGAAATGCATAGCAGTTGAGAGATAAGAAATAAAAATGTAGCAGCTGGTAAATGAAGTGAAATGTAAAAATCCTAGGAAGAGACCTGATGTTTTATCTTCAAAATGGAAGAGTTAGGAGCAAACTTATTTAAAATGCATAAAAGGTGGCTTTTGGGGTGTCTCGATAACCAACAAAAAGAAAGGACAACAATGGAAATAGGGGATCAAGCATATCACTTAAAATTGAGAGTAAAATAAAACTTGAGAGCTATTGGTGAAGAAGGCTAGTGCAAAGAGGTGTTCAGGTGGTATGAGAGAGACAAAATAATTGGAATTGAGCTGGGTCAAGACCTTTAGAGGAGGATTTTGCATTTCAAGCTATCAGGTCAAAGCGATCATCGATCTGTTGAGTCTGGGCTATCAATCGAATGAGTCTCTCTCACTCTTACTCTTTTTGTATCTAGTTCTTTGAAATTTAATTTGTTTAAAAGTTATAGAATTTCAATTTAGTTCTTTGTTTGGATAATTTGAGACAATCATTTTCAATTTAATTCTAACATTACGAGTATTTCAGTATTTGTGTGATGCTTGAAGTTAATTTATTTACGATTCATGTTTATATAAAATTGAGAGACATCTTGATATATTTGAATGTGAATTGATTACTATTGCTTTCTTTTTAGTCCATAATTGCTATTGAGTTTAACGAGTCGAGTAGCAACTATTAAACTGTTAGTAAGTCAAAGGGTTGAGATTTAATTAGAGTGCCGTATGATCTAGGAATTTCACTAGTTGGTTGGTTGAAATTCCTGGGGCTAATGGTATCTTCTTAGAAAGAATTGCATTAATCAATTTAGAGTCGGGCTGGTTCAATTATAAATTAGTAAAGGGAGATAGGGAGAACTCAGCTAGTGAACATGTCTACAGTTAGCCTATTTTATAGCTCGGGATGTCGATGATAAAAATATGAACTTAAATGACTAAATTTATGAGCTTATTGTATGCTTGATCCCTTGTTAATATGCATGCTCAAATTTTGTTTATATTATATTTTTAGTGTTAAAAGTTGTTGTTTTCATTAATTAGTTCTAATTTCTGATTGAACCCACCCCTCTTCTCATCTTTACGTGTGTGTGGTAAGGTTTGTCGTCTACTATGCTTTCCTATTAGATGAGGCCACAAGTTGAAAGATTTCAAAGACTAAGTTTTGCAAAATTAATTGGAGAACATCTTGATTGAAATCAGTAATTGAATAAGAAATTTTGGAGGATATGTAGTAAAATGATTGACGAGAAAACTTCCTACCTTACCTATTCCGTTTATGCGGTGTTTAAATGTTTACATGTGATTTTTCTGCATCTCATTATATATTTGTTGATTTTATAAGTCTCAAGGGTTAAAAGTTGAAGATCTAAAACATCTTTCAAAAAAAGAAATACCAAAATTACTCAATCTAATTTATTATGCAGATGACAGTTCGACACATATATTTTGTGTAAATTGCTTGATAATGATTAATTTATGCCTATGAACTAGTCACCTATACTTGGTTTACCATTCAGTATGTTTAGAGATTTATTTAAATGCCATAATGCAATTAGAAAACCTACTAAAATTAATTTCCTAAAGCTGGAATTTTTAGAAATATGCAACTTCAATATGAAAGTGTTATTCTGGACTGTTTATGCAATCAGATTTGAGAGCTGACTGTCTACTGCTATTTTCTTGATTTTTTAGTATGATTTTGACATATGTTTAAGTTTAATATGCCTAGAAATTCTAGTGAAAAATGATGAGATTCATGATATTAAATAAACTTGAAAGAAGCAATCTTCAATATCTAAATAAGTTGAATCTGCGTTGTTTGTTCTTTATTTTTTAGTAGTATATTCTGTTATGATTTTATGAAGTTTTAACATGATTTTAGCTTGCTTTAAGTGCCAAAGACATGATAAATGAGAGCTCACGTGTTGGGTCATTAAATGGATTTAAGTATAATATAATCTTTATAGTTTAATGAGGCGAAACTAGTGAATTACATGTTATTTTAGTGTGCAATTTTCATATGTGATTTGAGGGGTTTTATGATCATAATTTTCTGATTTAAGGGACTAAAATTTGGTAAATAATACGAGTACAAGTTATGTACGAGTTTGAGCTAAATTAAACATCAAATTATTAGTGTTTCACCTTGATTTTGTGGGCTCAATTTTTCTAAATAAATTTTACTTTGTTTAAAATTATAATTACATATATTTATTTTATTAATACTCTCATTTACATTCAAAATCAAATTTTAATATCGCAATTAGTATGATATAGATTCTCTACAGCCTTATCATATATATGTTTTTATATTAATTTAAAAGGTACATTTAAAACCAAATTAGAATTAATAAAATTCTATATCAAAGCAATTAAAATCTTATTGGAATTCAAAACTGTGATTTTCTTTTTCCAGCCTCATTTAATAAAAAAACAAAAACACCGAAATTAGATTGTTTTTTGGAATACTTGTAAGCGTGGATTTGGAATATCCCCGACTGCCTATTAAAAGGAAACCATCCTTCTGGCATGCGGATCGCTGACGTGTACGGTCCATATTGAATCTCCAGTCTACACTAGATTCGCATCGCATCGTATCGCTTCGCTGATTTTACCAAAATATAAGTAGTCCCCTGTCCTCACCTTAAGTGGTTGTATTTTGGTCGTCTGTTCAAAGGCGTAAAAGCAAGACATGAAAATTGAGAAAATTAAACAAAAAACAAAAAAGCGATAGCCTTCGTATACGAGAAGTCCACTTCGCGATCTCGATCTCGATCTCGATCTCGATCTTGGTCTTGTATTCTCAAACTTCAGATCTGAGATTCACCTAAACGAGAATTTGTTTTGTGTTTATGAATACATTACTCGGATCTGTGAGATTGAAACGAAAAATTGTTTAATCCAATCCTTTCGTCTTCGGTTCTAGTTTCGTTTATGTAAAGAAATTTACTAGTTGATTTCTTTCCACTTTTTGATCGAAATTGATAGTGAATTTGGTGTAAAGCGTTTGCGTATATATTTATATATATGCTCGTCGCTGGATCTAATTGTGTGGAGTGGCTTAACGATCTAAACGGAGAAACCCTAGGTGAGATGGGGAAAGATGAAACGGCGGCGAAGGCGGCGGAGGACGTGGAGGAGGGAGAGATTTCCGATACGGTATCGGTGGAGGAGATCAGTGAGGAGGATTTTAACAAACAGGAAGTGAAAGTGGTGACGGAATCGAAAACGAATGAGTCTAGGGTTTGGACGATGAGAGATCTTTACAAGTATCAGATGGGCGGCGGTTATGTTAACGGCTTGTATAATCTTGCTTGGGCGCAAGCGGTGTCGAATAAGCCTCTGAATGAGCTGTTTGTGGACGTTGAGACCGACGAGAACTCGAAGAGGTCGTCTCCTTCGTCGTCGGTTAATAGTAGTACCAAGGATGAGAAGAAGGTAGTGGAGAGGGTGGTAATTGATGACAGCGGTGATGAGAAGGAGGAAGGCGAGCTGGAGGAGGGTGAGATTGATTTGGATATGGAGCCCACGGGGAAAGAGTGTGGAGAGGAGATGAGTGCTGGTGGTTTAGAGGTTCAGTCGAAGGAGAAAGATGTGGATGTGAGAGTGAGGTTAATTCGTGAAGCTTTGGAGAGTGTTACTGTTGTCGAAGCAGAGAAGTAAGAATTTTGAGAGTTTAATTTGACTTGCTGTCTTTTAAGTAGTTTGGGGATTTAAGGATAAAAGAACGTTGATTTGGTTTGCTTGTTGATTGATTTGTGTAGGTCGTTTGAGGAAGTTTGTTCCAAACTGCAAAACGCTATGGATAGCTTGCAAGGTGTGGTTATGCACACGAATTTTTCCACTAAAAACTCTCTTGTTCAATTGGCATCTGCTTCAATGCAAACTCTTAAGAAGGTGAGTTGCTTGGTTCCATGAAAGTCTTGCTTTAGCCCCATTGAAGATTAGCAGGGAAATTGTGTTAGGTGCATTGTTGGTTTGACTTGCGCTATCGTCCATTGCAGGTATTTTGCTCCATGAGCCAGAAATTGAAGGGACAGAATAAGTCTATTTTTCTGAGGTGGACGATTTTATAATGCTTTTATTATCATTTCTTGGGGACTTGGACTTTACAAAGGTTTACTTAAGGCTTCGGTGGTGTTGTTGGTTACAGGTTTCTTTCCTTTGCAAATAGCCTCAATCCTCCTCTTTTTCCCCCTGAGCTTTTGAAAGAGGTCAAATATTTGTCATTATCTTTTGATTTTTGATTTCTTTTCCTAGTTTATTGTCATTCGTTTTGAATGTTTATTACTATGGAAACTTAAGAATGGTATGCATGTTTGCAGATACAAGTTATGCTCTCCTCTCTGGAATCTACTGACGTTTTGTTGAGTTCAAGATCTTTTAACAAGGATAAGCAGGCCAATGCTGCGGTGAATAAGGATTACAACGCCTTAACTAAAGGTGCAGCTCATGATTCTACTCCTATGAATAATCTACAAGCAGTTACTGAATCTTTTGCTCACAATAAGCCAAACATTTCACTAGAAGCTCCCAAATCAGGAGCTTTTAGTTTCAAGAGTAAAGGGATTATGCTCCCTTTGCTGGATCTTCATAAGGATCATGATGCAGACAGCCTTCCATCGCCCACACGTGAAACAACTCCTGTTTTACCTGTTGGCAGGGTTACTACAGTTGGAGATGGAATGATTAAACCTGTAATGCCTACACCCACAGTTGGGCTTGAGACTGGAAATTCTAGAATGCACCCATATGAAACTGATGCACTGAAAGCTTTTTCCAACTATCAAAAGAAATTTAGTCGTGCTTCTTTTGATATGACCAATAGGTTTCCAAGTCCAACCCCTTCAGAAGAATCAGGTGATGGGGATGGGGATACTGGTGGGGAAGTTTCCAGTTCATCAACTGTTACTACTTCTATAACTGTGATTCCACCAATTTCTGTCCCCCAGAGTGCTGCTCTGCCCATTCCTGACAGATCAGTTATGCATGGAGTTATCCCCGCCAGAAATGCTACTCCAGTGAGTTCTATATCTGGTTCAAACACCAAATCCTCAGCAAAGAGCAGAGACCCTAGGCTTCGATACGTTAATTCTGATGCAAATGCAGCAAAAGTTGGAGAAACAATTAGTTCAAGAAAGCAAAGGGCTGTTGAGGATCCTATATTGGATGGTCCTTTAAAACGACAAAGAAATGGATTGGAAAACTGTGCTCTTGTAAAGGATGTGAAACCTATGAGTGGAAGTGGTGGCTGGCTGGAGGATGCAGAGATGGTTGAGGATCAAATAGTTAACAAGACTCAGTCAACTGACAGCCCAGTATCTGATCCGAGTAGAATAGTTAATGGCGTTTCTGGCAGTGGTAAAACAACAGTTAACCTCGTAGGAAATGAGCAAATACCGGTAACAGGAGCAAGTTCCACTACTGGAAATGAACAATTACCACAGATCAGCAATTGTACAACATCCCTACCTGATATATTGAAGGACATTGCTGTGAATCCAACAATGTTGTTAAATATACTAAAGATGGGACAGCAACAAATATTTGCTTCAGAGGCTCAGCAAAAGATATCTGATCCTGCTAAAAGTACACTAACTCCTCCAATCTCTGGTTCGATGCTGGGAAAATTACCAGCTGTAAGTGTTGCTCCCCAGCAATCTTCAGGTATCTTGTCAAGGCCAGCTCTTCAGGTTCCTTCCCAGTTGGCTACAGCGGTGAGCCCTATTTTTTTACTGCTGAATTGATGTCAATATGTCATGTTTGAAAAAATCACGTGCCCTATGGGAAATGGTTGAATTTTCTGCAATATAGTTTAACAGTATATTTGATAATAACTAAAAAGTTCTATGCAGCTGTGATTTGTGCTTTTCGGGCTTCCTGAACTATATTTTATATATTTCAACAGATTTATGAAAAAAAACCCATCTTGTCTCTTTACTTGGTTCATTCAAATGTGTAACAAGACAGATGACATTGTTTCTTTTATCTAATCTTCTGGATATTTGTTGATGCATGAGTGATGCAGGATGATGTGGCAAAAATTCGTATGAAACCACGTGACCCTCGCCGTGTGTTGCATAACTACACACTCCCAAGGGCTGGGAGTTTGGGATCTGAACAGTTGAAAACTAATTCAACCTCTCCATTGACTGCCGAGGTGGCCAAAGATGACCCCAGTGATCAAAGACACGTGGGGCCAGTGGCTTCCCAGTCTACTGTGGCACCTGATATTTCCTTGCAGTTCACAAAGAGCTTGAAAAATCTTGCCAATATTGTATCTGTTACCCAATCATCCACTACTACACCGATTGGTTCCCAAAATCTTGCATCACAACCTTGGCAAATCAAGCCTGATAGAGTGGATGTGAAATCAACTTTGACAAATTCTTGCATTCAAACCCCCTCCGGAGACTCAGCTCCTAGAGTGGGGGTTTCAGGTCCACACTCACAGACTACTTGGGGAGATGTTGAGCATCTTTTTGAAGGGTATGATGACCAGCAAAAGGCTGCTATACACAGAGAGAGAGCTAGAAGGATAGAAGAGCAAAAGAAAATGTTTTCTGCAAACAAGCTCTGCCTTGTATTGGATCTAGATCATACGCTTCTTAATTCAGCCAAGGTAGTGTTTTTCTTGGTTCTTTGGTTAAATTTTGAATATCAAGTTTAATTTATTAATGGAGTGATGTGTTGCCCTCTTTTCCAGTTTTCTGAGGTTGATCCTGTGCATGATGAGATCTTAAGAAAGAAAGAGGAACAAGATCGTGAAAAACCATATAGACATCTCTTCCGGTTTCCTCATATGGGAATGTGGACAAAGTTACGGCCTGGAATCTGGAATTTCTTGGAAAGGGTAATTTAATTTAGAAGTTACTTTTTTGTCAAATACTATTGTGTTTGAGTTGTATTAAGGCGCACTAACTTTCTTGTGTCCTACTTAGGCTAGCAAACTGTATGAGCT
Organism: Erythroxylum shatona; assembly: GCA_027568895.1. Taxonomy (NCBI): domain Eukaryota; kingdom Viridiplantae; phylum Streptophyta; class Magnoliopsida; order Malpighiales; family Erythroxylaceae; genus Erythroxylum; species Erythroxylum shatona. The sequence continues at coordinate 7,645,076 of JAOSBK010000003.1, forward strand.
GCATCTTTACACAATGGGGAACAAGCTATATGCTACTGAGATGGCAAAACTGCTTGACCCAAAAGGAGTCTTATTTGCTGGACGAGTTATTTCCAGGGGTGATGATGCCGATCCCCTCGATAGTGATGAGAGGGTTCCAAAGAGTAAGGATCTTGAGGGAGTCTTAGGCATGGAATCAGCTGTTGTCATTATAGATGATTCCGTGAGAGTCTGGCCTCATAACAAATTGAACTTGATAGTTGTAGAAAGGTAGCTGTTAGACAACAAGGGTAAACCATTTATTTCCTTGGTAATTTGATCCTTGTCTTGAGATGCTTATGTTTGTGGTATTGCAGGTACATCTTTTTCCCATGTAGTAGACGCCAATTTGGGCTTCCAGGTCCTTCTCTTCTTGAAATTGACCATGATGAGAGACCAGAGGATGGAACTTTGGCATGTTCGTTAGCAGTGAGTCAATATGACTATTCTCCTGTGATTGTTCCGGAAAATAATTAAATTGTGAATTCTTTGATCAATTATTTCAACTTGAAATAGGTTATTGAGAGAATACATCAGAACTTTTTCACACATCATTCCTTAGACGAAGCGGATGTTAGAAATATACTTGCCTCCGAGCAGAGGAAGATTTTGGCTGGCTGTCGAATTGTATTTAGCAGAGTGTTTCCAGTTGGTGAAGCTAACCCCCACTTACATCCTCTGTGGCAGACAGCTGAACAATTTGGTGCTGTCTGCACAAACCAGATAGATGAACAGGTTACACATGTGGTTGCTAACTCGCTTGGAACAGATAAGGTACTGTTAACTGTTTTTTATTTTTACGAACCAGTATTCTTGCATCTGGATTGTTTTGGGAGATTTTGAGGGTTACTTGATGAATGCACTGCTTTGAACAGGTGAATTGGGCTGTGTCCAGTGGAAGGCATGTTGTTCACCCTGGCTGGTGAGAACTTCCTCTACTTGCTAGTATATTGTTTTAATCGTTTGGTTCTGTATCTTCTTTGTTTAACCAATGCTTGGTCTCTATTTCTCCTCCTCCCTCTTGCTGATAACAGGGTGGAAGCATCAGCCTTGCTTTACAGGAGAGCAAATGAGCAAGATTTTGCCATTAAACTCTAAATTGATCATCCTAATCCCTCTGGTAAAATTAAAGATTGGATAAATATGAAATCAAGTTCCTAATGAAGTCTTGAGTGATAGGTTGGGGCTAGAACAAAGAATAGGTGGTTTTAGAGCAGAGCTTGAGTGGTAATATCTCGACTTTTGAGTGATGCTATCCATAACTAATGATGGGCTGTTTTCCATTTGCATGCAAATTCCCTGGAGAGGCCCAAGGGATTGGTAACTTGGAAGCATGAGGTTCAAAAGGATCAAAACCTCGAGGGGATAATGGATTGAGCTGGGAAGTTTAATACTTTGTTGAAGTGGGATTCCTGGAGGTTGTTTGAACCTCATGAAGCTCGATGATGGCGTTGGGTGGAAGATACATGAAAAATGACCTTAGTACTACTAATTTAAAAGAATATGGCTATGGGGGTAACCTGGGGGTTTACCACGTGTAAACTTGGGAGCCGCGGTAAAAATGGAAAGAGAACAGTAGAGGAGTGTGTACTGATGGATATTGATTCTTAAATATCAGTGGGGTGGGCCGTGGGCCTTGCTTAGGGGATTTTGTCTACTGACTTAAGCAACTGGAATTTGAGACTAAATGCTCTATTGGTAGTTACTTAAAAAGTTAAAAGGCAGTAACATTGCTAGTTCTGTCAGGAAATTTCCTGATGGAAGTGCCTGAGGTCTCCGGAGTTCGGACTCTCCTTTCCTCTTTTTTTCTCTTTAAACCAAGCTTTCCAGGAACGTCATACTGTTTACTTGATTTATAAACTCCAAACCCAAAATGTGCAAATTTGGAAATTGAATGGTTACACCTGGACATGTAACAAAACTCACTGGATTCTTTAAAGATAAAAGTGCGGATCATTTGAATGGTTCGTAGACTCTTTTGAACCAAATCAAGTTGAATGATTCTCTTGGGTTTTATCTGAACCAAAGAAACGTCTAATACTGTCACTGTGTTCATGATTTTCTTTTGATGTAAGTTTTCACTTGGACCTGCAACTAAGGCCAGTGTACCTGAAATAGCCTTTGGGTACTCGGGACAAGTATGAATAAATTGGTTAACAAAAATGGGACACGGCGACTAAAAGTCACGAGCAAGGAAAGTCGATGTGATTGTGACATCACGCATCACGTGCTTCTGTGCATGTGGTAGCTGCCGTGACAAGTACTAGATATTTTCTTATCGTTCACGACAATGAAATATTTAGGAAATAATCATCCAAATTGCAGCTTCTGATTCGGGTGAGAGTAGTTGAATAAACTTGATTGCTTCCGACCCTTGATCCCCACATTATGGAACTGAAAACGAGGAAATCTCCTAATTGTAGGACGTCAGACGAGGGAAAACTCAAGATCGTTTCACTTGCAGCAATGCTGAAAAATTAGACCCCAGATCCTCTGTCCCCTTCCCCTGACCCTAGGGACAAGTGGCTGAGTATTTTCCAAAACTTGCGTGCTACTGAACAAGATACATGGTAATATAATTACTTAACTAAAAAAAGAAGATTAAGGATAATCCGGAAATTTAAAAGCAGTCAAAGATGTTGGATATGAATTTTAGTTCGGAGTTTGACCAGCTTCGTACGGAGCCCCTACGACCGACAGAATAATACATCAAATCTACAGTCACTACGCGTGACGAGAGGTTAAATACATACCAATCTGGTTATGGATATCCCTCATAATCAGCGATTGCTTAAGGTTTACTTACTAAACTAAAACCAGCCTATGATTGCCCAACGTTGCTTGTTGACATTTTTTAAAGGACCCTTTTGTTTGAGTGAGAAACAGGTGAATATGAGAGTCTGGTCATCGTGAAAGTTTATTAGTCGCAATCGAGTCCCATCCATCTTGCTTGGTTCGGTTTACCAAGTTTTCGAGTAGATTTCCAGAGACTCTTCTCCGAGGAACAAACATCGTTTCCATGGATGAGGAGAGAGATGACAATTCTACTGGATTTTCATGGTGGTCCGACAGCCATAAACGTCACCACCAATCCCAGTGGCTCCGAGCTTCTCTGTCAGGTCCTTTACTTCCTATACGCTCACTCTGGTTCTTGTGGTACACAATGCCTTTTTCTTTTCTGGGATCTTTGTTGTTAGGAAGATATCGTTAATGTTGCTGTGGCTAAGGAAAGAATCGTAAATTTTGGATTCCATGTGCCAAATTAGAAGTCTGTTATTAGAGACTAAGCAATCGTATTGGAATATACAGATTTGGAGAAGAAGACCAGCATGATGGTGAACATCATACAGAACAACGGCGATACATTTGCTGAGAGATCCGAGACATTCTATAAGAGAAGACATGAGCTCGTAGAGATAGTGAAGCACTTGCACGAATCCTACCAGGCTTTAGCTGGAAAGTACAACCAGCTAAGATCTGAATGGGTTGGTGTTGCTCGTTTAAGTTTGTCATCTCCTTCACTTGATTCCTCCAAACAATTACAGTTCCTCCTCGACTTTTTCAAAGAAAACAAAACTACCACCATGCTTGAAGCGTCGACTTTCTACCCCGAGTTTGTAACCAAAAAACATTCTGGTAATGAAACTCAAGATATCAGCTTGGAACATGGTGTCTTAAGTCAGATGGAAGCAGAGATTGTTGGCGACAAAAGTCTGAGAAAGGTTATAGATGGAAACGATAACGGTGATGTCAGATTAGAAGGTGAAGAACTGTGGAATGAGTTGAGGCTGAAGATATGGAAACTTATGGAGGAAAATATGCGGCAACAGGCGGAGCTTGCTAAAAGAAACGACGAGAAAAGGGAAATCATCAAACATCTTCAATCTGTTGTGAACGAGTTAATGGAAGAAAACAGGGCTTTGAAAAGTTGTCTGCCTGGAATTCAATCAAGTGCCTCAAAGAGGAAGGGTATTAATTGCATTGGGAAGTTTAATAACTAGAGCATCCGTTGTTAACTCTCTCTGATCTCCATTAACAAATTCGTAAGCCCACTTGCTGGACCGTTAGTCAACCAATAATTTTTGTCTCTTTCGATTATTGTCTCCTTCTTCACTGAATCTGGTAGTTTCTTGCCAAGTTGCCATGTAAACTGTTTGCAATTTCCGATGTAATTCCATCATTTCTTGTGGAGGAGGAGACGTTGGATCATTGTATCAACAGGGTTGTACGAATTATTACTCGCTGTTAGTATTTCCAACAATAGGGAAGACATTCAACATTTTGGTCCAGTGAGTGAAAACAATTTAGATTTAGTCACAATTCATTGATATTCTTATTCTTTATAGCAAAAAATGGGGGAGGGTATCTCTTAAAAATTGTACCTTTAACAAGATCTGATAAAGAGGAGGCCAAGTGGAGTCACGGAGACCGCAATCATATGCAGAAACATAAGAAGAAAGTAGGAAGAGAGAGAGGTCATAGGAAGACGAGAAGAAAAGGGTCTTGAAACCCCATTAACACGATAAGAATTTGGAGCAGGTGTTTAAGAATCGAACCTGGGAAGCGTTAATGCTGTGAACTTTGACCAATTGAAGCTACTCTGGTCCCATCTTTATCTATCACTTAGTTACTGAAAGTAACCCTTTCCCATTAAACACTCATAGTCGGAGACATGTCTACAGTAACTTTCTTAATCAATGTCCTTCCAAGGAAATAGCATACGGCACGCCTCCATTCCGTTAATCATGATCCATTTGCTTGTCACATGGGACATAACATCTACGTATCGTATTACAATAATAAGGTACGTAGGACCCTTATTAAGCTATAAAATTTACATGAAAACAACGGGACATCTAAGTTGACAATTATAAAAATGACAGCTTTTATAATCACTCGAAATCTATGTTGATTCTGTTTTAAATGTTGAAAAACAAAAAGATACGGAAGGTCACTTGTTTCAGGTCGTGTCGACGACAGGAAGGTTGGTTTAATTGGTAAGACGAAAGTTCAACATATGACAAACACAAACCTCAATAATAGAGAAACGGTCTAACAAAAGCGTCGACTCATTTCTACTGATAAACAGGTTTTTCTATGTACAGTTTGTGCAGTTAATTGTCCTCAAAGTTGAAACCTTTGCGACCGCTTACCACATCTCCTCATCTCTATCTCTTAGTTTTCTCTCTCCTACACTAGGATCCGACTCCAGCCTCCTTTTTTTTTGTTTTGAAGTTGGCAAACCTTTGTCTTGTACCACACACTACAAGCTACCTTATGGACCTCAAAACGGCTGACACCACCGTCTACGCACGCCAATGGAGTAGTGAGACTGGTGGGTCTCCGGCAATGTCGCCTGCACGCAAAAATCACTCGCGTTCTTCTTCAGCGTCTGGAATTTCCACCATCAAACGCAACCAGAACGTCGCAGCCAAAGCAGCGGCTCAGCGTCTGGCGCAGGTTATGGCTTCACAAACGGCTGACGACGACGACGACGACGACGGAGACGATCTGGGTTTCCGTTATAGTGCACCGTCGCCAGTTTCGCTCTCTAAGAATCTCATTACTACTGCTAAACCTACGAACCCATCTGCTAGAATCACCAGATCTCCTTCTCCTGCTGTAAAGTCTTGAACTTTTGCTGTTTTGTTTCATATCCAGTTGTTCATTGAGCCTTGTTTGAACTTGAAGCCAAAAAGAACTGATTATGCTTGACACTTGGACTAAAATTTTGCATAGTGCATTAGTTTTTCAAGGGTTTGAAATAAGAACTGGTTGGAAGCTCAATTCTTATCACTTTTGTTAGTGTGGTTACTACGGAAGGGAGCATTTGCGGGGCGAATTTTTCAGTGGATAACATAGATGTTGATGGTTTGATTTTATTTCGTTTCCTAATTTGTAGCATAGTGTGACCATGAAATTATTCTTGTATTTGGAAACTGAGAAGTTCTTTCTTTTAGTTTGTAATAATTTTCTCCGGCCTTTACGGTTACGGAAATAGAAATGCTTGATGCTTATCATCAGATATAAGTAGTAATTGCTGTTCCAACTATGTAAAGGAGTGGATTTAATAGCACTCGATGACTGGAGTTTGTTTTTTGTTTTTGATTTAGTTGCCTCGGAATTTAGGAGAGGAAGCTCCGGTTTCAGCTGTAAGACCATCAATGGCTTCTCGGACAGTGCCACCTGTGCCACCTAGTAAAGGGTCACTGAGGACAGCGGTTTCTTTACCACCGCTAGATCCTCCCAGAAATGGACAAAAAGATAGCAAAAGGTAGAATAAATGGATTGATTGTTTAAACTGGAGTGCATGTCTAGTTTGATTGATTGTTTAAACTGGACTGCATGTCTAGTTTATCTTATTACAGCTGTTTAGCCTTTATGTTACGTTTTTGTTTCTTTATGTCTACTGTATCAATTTTACATGTAACAACAACTAAACTTACATGTATCATCTAGGAATTTGGAGTTTTTGGCGTCACTAACTTCCAAGTTGCGCTCACTTATCTTGGATGAAAGAAAGCTAGAAAGTAAAGATCTCAGTTTATGCATAGAAAAGTAATTACGCTGGAAAGTGATTTTAGTGTGACCCCCATTGAGTTTGTATCGTGGCTTCTAGGAACCAACCTACCATCTAAACCCTTGGCCTGGGCTGGCATTTCTTCAAAAATGACCTAGCCCTTACATGGCCTTTGTCTCGATTGGGGTCAACTTATCGTTTCTTGAGAGAGCATAGGAAGAAGTGCTTCCGGAATTTGAATTTTGGAGCCATTTTTTAATGCTTGTCCTGCTTCGATAACCCTGTCAGTAGTTTCATTGCTCAGCTGCAACCCTTATATTAGATAGATGCATGACTGCAGAAACTAGTATTCGATATGATACTAAGACTTGAGAGATTTAAATTGGACAATTGCAGATTCCTATCAGATATTGCACATTTTAACTCAAAAGATGCTGGAGATCAACGTGAAGCATCTACACTTCGTGATGAAGTATGTTAATTTTCTATCTTCACTTGTCTTGTATGAATGAAGTTATTTTCTTACTTGAGAGAAAAAGTTAAAAATAATGTTCAACTATGTTTTAACATGATACTGGCATATATTTGCAGCTTGATATGCTACAGGAAGAGAATGAAAACATCCTTGAGAAGGTACTGTTTTGCTCTATTCTTCGGCCAGTAATACTCATCTGGATATGATGCATCACGTCTAAATGAAAGCAAATTTGATTTACAGCTCAGGCTTGAGGAAGCGAGATGTGAGGAAGCAGAGGCTAGAGTTAGGGAGCTTGAGAAACAGGTAATTGGTTTGCTTCCCCATCGGCATAGTTTGATGATATTTATATTCTAGGTATGTTGCATGGATTATGGTTGGCCTTCTTATTAGGGCATGGAGCATGAACAAGGTGCAAAACTATATTTTTATGTCTTCCAAAATGTATATAGCATGACAGCCCTTTTCCTAATTTTATAGTTTTTCTACCTTATTGCTCCCTTCTTTTGATGTGAATACACTGTTTTATTCTTGCTTTGGACTTTAGGTTGCTTCTTATGGGCAAGGAGTGTCTATGGATGCTAAATGGTTGAGCAGGCAAGCCATTACCCAAATAACTCTGTTGTTTCTCTGATATTTCTTTTTCAGCGTTTATCTTATGAATTATTGGGCTACCATTTGCAGAAAGGAAGCTGCACTGCGTGAGCGAGAGGTATTAAAATGCTTGAAATCTTGCTACATGTGTAACTAACCTAGTTATTATTCAGTACTGTCACTAACTTGTGATGGGAGTAGAAGACTTGTCCTTAGGCTAACAAAAGAGTGAATTTTGAAGTTTGTTCTATCTGACTGGGGGCTTGAATTATATGGTTGGAGAAAAGATATTCAGGAAGCTTTTGTAATGAACCTTTTAAAGGTGAAAGAATCCTCAAAAATCATTATCTCAACATACAGGCTGCACTTAAGGATGCAAAACAAAATCTTGCAGCAGATAAGGAAATTGCATCTATTCGGTCTGAAATGGAGGTAAGGATAATTATGGATGCTTTTTGAAAGATGGATTCGGTATTTCCTTCAATATGTATGAAACGATTAATAGTACTGATGCTGATACTTTTTATTTAATTGCTTAAATCAGGATGCAAAAGATGAGGCTGCAACTGTAACGCAACAACTTGTTGGAGCTGAATCTGAAGTAAAGGCCCTCCGGACTATGACGCAGAGGATGATTTTGACTCAGAGAGAAATGGTTTGTACTTTAGGTGGTGCAAATGGCATAATATTTCAGACCATTTTTTGACTGAAGTTTAATTTCAGGAAGAAGTTGTTCTTAAGAGGTGTTGGCTTGCACGCTACTGGGGCTTAGCTGCTAGTTATGGTAATGTCTATATTTATATTTTAACTGTTTGTTTCATTTGTTCTTCATGAAATTGAGGCAATATCTGTGCATTTACAAAGATCCCTATCCATTTTCACGTTGTGCTATTATGATGTTGATGAGAATTAATCTTCTAATTAAAGATTGAAGGCCTCTGATGGAACTTAGTTTCTATATACAGAATCCTGACGCCATTAGCTAGATTTGTTGAATAATGTAACACAATGTGGGCAATTCTATGTTGGTAATATACTTGTTCCATTTTACTTGCTTCTTGCCCGAGTTAAATGTTTAACATAATGAAAATACCCATATCCTGTTCTTTTTTCTGAAGTGGACAAAATACGTGGTTAACATTTTACTTCTTACTAATTTTTTGATGGAAGTATTTTCATTCTTGTAGGTATCTGTGCAGACGTTGCTGTATCAAAGCATGAGTACTGGTCATCCTTAGCACCTCTTCCATTTGAGGTTGTTCTTTCTGCAGGTCAAAAGGCCAAAGAGGAATGCTGGGAAACTGGTTAGTACTACCAAGGCTACTGTTTATGGCCTCGCTAGACAATCCATTAGATTTTGTTGCTTGTATCCATCTGTTTTTCTTTTTCTACCCTGTCTTAACTACCTTTGACATCTAATAGGCGATGATGATGATGAGAAGCGAAGCAAACTTGTTCAGGACGTGGGCGATCTAACTGGTGAAGGAAATATTGAAAGTATGCTTTCTGTAGAAATGGGGTTAAAGGAACTTGCTGCACTGAAGGTTTGCTCTCATGCTTGTTTTGTTCCAGCTTATGCTCCTTATGTGTGATATGAAGCCTTTCTTTTCTACTCTTAAGGTTGAGAATGCTATTGTGCTTGCATTGGCCCAACAGAGACGGTCTAATGCTATTCGATCATCACTTTCAGGTATTAATTGCTTGATCTAGTTATGCTTGGCTTAGTTCTTTTCTACTGCCAGATCTAATTGATAGATTTTCTTCTTTCTTGAAGTTGTGTTTCTTGAAATAGCATCCAAGTGGCATGTTTTGAAGCCACATTTTTGGCTTGCTTCCGCACCATATACTATACTTTCTTCTACATTGAAATGTTTGCTCAAGTGCCGCCAACTTAGTGCTTATCATTCATTATTCTTTCAGATCCTAAATCTCCAGGGGATCCAAAGTTCATGGAAGCATTTGGTAAGTGGTGCAAAGGAGTAGTACCTACTTACAAGCCTTGTATAGTAGCCACAAGAAGCGCCATCTCTCATAAAAATTGGTAGCATATGGATGACTTAAAATCTGACGATAACTGTAGTAACATTTCATGTTTCTAATTGCAGAGTTAAGTCCAGAAGAATCAGAGGATGTTCTTTTCAAGGAGGTGGGGAATTCCTTTCAGAACTATCCATCTGTGATCTTGTACATGTATATGTCATAAGTTTGTTGAAGATCTGATTCTCAATGAATGCATTCAGTTTTGTAAACCTTAAACTCATGGCTTACAAATCCACCCAAATGAAAACATGTTTTGATTTTTGTAACCTCACCCATGGATTACTAATTCGTTAATAATATGCATTTCAGAAATAAGAAATCTTTTGCAGCTGTTCAATGGCAAAGAAAAATTAAATGCTGATTTACAAGTTTAAATTACTTCTTAGGCATGGCTGACATATTTTTGGAAAAGAGCAAAAGTCCGCGGGATAGAAGAGGACATAGCCAAAGAGCGACTGCAGTTCTGGATCAATCGTAGCAGACACTCACCAAGTTCATATGATGCTGTTGATGGTAAGGCTAAATCCTCACTGCATTTGAGTTTGTCACCATTCTCAGGAGAATGCAAGTAGATGGATACTAACATAGGAGTTTACTGTCTCAGTTGAGCAAGGATTAATGGAGCTCAGAAAGTTGGGAATAGAGCATCGACTTTGGGAAGCCTCTCGCAAGGAGATCGATAGTTGATCTGAGTATGTGGGCCTGAGATAATCTTTACTGTCTTTGCAAGCTTCATGTTCAGTTGAAAGAGGCCAATGGTAGCAATATGAACTAAAGATAAATCTTGCAAAGAAAAACTTTTTGAGTTTCCACTTCTTTCATTGGTAATTTGCGGTGACAGCATATGGTCATGTTGGTATATATTCGTCCAAGACGTCTATATAATCAAGTTGAGCTTCATTCTTTGAACGATGTCATCCCAATAGCATACTGATACATACTAATAGCAGTCGGCATCTCTCAAGAAAGACTCAGTACCTACTAAACCTTGTCCAAAGATATGCATCCAATGCACAAAAAAAAAAAAAGAAAGTCCATTTTATTGCTATGCAACTTCCAAGAGGCCTGTGTGGCTTTAGAAAGACACTCTTTAGTACTCTATCTACTCCACGTGGAAACAGGTAATCAGTTCGTCGTGGTATAGCTCTTTTGACGTACTAGCAGGGTAATGCCGCCCATATGCGCAGCAATAACGCCTTGCTAACTTAGTCAGTTATATTATTATATAATTTTAATGTATAAGTTAATATGAAAAATTAAAAATGATTTAAGTATATTTAAATAGTACGAATTGTTTATTATTATTCATTATTTAATACTAAACATGTATAATAACATTATTATATATATAGTATATATAATTAATCGATTATATTATAATAACTATTAGTAAGATCAAGATTAATTCATCAACTATTATTTAAGTATAAGTATATTTAAATTATAGGATGAAAAAATATTCAGTAAAAAAATCCCACCGAATGAAGAACAAGAACATAAAAAAAATAGATCACGACTAAAAAAAGGAAAAAATCACGCGTGCTTGAGAGAGGAATAAATATCGGGAAAAAAACAATAACCTTTCGATCATTTGGATTAATGGGATGGATTTTGTGGTCGTCCATCCCTTTATCCTTAGTATATATATACTTAATAATTAATACTAATTAGTAATATATATTTGTAATTATATATATATAATAACAAAAATAATATTTACATAAATATATAAACTATTACTAATTAGTAATATGTATATTTGTTA
>JAOSBK010000003.1:7656587-7685995 GCA_027568895.1 Erythroxylum shatona
TTTAATAAATCAAATTTAAATTAATTATTTTTATCTAAGTTTAAATTTTCATAGATTAATATAAACGGTTTTTCAAATTAATTTTATTTTAATTTAATACATTAAAAATATAGTTTCAAATTTTAAATTAAAAATTAAAATTAAAATAACAAAAAGTTATATTTCCTTAAATTCAAAATTAAATCAATATCATTTTTACAATCTCAATTTCATATTAAGCACTTTGATGCCACATTTAAAGAAAAACTCCTGATGTGACCCGATCGAACCCATTCTAAAGTATATTTTTAGCAATCTCTCAGCTCTTTATGATGCAAATTCAAGAAGATATCGGAAATTTTTTAATCGAGGCTTATTCACCATTGAGAACTTGTATTAAGAGGACTTAGTGTCCTTAAAACTCAATGAAAGATATTAGAGAAAATAATGGTGTTGACTTTTTTTGTTCTATCTAAATTCTTACGAGAATATTTAAATAAATACTAAAATATAAGTTAATAATCATGTCCTCATAAATCTTTTTATTTTAAGAGCATGTTTGATTCAACTTTTGGATAGTGAATAAATACTTTTTTCTACCGCAAAAGTTGTTTTTAAAAAAACAGAATGTTTGGCTGTAAAATCCAAAAGTACTTTTATCATAAAAATGACTTTTTTGGAAACTGAAATACAACTTTATGAGAATCTCAAATTTGAAGTTTTTCAAGAAAGCACTTTTTCAAGTAATTTTTTCAGATCAATTAATGAGCCTATCTTTAGTTCTTTTTATATTTATGTTTTACACATAATTCCCACAATACCCACAAATATATCTTCACAATTATTTTGAGATTTATATAATATTATTTGACTTTTTTATATTTTTATATTTATTTTTTATATTAGTTTTACTTATATTATAATCCATATAAAAGATTTGATTAGATATATTTTCATTTATATTTCATATGGTTTAAAATTATATAATAACTAATATATTTTACTTTGCATATTGTTTAATATGTTTAAAATAATATTTATATACATAAATAATTTTTATTACAAAATAAAATATAATTAAAATTAAAAGTACTTTTTATTTTTATGTTACCAAACAGTTTATTGTATGAAGTTTTTTTTTAAAAAGTTCATTTTTAAATAACAGTCAAATAGTTAATAAACTTTTTAGAAAAATTCTTCTTAAAAAAATTCTACTAATAAAAACTCTATTGACGTAAGCTCATCTAAACGGTAAAACTTAGTAGAGGATTGGGTCATCAAAAAACAGTTCGAATCCAGTCCGATTCATAACTATCCTTAAGCACAGGTAGGAATATATCACACGTGCGAGTGGCATATACTGTAAGAAAAGGCAAAGTCGAGCCCAAAATCGAAAAACAGGAGAACTCCCTCGTTCGAAATCGAAGCTGCGTCGTTGAATGACATTAATTTCACCTCTCTGTATCAAACAGGAGCTTTTATTTTCCTTCATTTTCCCGGACATGGAGACAGAGGAAGTCGAGGCAGTTCTAGAGAAGATCTGGGACTTGCACGACAAGCTCAGCGACGCAATTCACTCGATTTCGAGAGCTCATTTTCTCAATTCCGTCAAAACCCTAAGGAAATCCGATAAGAAGAAGCTCTACAGCGACGACGTCGACAATAATCAGGCGGGCTTCGTGTTCGTGAAGGATTTTCGGGTGGACGATAATGAATCCGTAATGCAAGAGGCCAAGAGTCTCAACGCCATTAGAACTGCTTTGGAGAATCTTGAGGACCAGTTAGAGTTTTTTCATGTAAGCGAGTTTTTCCTCTGTTTTTTATCTTCTTCGTTGAATTGGGTTTTGCTAAGACATGTTATGTTTGGTTCTGATGGTTGGTGAGAGATTCGAGGAATCGTTGTGGTTACGAATATTTTGGGTGTCGAATTAGTGGCTGAATATATCAAGTGCAGGTTTCTGTACTGAGCTACGACCCTGGAATTCTTAGTTATTTGCGAATTTTGGTTATCTTGTGATTGGTTTCCAGGAAAATGCCTTTTGGAGGTAGTGAATTACAGGTCAAAATCTTCTTGTGCTTGGTCATGGAAATTCAGTATCTCAATTACTGAAATGGAAACGTAGAGAATATGTTCATTGCCGAAAGAATATCCAATTTTGTCCTCTTTAACAAGCATCCAAATAGGCGGAGAAGTCCTAATCATTACATCTTTTCAAGTTGTTTTATCTTTTCAGGTCATTAAGAATTTTCATTGGAGGCTTAGGCCTTGTCTTGGAGATTTTCTTTTTACATGATGTGCTGAACTTGTAGAAAAAAAGAGCATTATATCCACTTAAATTAATCCTGTTTCTAATTGATTTAGTTATCAAAAATGAAATCTCAGTATGTTTTCTTCTGCACACACTTGTCGGTGTAGTGCTGAAGCTAATTAATGGTAAACTATATATGAAGGTAAGTATAAAGACTTTGGAGAATATATCGGTTAATTCTTCAACATTATAAGGATTTTTAGATAAAATTCTTGGTGCATGCTGCCCAAAGAGACAAAGATGATCACCATTGACAATGATGGTGCATATGAAGTTAAGTGTTGCATCAATAAATAACTGAAAAGAAAGTTGACCAATGTATCCTTAACAGTCACAAAGTGATTGCCAACTGGTTTTTATATCATTGTCAAGGTGGTCTTTGCTCAGTTGTTGTATTTTCCATCAGATGCTCGGTTAAGATCACTAATGTCTGCTTCAAATGATGCAGATTAGATTTATCAGCTTGTTAATTTGAAAGAATAGAAGGCTACACCATATTTGAACTGTGGTGGAGGAAGATGTTTCTCACATTTTTGAGTTCATATGCATCATACTTTTGAATATGGAGGGTATTTGAGGAGAATTTTATTTGACTTGTTTCGTTTTGCAGACTGTGCAAATCCAACAGCGAGCTGAACGAGATGCTGCAATTGCCCGAGTAGAGCAAAGTAGGATTATCCTTGCAATGAGATTGGCTGAACATCAAGGTAAGAAGTACAAAGTGATTGAAGAAGCTTTCGCATTAGTTGGGGATGTACAGGATGCTAGTCGGTTCATCTCCCCCGAAAACCTATATTGCCCAGCTGAAAACCTTGCTAAGGCTGAAGGGAAAAGGTCCAATTTACTGGTCAGAGTCCTCATTTCCAGTTTTGATCTTGCAAAGAAGTCTCTTAAATTGGAACAAGTGGGTGGGATTCTTGGAAATGCCGCTCTTTTCACAATTAGCATGATAGCGTTGCTCCATCTCCATCAAGTGGTTTATAAGGAGCATCCATACAAGCAAGAAGACCATACCTACACCAGTAGGAATGCGAGGAAAGCTTCGCCTTTGGATGGCACCTCATCTAATGCTAGTATCAAGCACCTGGATGTGATGCTAGCTCGGGGTTGAAGTAAATGTTGACTCAAATCCTTCGTTGAATGACGGAGGCCGGCTTTTCACTGACGTACTTAAAGAGTAAGTTTGAAGATTTTGCAACATAGTAAGCATTCCTATCCCAATTTCACATCTTTAGGGTTGATTCAACTGCATTATAAATGGGGATCATCCTTGAGTCTAAGAAAGAATTAGAACATGAATGATTGTATTAATAGGCTGTGGGTCTGTTTATCTTTTTTTCACTTTGCTTTACTCTCTGAAACACTTCGTGTATATCCCGCTTTGTTATCCAATTTCATTTGATTCGTACCCGTAATCATAGTTTGTTATGTCTGCAATCTTTAGAGTTGGCAAAAGGGCCGGTCTACCCTGAAGTCAACAGGACAAATCCGTTTTAAATTTCATTCTCAGGATATGATTATAATGGATTTGATGCTGAAATTTGGAATTGAGAATTAAGTATAGTAGAGATTACATAAATTAGACAATGTGTTATAATATATTTCTCATTATTTTGTGTTAAACACTATTTAAAGGATTTTCTTTTTTCTGTTTTTCCTTTCAAAAGCAGCTCTCCTATCTGCAAATTACTGAATTAGTTCATAAAAGTGAAAAGAGCTCCTCATAACACAGATCCTATAACAATTAAGATAAGTAAATAAACTTAAAATGGTAATAGGCTAAGTGAAAATGGATTTTTACAGTGCAATTATTAGATATAAATTCCTAGGATCGGTGCTTTTGTCTAACCTTATTCTTCTAATTCTATCCTAACCTGACAACGTTATCCTTAATTCACAACTGATTGAAGCAGAATCGGGGTTAAAAATTCACAGCTATGTTAAAAATTAATTTTACTGTCTCTCACAAAGGACCTATCCGGATCGAGCGAGATTAATCTGAGTATGAATGACTTAAAAGCATCTTTTCATAATTAAAAACTCTTAAAACATGTCCTCGTAACCAAAAAAAAAAAATCAACTTTGTGTTTGTACTCCACCAAAGGTCTCTTTTCTCTCAATTTTCGCTCTGTCATCTCTTCCTCACAGCCGCTCTGTTCATCTTTATTCTCACTTGCCTAACTCTAAGTTTCAGTCGAAAAGGTTCAGACTTTAACATAGCTGTGAATTTTTAGCCTCAATCAGTTGTGAATTAATGACGACATTTTTGGGTTGAAATAGAGTTAGAAAGAATAAGGTTAAGCAGAGGATCTAACTCGATTCTCCTACGAATCTTCACTCTCGCTTCCGCAAGTCCTCATGTTTGTCATCGATGGATCATCCACCTCAATCTCATTCTCACCGCCATCTTCACCGGACAACTCTTCTAAAGACAACCCTTTCGTCTCGGTCATGAAAAAAGTGAAACAAAATCCAAGCATGTTCGTGAAGGCCAGCACCATTAGAGAATGCTTGGTCCTGTCATGACCTTGTTTCAATGTGTATGTTTGAACCACAAACGTCCCAACCATGGCTCCCAACTTTCCGGCTGCCGCGCTCAGCCCGTGGCACAGACATCTCATCCTCATCGGAAACAACTCCGCAGCCATGATAAACGTGGTTGAATTGGGTCCAAAGTTGGCGAAAAAGAAGGTTAGAGAATACAGGACTGCAAATAGAGCATGATTTTGGTCCCTTATGTAATCGTACTTCACTCCCATTATCAACATGAACGCAGACATCATTAGAAACCCCATAAGTTGGATCGCCAATCGTCCGAACTTGTCGATCAGAAACACAGTGCCCAGGTAACCTGGGAATGTTCCAAGGAATGCAGCTATGAACATGGCTCTTGAATGCTGATAAACTTCTTCAATGGCATTAACTTTAGTAGGATTTTTGGTTAAACCCATATCTGGAAACAAGTCCTTTTGTGTAAGATTTTGTGAATAGAACGCGATGTCAAGTAAACACCAACTGCACATTGCTCCTGCAAAATAAATCATTCAGAAAAAAACATGAATCAAACCCAAAAGAAAAAGAAGAAAGAAGATTTTACACTTTCTCTATTGTTACCTATCAAATGGATTCCATGGAATTCGAAGAAGGGAATTGACCATAATGGGTAGCTATTTACAGCTTTAAACTTCGAAATCTTGCGTTCCTCATCAGGGTCTTCATGGACATGAATCTTAAGAACACGTCTCATATCAGAAACAGCATTTCTTGCTGCATCATTTTTAGGATCAGGTTTGATAACAGCAGTGTAACGTGCAGTCTCAGGCAATTTCCTGAGCCAAAAGTATGTTATAGCAGCTGGAAGAGCACCAACCATTAAGACAATCCTCCATAAAATGTTTCCCTGTGGTTGTGCTGAATGTGCAGGATATTGGTAAAACGGCTTCGCATCATAATAAATAAGAAAGATTTTAGAAAGAACCATCGGGACCAGTCCTGAGCAGATGATCCCAAAACCTTGCATTGTAAACAGCCCTGATAAGAAAGCTCCACGAGTCTTCCTATTAGCATACTCGGACATGATTGTGGCACAAAGAGGATAAGTGCCACCTAGAGCAACACCTAACCAAAACCTGAAGAAACATAGAATGGCAATAACAGATACAGGGGATCCAAAGGGCGAACCAGAGAAAAGGGCAGATAAGAAAATGAGTATCATGGTCATTCCATAAGCTTTCTTTCGACCGATTCTGTCACCGAGCCAACCGAAGTACAACTGTCCGCAGAAAGTTCCGGTCAGTGCCGCTCCGTTGACTATGTTGTTCACGTACTGCGGAAGCCTACCAGGCTGTCTAAGAAGAGGGTCGTAGAAGTAAATGCGACCCAGAAGCTTGGTTATGGCGTTTATGCAGAAAAAGTTGTAGGTCGTCGCGAAAAAGCCCATTCCAGTGATGCCCAACACTACGAAGTGGTACTTTTGAGTAGCTGCATCGTCCATGGCATTAAGCACGGCTAAGTTGTTCGAGACCATCTTGGCAGTAGTGTCGGTGGTGACGGCCGTGTTGGAGGGATACTGTTTAGCTTTTGGCGTCCTTAATTTTTTATACAGGTGTCGTATGTATCTTCTTGCTCTCGCTGTCCATGTTAGGCTAAGAAAGCGAATTGCTTTGAATGCAGCAAGACAGAGGAGTAGTTCGGTAGTTAATTGCGTGGAAGTTTCAGATGCTTTAATACATTGCATTTAAAACAAAAAACAAAAACCACGTGATCAATTATTAAATTTTTTATTTCATAAAAACAATTTGGACCTTAAAGTTAGACTTTGGGAAGCTTTAGCTTCTCTCAAAGTCCGTTGAGCAATATTACATTAGTTATTAGTTGATTTTATCAGCGGTTAGTTAATATTAGATTAATATATAACTTATTTGACTAGCGGATGATATCAGTAATTTATTTAAAAATATTTGATAAAATTAACTGTTTAATTATTTATATATAAAATAACTTATAAAGGTGTGATTTAAAAAAATAATCTATAAGGACATAAATATTATCTGTATATATCTTACTATTTTTTAAATATTCTAGTAAGAATTTAAAAAGAGCAAAAAAAGTCAATACTATCACTTTCTCCGGTATCTTCTGACGAGCCTTAAGAATAAAAACCTTCTCAATACAACTTCTTAGTGATAAATGAGTTTGATTAAAAACTTCTCGATAGCCTCTTAGATTGGCAAGGGTCAATTGAAGAACTTGAATCATTACTAAAATGCCACTAAAAATAGGCTTCAGAAAGAGTTCGGTCGAATCACACTGGAGTTTTTCCTCAAATGTAACATCAACGAATTTAATATGAAATTGAGTCTGTAAAAATGATATCGATTTAATTTTTAATTTAAGAAAATATAATTTTTTGTTAATTTAATTTTAATTTTTAAATTTTACAAATTGAAACTATAGTTTTAATATGTTAAATTAAAATAAAATTATTTTGAAATTTTTTATATTAATCTCTTAAAATTTAAAGTTAAGTAAAAATAATTAATTTAAATTTGACTTGTTAATCTTAGATTAAATTGAATTGAATTAAAAATAATATACAAGTGATAATAATATTATATACTAAATATTGAAAAAAAAGGGACCTAAACATCGGGTCTATACAAAAGTAATTAATGTAATATAATTATAGATAACAAATTTAAAAGTATTAAAGTTTTTGAAAATTTTAATTTAATATAAATATTTTAAAATTGTATTTTAATGACTAACTTTTTATAAAATTGTATTTCAAATTTATATCTCTATCTCAATCTCTTTGAGTAATTTGTAATAACTTTTAGATATAATAATCTTTCAGTCTCTTAATTTCCTAGCCACTTAAGAAAAACTCTCCTTATAGTAACATTTTCAAAATTAACAGACTGAGTTCAATCTGTCAACCCAATCAACTGATTATCAAACATAATTATCTACAGTTTGACACATTCAAATAGCTAAAATCTTTCAATCTGCTAAAAAATAGTTGATAAGTTATTTATAAACAATGTCTTAATGCATATATGTAAGTAACCTAGGTTTGATCGAGTTTACTTTGGAAGTTATTAAGACCCTCAAGAGGGTCATAATGTATGCAACCTTAACTTTGTATTTTTACAAAGAGGTTATTTATGTGACTTGAACATGTGATCTTATGATCACAAATGAGCAACTTTACCAATTACTCAAAGACTCACCCTCTTAGAAGTTATTAATACACGTAAATTAAACTTTTACGAATGTAAGCTTTATTAATTAAGTTCAAAATATCAAAATTGAGGGTAAAAGAAACAAATATTCCCTATATTTTGTTTTTTGAAAATTTATACTATTTTTCAATTAAAAAACTCCTTTTATCAAATTTTAATTAAAATTAAGACAAAATACTTGCAAAAGGAACATTACACTTGTACCAAAATTAAATATTGCTTATATGATGCTTTAACTCAACTCTTAAACTCGAATTGAATTAATCAAATTTGACTTAAATTAATAATTTATAATAAACATCTTAAAATATCAATTTAAGTAAGTTTAATTAGTTTTGATTATATTTAAAAGTTGAGTTAAGTCATCATATTAGTAACATTAGATTAATTATATTTAATATTTATTTATATCAAATGTGTTTTGTCAAAATTTATAATCAAAGTTTATACGAAACATTTTAAAAAACTTGTAACGCCTCGAAATCTCGATTTCTTAAGTAGTACTTTTTGGGTTATAAATAGTACATCCTGAGGTGAATAGTAACACTTGGGGCCTAAACTGCACTTTATTTTATTTAACATCAGATAGTATTATTCAAGGACAATTCGAGAATCAAATTTGAGGTCAAAATCAGTTCATTTTGATGGTTTGACCAGTAGTTGATAGGTGGTTAAAGTTTGACTCGAGAAAGGGGTGAAAGTCAAACTCAAAATTCTGTACGATCCTTCATTTCTTTATTTGAACATATTATAACCTTAAAAAATATATAATTATTCGGTACATCTACCTCTAAATCTTTCACAATCACCTACGTGACTCTAGTACTTATAGTAGATCTACTACAACTTTCTTCTAATTTTCTTCAAAACTTACGCACGAAAAGAAAACTACACGCTAAGCTATAAGCTTAGAAGTGTTCAAATAATTCAGTTTCTCACCCAATTCATTTCATTCATCCCATAACATGCATAACATATAATATTTTTCAAATATAAAAATAAAATTAAAATATATTCATTTATTTCTAAGCATAAATAGGCATCAAAATTAATATATGAAATTTAAGCATGTATCTATTATATTAATTTATATCTAATTACATAATGATCAATAAATTTTACAATCAATTGCTACTTCCATTTAAAATTCTTTAATCAATAGTTATGCATTTATACATTCTTCCATAATTGCCTTAAAGTAAAATCCACCAGAAGTCAGATAAACAAGATTTTAAAATACCGGACCGAGTTTTTAGAACCATATGGCCCAACGCTCCAAATTCTCGATTTCATAATAGTACTTTTTGGGCCGTGAATAGTATATCTCGAGGTAAATAATGACACTTAGGACCTAAATTTCACTTTATTTAACATCGGATAGTATTATTCAATGATAGTCTGATTATCAAATTTAAGGTTAAAATGAGTTCATTTTGAGAGTTTGACCAAGAGTTTACTCGAGAAATAGGTAAACGTCAAACTCGAAAATAATAAAGAATAAATGATATTAATTAAGTTCTTTATGTGGAGTTGAATTTTTTTTAAAGGGTATTACTTATTGGGAAGAAGAAAAGAATTTCATTTTTTATATGCATTAATGGGTATTATTTTTAATGAGACCAACTAGCATTAATTATCACCAAATATTTTTAGCTGCCACCAAATAGCATTAATTGTTACTTGTTCACTATCTTCTTTCCCAAAGTTTTTGAGAATCAAACTTTCCATCTTTCTTTCATTTTGTTTTCTTTCATTTTCAAGTTAACATTTTCTATCTTTAACCCCCAAATCAACTATTAAATACTAAATCATCAATCAAGGGTCCAAAAACTAATAAAGTGTAATTGAAAAAATTAAATGAAAACTAATTATTTATTTTAGTTTATAAAAATTAAATAGTTTATGAAAACTGGTCAATTAATTAATAGATTTATAAATTTTTAACAACAAAGATTAAACTAAATTGAACTAAAAAGTTAGAAGCTGATCCAAAAAATTACCCGGTTCAAGATTGTTACTATTAAACCAGTCAAATTGGTTTTTAAAACATTTATAATAAGTATATAGATAATTGATTTATTATAATCCCTCAATTATTTTTAGATTTAAGGGTATTAAAAAATGGTAATTTAATTATGATAAATTTACTTCACAAAAATTAAATTAAATTTCAATAATAATAATTATACTCTAATTAATTTTTTAAAAAATAAAAATTAGAAAGACCTAAAAATAAATTATAAATCTATAATAATTACTAATACTAAACTCACTTAGAAATTTTGTTCTCTATTTAACAATTTCCAATTTTCACTCCTTATTTTTAAATAATTATTTTTACTTCATTATTTAAAATGCAGTAGATTTGTTAGGTTTAATAACCTAACAAATCTACTATATTTTCAAAGTAGAAGTCGAGTATTATAATTACAAATTAAAAAAAGTAAAAGATTTTATAAACATATAAAAAATGATTAATTAACTTTTTTAATAATTCAACTTCAACTAGAGTCATTATTGATTGAAAGTGGTATAATGTTTTTTCTCGTTTAATGTATAATAAATAAGTTTAATTAATCACCTAATTTCTTCCCAACTACTTGGCTAATGTGAAGGGGAATTGATCACTTGTTCCTATTACCTTTTTCCTACCCTGTTCCATCTAATAAATGAGATTCATAGAAAATAAATAGTTAGATGTTAATGGAATACGATAAGAACAAGATAATAGAAACATATGATCGAAACGTAATGTGAAATCAGTGTTTAAAAAATCGGACCGAACCGGTAGGTCGGACCAGAGAATCGGTAAACCGGAGCATGAAACGGTCCAGTTTAGCCCGTATTTTTTGTGAGTGATTGACCCGTTTATTTTACGGTCGGACAGGTAAAAACTATTGAACCGGTGAAAGAAAGAACCGACCGGTCCATTTAAAATACCTTGATTTTGATGATTTCAACTTGAATGATTATTATGATTAGTGATCATTTTTTTAATCTTTTTGATGAACTATGACTAGTGAGTTTTGTTATCTTATTTTGTGTTGTATTTGGCGAACTTTTTTTAAAAATGTATATTTTGAAGTTTGAAGGTTTAAGTTAAATTTACAATTAGATAAATAAATAATTAAATAGTATGTTTAAAAATTATCTTATATATATATAATATATATATAATAAAATTTTATATATTTATTAACCACCGATTTGATCACGGATGAATTTCGGTTGAATTATTGACTCTTGAATCAGTTACTTCTCCGATTCAATCACCGGTCTAATTTTTAAAACATTGAGTGGAGCTCTTTTCCTGGTTCTTGCGGCGAAGGTGCACGTAAGACAGCCAACCACCATGACTATTTTTTGTCATTTTTCACTGTGGAACTTTGTGAGATGGCGCTTTGGAAATTGTCTGGATTTGGAACCCCCTTTCTGTTCTGTAATTCTAGATGGACACGCCGCTTATGGCCCTCACCACGCGTTGCAGGTCTTGTTCTTTGCCCTATATAAAAGTTGACAAAAAGTACATAGCCAAGTTGATGCTTCAGTGTTTGATGGGCATGTGATATCTCTCATGTCTAAGCTGATGATTCAATGTTTGATGGGCATGTGCTGCTTCCATATATCATATTATAGTCAGTCTCATCATCCAAGGCACAGGCTTACCCTAAATATTGTTTCTTTTGGTGAAATAGAGAAAGGAGATGAGCCTGCAATTCTAAAGTTAACTTTGACCTAATCCATTATCCACCAGTTTTTCACTTTCTGATCAATGTCATGGTCCCAACTTTATTTGTCTAACCAACCACTAGTGCCATTTCCTATTGGCTAAATTATACTATTAGTCGTACGTGTTTCAAGTGTGGCTCTGCTTCCTCTGTTCTGTTCTCTCTTTCTATGTTTTGTATTTTTCTTGGTAATTGTCATCATTTGAAATGATTACAAGGATTATGTTTTTGAGTGCTCTTCTTCTAAATATACTTTTAACATCTCCTAATCTTCAAGATGTGAAAGTTTGGAAGGTAGCTTCATTATGCCTACTTCCGCGGGATTTGCCTTTTGTCCCCAGAAACATTTTAGTTTCTTAGTCTTGAGGTGAAAATTTGTCAAGTAGGCATGCGTCCACTTGTCCATTCATTACTATTTTTTAATTTTTATCTCCACCATGCTCTAGTGGACTTCATCCATGCTGCCCCTCCTTGACCACATTATCACATCATTTCCAAACAGAGTCAGCAGGACAGAGAGAAAGAAAGAGCTTAGGAGAGCATTGCAGTGTCCTGATTTCAGCATTTCCTTTTTGGTTTCTTTTGAACTTGCTTCGGTGTCATCAATACAGTTCGTAAGCATTGCAGTGTCCTGATTTCAGCATTTCTTTTTGGTTTATTTTGAACTTGCTTCGGTATCATCAATACAGTTCATACTTGTCCATTAACTCTCCTTGTGAGGATGAGCTCTTATGCAGATAGTTTCGAGTATTTACAGATTACTCTAAGCCTCACCTTTCGAGATATTGAACTCTGTTTTCTATATTAATCTGCTGAGATTCAAAAGATTATGATGTAAAGATTGAAGATATGCCAGAATTGAAAAAATAGGACAAGATTGAAGGGAGTCTTACTTCTGCTGGGGTGTTCCAGTTATGTATTATAGCGTCAGGCATGACCATGGCCAAAAAAAAAAAAAAGGCAAGAAAAGAAGTCCCATTATTATTCAAGAAAGTGATTTAGCTTTTGCCCTATAGCATAGGTAAACAGAAATCCACAAAAGGGCTGTTCAATGAGAAAGAAAAAGAGAGTTGGGAGAAAGAATTATAATTCAAAACTTTTATATTGTAAAAGATACTGAAAAGCTTACACAAGCTTCATAATGGCCTTTACTTGTAGAGCACATTTCCCAACCATACAAGCAACTCCTCTGTCTTATATTTAATATAAAAAGTGATCTGACAACGGTATATTTGTTTACCAACTCCTAAGAAGCAGAAATGCTGGTTTCATACCTTATGTCATAAATATTACAAAACAATTGGTTTAGACTTCTCCATGTAAAGTGAGAAACTGTACTACCTTACCAAGCTCATTACAATTTTAAGAGCATATCAAGATTTTGCTTCATTATGTTCCTGCCCCACAGAAGTAATGAGGAATCCAATTGCCCTTTATCTCTGAAACAGAGGTTTTCTGCCAATGTGTATAGCATGAGTAGAAAACAAAAAGGATAAAGAGGCAATTGTGACAAATCACTACCGCCCGATCTGACACCAACCACCACTACTACTCAAAAACACTTAGGTGCGATGCTCTTCCGTGGGCCATAGGACCCATTATTAGACTAGAGACTAGAGAGGGGAAGGGAAGGAGGACAGGCAAATGGATTGGCTTCAGCACCAAGAAAAAGTCTCTTTTACATCTACAGAGGTGAGACAGAAGGAAAGAAAGACAGTTCAAGAGAGACAGGTCAAGGAAAGCAACCACAGCAAATATTCTTCTTATTTGAGCATGCATTGAAATCACATCTACGTTTATCATTACAAGAGATTTTCAACTTCAATCAAAAGTCAAGTGAGCTCCATCTACAAAACACAACCATCGTATTAACTTAATCTTCATAAAGAAATCATGTGAATGTACATGTCATAATAGCTTCGCAGTACTTGAATTGACTCTCATATACTTCAGCCAGTTGGCCTTTATGCTCTGGTTTCATATCATGCAGGCTTAATGACCGAACCCCAATTTTCCTTCTAGGAAAACCAAAAAGAGAAGTCTCCATTTCCAAGTTTGGTCTCATGTATCATGATTCTGTTCCTCTGCTCATTCCCTATTTGAAAAAGAACATTTTTTTTTGAAACTCTGAGAAAGCAAATGTAGCCAAGATAGGCTGTCGGATTCACCAAACTATTGGCTTGGCTCTGCTATGGTAGAAAGGAGAAGAATACCTGAAAAAGGCTCCTTTATTGGAAACGTACTGTATCATACCAAAGCTGATACTGTTACTTACTGAGTATTTTTTTTTTTTTACCATCTAAAAACTAAAAAGACAAACGCAAGGATGAAGCATCTGTAACTTCTGCTATAAAATTCAAAACTTTAAAGCACATTCTCTGTTCTCATTTTCAGTAGACAGCCCCACGGTTGCTGACTGGGACCCCAAGTCAGAAGCACAGCTCACTCCCATTTGTTTCTTCTTCTCCGAAGGCTTTCAAACGGACACCTTAGATAATACATTTACGTATAAAGCTAGTACACAAAAACACATTCACCTTTTACTCTTTATATAATGCACCCCCACTGAGCAACAACTTAGCCACCTCTCTCCTTTCTTTCTTGTCCTTTCTCTGTATTTGCATTCGCTTCCTCTGGGTTCTTTCCCGTTCAGTGTGAAACCATGCCTAGTATTCCAAGGAAAGAAATGGCATTGGGTTTAGTTGTGCTTCAGCTATGGTTTTTCCTGGTTGTTGAGTCCTGTCCTTGCCTAGTAGATATAATTACTTTGTTACCTGGTCAACCTCCTGTAGGATTCCTGCAGTATTCAGGTTATGTGACCGTAGATGCAAAGAAACAGAAAGCTCTGTTTTACTACTTTGTTGAAGCAGAAGTTGATCCAGCTTCCAAGCCTCTTGTTCTTTGGCTAAATGGAGGTTTCATATTCTAAGTCATTGCTCATTGTTCTTGTAGATTTTCGATTCTTTTCCATTCACAGGCACGAAAAGATTCTGCATTATTTTTTGCATAATTCATAATGAAATACTGTTTTTTTTTTCAGGGCCAGGTTGTTCTTCTTTAGGAGTTGGTGCATTTTCTGAGAATGGACCCTTTAGACCGAGCGGACAGGTTCTAGTCAAGAACCAGTATAGCTGGAACAAGGGTAGGTCACTAGGTCTGTTTATTGTTTGAAGAATCTACAAAGCAATGATCTTTAGCATGTACTTTTCTCTTTTTGCATTGCAGAGGCCAATATATTGTATTTGGAGGCACCAATTGGAGTTGGTTTCTCTTATTCTGTTGACAACTCCGCTTATGATGCTGTAAATGACAAAGTCACTGGTAGGCTTAGACAGATTCTGATAACCTCATTGAAGTTTTATCAGCTTCTTTAATTTGCTTTAACGTTTAAGACATAGAAACGAATATCTTTCCGGGAAGGTATTCAAAATATTTTGAATTCCACAAGACAATTTTTTGTATGTCAAAGATTCAAAGTCGATTTATTTTCCATTTCTTTTTATCTTTTCATTTGTCTTCTTCTTCTTCTTCTTCTTCTTCTTCTTCTTCTTCTTTTTCCCTTCATTCTCTCTCTCTCCCTGCAATTTCTTGAATTTGCGTTTGAATCTTTAGAGTTCACTGAACATAGATACTCGAAAAGAATGTTCTGCATTTTCCTACTTTACAGATGTGCTGTCTTCATTGCTTCATATGCCTGTTTCTATTGTTCTGTTTCTGAGTTGACAAAAAGGTCATTTCTTTCAATATGGAACTGTCTTGTCTTTGCTACATACAGCCACGGATAACCTGGAGTTCTTGCAAAACTGGTTTGTCAAATTTCCACATTACAGGAACAGAAGTCTTTACATCACAGGAGAAAGTTACGCTGGTACTAGTCAAGCTGCTTAGAAACAACTTATCCTCTTTCCTTTCTTTGAAAAATAGTTATAAGTTGGAAGGGAGTAACACTTTGGTTTGATTAAACTAGGTCATTATGTGCCTCAGTTGGCAGACCTCATGCTTCAATTCAACAAGAAGGAAAACTTATTCAATCTAAAAGGAATTGCTGTAAGTCCAGCTAAAAGAAACCAACCTTTCAAGACATCCATTTCTTGTCATAGTTAATTGAATCCATGCAAGATTCATGCTTTTCTCCATTGGATTGCAGCTGGGAAATCCCGTTCTGCAGTTTGCTACAGACTTCAATTCAAGGGCCGAGTTCTTTTGGTCTCATGGACTGATATCAGATACAACTTACAAATTGTTCACTTCAGCTTGTAACTACTCGCGATATGTAAGTGAATACTATAGAGGTTCAGTTTCTCCCGTCTGTTCAATGGTCATGGGACAAGTGACTAAAGAAACCAGCAGGTTCGTGGACAAGTATGACGTCACTCTTGACGTTTGTATATCATCAGTGCTTGCACAATCTAAAGTCATTTCTCCCGAAGTAAGTGGAAGTCTTCATCACAGGAAAATTTTATGTTTCCTTCGCTTTTCCGTTATACATATGTGCTAAACTTAGTATGTTTACAGTTTACTTGATCTCTGTCTCTACAGGAAGTTGCAGACAACGTAGATGTATGTGTGGAAGATGAAACAGTGAATTATCTAAACAGGCCAGATGTGCAGATGGCTCTTCATGCAAGGCTTGTAGGGGTCCGTCGGTGGGCAGTTTGCAACAAGTAATTATCTATAGTAACTCTTCTCAGAGTTTTCGTGCATGTGCTTATTCTAACACAATGCTCTTCCTTTGTCTCTCTCTTTTGTCTGGGTTGTTTGATAATATATTTCATTGTTCATAACAGTATCCTTGATTATGAGTACCTTGACGTGGAAATACCAACAATTAACATAGTGGGGAACCTCATCAAGGCAGGAGTCCCAGTACTGGTCTATAGGTAAATGCCTTTGACAATATTTTTCAGTTTTATGATCTCTTGCAAAATTTAAAAATTGACAGTAACAATGGAGGCTAATGGTATGCTAACTTCAACACAGTGGAGACCAAGATTCTGTTATACCATTGACTGGAAGCAGAACATTAGTTCATGGATTGGCCCAGGAATTGGGACTGAGAACCACTGTGCCTTACAGAGTTTGGTTTTCTGGGCAGCAGGTAAGCCCTCTTAAAAGACAAAATTTTGAGCATATAAACATGGACAATTGGGTGTAAGGATCGGGATGAATATTGATTTCTCAACCTCAGGTTGGTGGCTGGACTCAAGTATACGGTGATATCCTATCTTTTGCGACTATTAGAGGAGCATCCCATGAAGCTCCATTTTCTCAGCCTGAAAGGTCGCTTGTGCTGTTCAAGGCATTTTTGGGAGGCCAGCCTCTACCTGAGACCTTCTGATCTTCTGATCAGTTCTTTATGGAAATACAGATTCAATTGTAAGTAAAGTTGGGTGTTGGGTTGATATTAGAAGAGCAAGTAATTAACTTTTTGGTCCTCTGGAGTCTTCCTCATTCCGGTGTTACATACTTCTGTAAAACTCTCTGAAGTTCTCAAGTAAAAGAAAGAATGCCATAAGCATGAATTTTGAACATTTGTCCCTCCAGGTTTCATTAACATCTACATCTGAAAACTCCATCCAAAAAAATGACAGAGAAAAGGAAATTTGGTTGACTTATGCACTGTGAGAGAAAAATTTCAAGTTGAGTATTGAAAATGGAAGAATTTGGAGTAGAAATAGTGGAACAAGTTAAAGTTTTTGCATTTCAAGTTACTAGCACATAACATTAAACAGCAGAGCAAACTTAAGAAAGTTGTGAAGATGTTCCTAGAGTATTTTTACAGACGTGGGTAAGCACAACTGGGGCTTCCACCCGCATTTTTAGACTGGTGAATTCAAATGCTAGTAAAGGTTTTGATAACATCACAGATATGCTTCGAATCAGTCCATTATCTAGTTCATCTCCGGTGGACTCCACAGTTGGGCAATTTTGGTGGCTGAAAGTCTCCTGTACTCCATCCTTTGATTCCAAAGGAAGTCCTGAAACTTTCACCGGCTGCACAGTTCGCACCCTGAGATCATTTATCCCCAGAAAAACAAGATGACTACCTTATACACATCGTATTTGTTCCAGTTTACTGCAGAGACAAAATTTGGAGTTTTCTTTATCGAAACTTAATTGGTATACCAAAGTTCTTGCTTGAACATTGGACAACTGATGTTATAGACAGCATCAGGAAGCCGACAGTTATTTATGTGAATTGGATGTACCATTATGGTTGCTAACCACAGTTGTATTTACACAGAGAGAAAAGGGCCTCATTAACTGATACTTAAAGTCAGTCCATTTGTAATCGAGAAATAGCTATGGCTACAATTCCAAGACACAGCGTACCTGCACTCGATATGGCAAGAATACCTCAGAAAGTTGGGGATGTATTTCGTACCACCACTGCAATTTTACGGCGTAGGAACGTTAGGTTGCCTCATGAACGGTGACTATTTTAGCGCACAAAGAAGTTAGAATAGTACCTAAAACTTGGTAAAGACATCTTGACTGATGGCCCCATCCACTTGCAGGATTTCAGTCCTGGCATTGAGGTGCAAAAAAAAACTCGAAATGCTACTGTAACTAGATCAGATACAAATATTCTGGAACAGGGATAATCAACTTACCAACACTTTTAAGGTTAATATCACAAATGTCAGTCACAGAAGGACCATTAAGTTCAGCCACTCGAACGTCCGCACAATCATCTGCACTTGAGAGTGTACCTCCCAAGCCAATTATGTTCAGGAAGCCATTAAATGTACTCCCTTCTTGCCTTGGGATCGCTGTGACTCTCTGTTTCAAAGAGAGCCTATTACGAATATGAAACTTGCATAACATCCACTAAAATGACTGACAATTGCTGATGAGTTTCCAGTGCCAATGGCTTATTGTAGCATTTGATTGGTTCAGATGCAATCATTATTGTATGAAACAAAAATACAGGCTGGCTACTTTAAGACAGGCTCCGCCTTACAAAACAACATAGAATGTATATAAGAAGAAACAATTATGCTGGATAAGGCGTATGTTGTAGCCTGGCTGATTAATTGGATCCTTTGAATGGAGTCTGAACTTTTATACCCAAGTGGAAGTTCACTGGAATGGTTGAAAGTAACGAAAACAAGGATTACCTTGGAAAATTTGGCAACTTGACTTGGAAGACCTACATGCTGCGAGAAGTGCAAAAAGATCAGACTACTAGTTGCATTCAGAAATATTTAGTTTGGCTGCCAAGTGTGCTCATGAAGGAAATACCAAAGATAAATCATGGAAGTTTCATAAGTCACAGTTGAGGAGTATGTAAGCCTCAGATCTGTATACCCTGTACTAGGAAGTACCAAAGGAAAAAGAAAAGCGGTTTCTACCTGTCATCTGGGATAATAATTTCTATTTGGTTTAAGAATTCCACTTCTTTTAGTTGATTGTCGTCGAAGGAAGTTAGAAATTACAAGCTTAACAAGGACGTATATTGATGGAAAAACATGAAGATCAGTCGCAACTGCGAGAAAGACATAAGCCCAGAAACTTTAGAAAGCTGATAAAGCCTTGGTTGAATAATCCAATTCTGTAAGACATCTCTATCCAAAATTTACACTTGTCTAGGGTGATATGCTAGCATTTGCTCAAACAATTCAGATGCCTACTCCTACACTTCACCATCTCACAATTTCAGTACTTAATGCAAGAGATTGATTTTGTGTGACCTCCCACCTTTCTTCCATGATTACAAGCATCATCGCTGCTCACAAGCACCCTGGCTGCCCACCTGTTGAAAGAAACATTAAGAGCATCTCAAAAGTGTAAAACTAAGATGGAGAAGGAAAAAAAAAAAAAGAATATAATAACACCTGTTGAAAGAACATCTAGGTCCACATAGTAGAAAACCAGTTGCCTCAATTTACATGACCTGTATTATTTATGCTGATCTTAAACTATGAAAATCATTTTAGGTCCCTGTCTGAGTCACTTCAACATGACAACTGCAACTTGATTAGATGTACGTGCCAGGCCACTTTAAAGAAATATAAAAGTTTCAAAACCAATGATTAGCGTTATAACAGTGGATTCTCTGTCAGTAAATTTCTATCATCTCTCCCATGGACAGGAATTACAAAGTTTCCAAGGAATTACAAAGTTGGCTATCCCATCAAAGTCGAACAGTGAACTCTATTGAACGGCAACAGGAACCAGATAAAATTTTGCCAGCTGTGGTACTGGATTCTTATCAGAAATGACATTTTTATTTCGTAATTTGTCTAAATTCATCGTGTAGGATAAATACAAGAAAGATGACACGTTTTCCCTCATACTTCGACTATTTTGAACTCATCATATAGGAAACATATGCCAAAGACGACATCATTTGTATCATAACAAGACTATTCTCAACTCGCTGTAAAGAAGACACAAGATTGAGGATAGGAAACATACGCACAAGATGTTGGGGGGTTCCACATAATCCCAGCAATCACCACTAGCTACACACAAAAAGAACATAATACTAGTGACACCAGATCAACTAATCAAAATAATTGGGAAGTTAACTTCTGGTAACTGGAATTCCAATTCAGGCTTTTAATTGAAGACTGTAAAAGTTATATCATTTTACATGTCATATGAAGCAGTGATCATATACATGCTTTGAAGTGGAAGTGATCAAGCAATTTGTTTTCAATTCCCCCATCCTTGAACCAAAAACAGAGCAATGTCACAGGATATTATAAACCCCTTAACATATGAATACTTTGCAGACAGCAGAATTGGTGAATAAGAGAAACCTCATCAAATGCCCCAGCTGGACTATCCTCATAGCTAGCAAGGAAAAACCCACCAAGTGTATATCTACAGGGTAGGAAACAAAAGTTGTTAGTGATAACACGGATTTCATGTAGTAAGCAACTACTCCTATCCACTTGAGAAAGTTCATTAGCAAACGTAAGGGAAATATATGCATACCCAAAAGCTTCAACTAATCTAAACTCTTTCGGGATGAATGATCGAGCAGTTTCTGCCTTCACGAGATGAAGCTGATACAAGGCCCTTAAATAAAAGAATATATATGTGCTTTAAGAACTTCCCATGTAAAGCAATGATCACGTCGGCAGAGCAAACGAAAGTAGAAGTTAGAAGAGTTCATGCCTGCCTCTGAATCTCCAAGGTGGCTCGCCATAACCTGACGCGCGTTTTGGTTCTCCAACCAGCTCCATAATCACAAGGAGGTTACGGCAAGTAAAGAAACAATTGATTGAGGCAAGAACTCTGCGAACTCAATAGTAGAGAGCCTACTCAAACTTTATAGACAACATTTATGTTTTTTACTTGACATAGTCAAAGTTCTGAAAACTGGCAAAACAACTACCCATCACAGACTGCATTGTCCTGTAGAAGTCTATAACAGGCACCCATATGCAAATTGTGTAAACTCGAAGCACAAATGCAAAATGCTATAAATGTAAGTACACAAAAAAAGAAACAGGGGGCAGGTTCTGGACTGAGAAAAGGACAAAGATTAGAAGAAACAACCCTCAAAACGAGCAAAGCTCCATACTTGGAAAGTGTAGCTACAACTCAGTGTCCAAAGAGAGAGACTCTAAAAAGATGAGGGTGAAGTAAATGAGTGAGTAAGTGTGTGAGAGAGATAGCGCGGACAGAGAGTTACATGTTGCCAAGCAATCAGAAGGCTGAGAAGTGGATAAGGGTTGGACTTGGATCTATTAATATCCAATCCATACATTTATGATTGAGAGGCTGTAATTTGGCGCCAACTGAATTTGACGATACCACCAGCACCCATTCAGAGGCTTTGATTAAAACCACTTCCTTTCAGTTTCTTGCTCTTTTTCGGATATGTGTATATTACTTTACTGCTCCTTTGCTGTGAATCCCGGCGGTTGTTTCAGTCGTCTCCCCCACCACACTGACGCAAACACATGAACATGTGTTTCTTTAGCTTTAGATTAATTCTTCCGTATCTTAGATCAACTTAAGCATTACTGTTTCAACCGGCTTATCCTGTTAATTATGTTATAATTCCACTTGGTCTGGTGTAAATGGAAAAACATTTTCTTTTGATCTTTATTGCACTAAGAAGAAAAGAAAAACCGATAAGAGTCTTCTAAAAATTTGCTGACGTTATTGTTGCATACATATGCTTTCATTTCAGGTCCTGGAGAGTGTACCCAACGAGAACGATAAGGAAAATTTGGTTCTTCATAACCCGCATGTTTGGTGATTGTCA
Source organism: Erythroxylum shatona (assembly GCA_027568895.1). NCBI lineage: Eukaryota > Viridiplantae > Streptophyta > Magnoliopsida > Malpighiales > Erythroxylaceae > Erythroxylum > Erythroxylum shatona. The sequence continues at coordinate 7,678,576 of JAOSBK010000003.1, forward strand.
GCAAGTCATAAAGAATGTTGGGTTGTTCTTCTTCTTCTTCTAACAATAGTCATAACCTGCGATCGTTAACCATTACATGTCATGCAGCAATGTGGCAGTGAAACAACATTGAAATTTCTTTCCAGATGGCTACTGTGTAGGGGCTGGCATGGACGCCCACAAAAAGCACAAAGCGCAAACAAAGTGATCACTCGCAATCATGCATAGAATAGGATATCCGTGCGATTCCTCTTACCTTTAGTTGTCTTTGATATACACCATCAACGTGTCAGTTCCCAGAGTCTCAACTTTATGGTACGTTTGTCTTATGTCCCACTGCCATATAACGATTGAGGAAGATCTAAATCGTCCTTCCAAGTCCACCTGTCCGTTATGCATGAACTTGAATACTGGCGCGCCACTATAGCAATGGGGATTCAAGTGGTTATGGACCATATGTTCCAGCAGTGGAAAGCACTTATAATATTCAAGCGAATACCAAAAGCTCCATGATTCGTATTTCTTATCAAGCCATGACAATTTCTTTTCCTCAGAAATGTTCCTCGGATGCAGCGACCATGATACTGAATAAGGCCTTCAGGAAGTAGCAGCGAAGTAAGTTTCCAAGGATCACCAGTAGTCGTTACAAGAGCATTCTCCTGACTTGAAGTGATGGAATCTGAAAGAATCTCTAACGGAAATATCACGACCCGTCAAAAGGGACACCTGTTTAGCAAAATCATGGCAGTCTTTGCACGCCCTGAGGTTCCTGAAAACCGTTATAGGAGCATTGCTTGGCGTGGATATGAGCCCAAATGCTATAGCAAGCCTCTCACTGTGGTCAAGAGGTTGAATTTTTGTCTCTGGCAAACTAGTTGACAGACCCTCTTCAGTTGAAAGGCCATTTTCATTTCGTCTAATACAATGACCGAATTCTTCCAACTTTGCATAGATATCTTCTGTCTGAGGATGGTTTTTATCACCCACCACAAAGCGGTGAACTTTACCTTTGACAATAATCCAGCTGCAGCTCGGCTCCTTCTTCAAATTTCTTTCCACCATAGCTCTTCTAACATCAGCTGCTTCTAGCCACTTCCCATCAGCAGCAAACAGGTTGAACAATAAGATATAACCAGCAATGTCATCTGGGTCCAGCCGAAGGAGATTTTCAGCTGCGACCTTCCCTAGCTGGATGTTTCTATAGGTCCAACACCCGCCCAATAAACATTTCCAACTCGTTGCGTCGGGGACAAAAGGCATACTCGTTATCAGCTCATGTGCTTCGAATAGAAATCCAGCACGAGAGTACCCATCTATCATACAATTGTAGTGATCAATATTTGGAGTGACATTATACTTGCCTTCCATTGAATCCAAATACTGCCTGCCCTCTGTAACCATACCTGAATGGCTACAGGCGGTTAAAATTGCAATGAAAGTGATTGCATTAGGTCTTTCTCCGCAGTCCTGCATTCTCTTGAAAAGTTGCAAAGCTTCAGTAGCATTGCCCTGATATGCATAACCGGCAATAATAGCGGTCCAAGCCACGACATCAGGATCTTCTATTGACTCAAAAGCTTGCCTAGCATAATTTAGTTTGCCGCATCTTGAATACATTGTAATCATTGCACTGTCTCCATGTTGGGGAGCGACCATATTTCTCTTTATTGCATCTGCATGCACTTGGGTTCCTGTACTAAAGTCTGCAAGTGCGGAGCAAGATTGGAAAATGCTTGTATATGTGAATGAATTTAATTCCACAGGTTTCCTTCTTAAGGATTCATAAGTTTCAAGGGCTTCTTCAAATTTACCATTTTGGCAATAACCAGTAATCATAGCACTCCAGGTAACGTCATTTGGTTCAATAATCCTCTTAAATGCTTTGGAAGCAGATTCAAAACTTGAACATTTTATATAGAAGTCCAGAAGAGGTGTTCCCACTGAAACTTCAGATTCCAACCCAACTTTAACCACACAACCATGAATTTGTCTTCCGAAATTCAAGTCCTGTAAAGCTGCACATGCCTTGACAACAATCGAGAAAGCATATTCATCCAATTCAACACCTTCGGACACCATCCTGGAAAACAAAGTCAAAGCTTCCTTCTCTCTCCCAGCTTGACTGTACCCGACCATCAACCCTGTCCACGTCACAACATCTTTTTCACTCATTTGATCAAAAACGAGCTTAGCATCCTCCATGGAACTGCATTTTGCATACATGTTGGAGATTCCCGTGTTAACAGAGACAGTTTTGCCCAGTCCACTCCGTATGGCATGAGAATGCATCTGTTCACCAAGCCCCAAATGGGATGGCTTTATCAAAGACTTTATGAGACTAGTATAGATAAATGAATTCGGTCTCACTCCCACCTCGAGCATATCTCTAAACAAACAAAAGGCTTTATAAGGTTGATCATACTTTACGTAAGCCGATATAATTGTACCCCAAGAAATCAAATTTCTCTCAAGCATTTCGTCGAAGACAATTTGTGCATCCACCAAGCTCCCACACTCACAATACATCCTGAGAATGGAATTTTCAAGAAAAACAGGCGGGCTCTTCGCTTCTTTTCGAACTTGTTCGTGAATTAACCTTCCATCAGATAATGCTTGAAACTTCCCACATGTTTCAAACAGGCAAAGATACGAGTCAGGTCCAACGGAAATACCGGCCTCGTCCATTTGTCTGAGAAATTCACAAGCTTCATTGAGTTTCCCTCTTTTGGATAAAGAAACTAAATGAACATTCTCAACTTGGCCTTGTTTAATCTCAGGAGGTTTGAATGAAGATGGAGTGCATTTAAGTGAGAACCATGAAGGCATTTTAGTGAAATTCGAGAATTTGAAAGCTGGAACTTGGCCAGAAGCAATTACTTGCGAAGGATTAGAGTGGGGCGCCGTAGAACAATTTTGGACAATCATTTCCTCACTTGGAGCTTTCGATGAGTCACAAGCAAAGGTGCAATGATGAAAGTACCAGGGAGAAAACTTCGAAAAAGCTACGCAAAACTGTTCGCCGATCCGAGGCTTTAAACTTGTGGATTTTAATGCGACTCCAAAAGCCAACAAAAAGTTGGGAGTTGGGATGATAATCAGAAGTTACCAAAAACATCATGGGCCTTGCTAAGTGTTTCACTAAACAACTGTGAAAGATGCCTCGTATTAAGTTCAGCTTCAAGAGCCCGTGATGTTTTATGGTCAATTTTATACACACGGCAGAAGTCATGTAATATGATATTATTTTTTATTTAGTTAGATGTCTTTTGTGTAATACGTAACGATATTTTAGTTTCATATTTCAGATCAAATGTGAAAGGACAAGAAAAGAAGAAATGTGAAAATACTTGATTTCGATCTCCATAACTTCAAACGAACTTTCCGATATTGAAATGAACACGAATTCACTGTTGTCTTTACAGGAACTTGATATCCGGGACGCGGGTAAGATCTTTTTACAGTTTTTTCAAAACATAAGCTTTCTTAACGAGTCAGAAAATCCTTATACTTACGTTAATATAAGCAACTGCAGGAAACCTTAACAATATTTATATCGGGCTTTCTCATCACAAGACCAATATGAGTCCAGTCTATACTGATTAGGATTTATTTTCTACCCAAACTTCGACCCATTGATTTAGATATGTTATTGGGCCACTTTATTATCTTTATCTGGATCAAATTATGATAAGTTATTAAAAATCAAAAAATGCAATTAATAATTGTTTAACATTTTATTCATGAAATATCATTAAATGTTAGTTAAACATACTTAAAGTTTAACCTCCATTTATTAATATACTGCAAAATCCATCTTTTTCAAAATTCACATAAGGTAACTTAAGATAGATATAGTGACCATTTAATCACTTTAAAGTAATTTTCTTTTATTTTATTATCTAAGTGACATTTATATTTTAAAGTTATTGCTCTTAGTTATCACGTAGATTATAAATTTTAAACACATCTTATCTCTATCGATTACAAATACTGGAGGTGCTTTTTTGTGTGAGAGTCGATCTTTTATCTGTCTAACATACTCCATGATTCATATTTTCATTATCATCACATACTCAGTCCGAAATTTTACAATAAAATAGGATCTGGAGAGGTGTGATAGTACGCAACCTTATCCCTCTACAATAAAGAGGTTATTTTCGATAGACTAACATGCAGATGTGACAATAAAAGAGCGATTTAGGTTAAAGAATAAAAAAGTAAAATTGATACGTTAAATCATTAAGTAAATAAAATCACAATAAATACATAACTAAATAAAAATAAAATATAACTCAACTTTCAAAAAATATTTTAAAATTACAATATGACGAAATATATCATCTATTTATCTTTAGAAAAGCACCAATACCTAGACAATAAGAGAGTAATAAAGCATTAAAAAACTCGATTTTGAATAATACAAAACATGAAAACCCAAAAAATATGTAAAAATACAAAACGTCTGAAATTATTAGATCATCAAGCATAAAATTTCAATGTTGACATAAACCCAACATTATCAGGTGCAAAGAGATCAACATATTAAAACCTAGAAAGCATTAAACACTAAATCAAACAAAGAAGCTAATTTCAACAGCAAAAAAACTATAAAGAACAGAAATTTTAGAAAACCCAACAAAACTCAGAAAACATCAAAGCAGAAGAATGCAATGGTTGCAGAGAAGGAAGACAGAGTGAGAGTGCCAAGAAAGAGGGAGAGCAACACAGAGAGACTTACGTGTTGAATACTAATGTTAATATTAAAACAATAAAAACTGCAACCAGTCATTACTTTACGATCTACCATTTTATAATCAACGACCACAAAGAAAGTTTCAATTTTTTCACCAAAAGAGGAAAAGAAAAACTAACATGTTTGTTGTAGATATTGAAGTAGATATTGAAAAGATACCAGAACCAAACAACAATCCACGCATCGAAGTCCTTCTAAAGCTCGTTGTGAAAAACTAGCCTATGTTTGATCCGTATCTATTTTTCATTATAAGTAGCAAAACATGAAAAACCAACGCCTTACCCACATCTTTACCCAAAACCTTAGCATAAATACATTGTTTGTCCCTACTAGTGTACGCATTCAAATGTCTGCCCATGTTCTCGATCTCCTCCTCTAGCTGTGTTGCTGAGTGAAAGTTGTGCTGTCATCTGAATATTCACACAAAAGAAACATACTTTAGAATCTAGACTTATATAATGATTTTCATATAATAATTAATAAACAATGACAACACATATTTTTGTATTTATACATGACAATAAAATGAATGAATGGTCAAGTTGTCGAAAGCCTCCAAAATAATTCTGATTCTCCTAACTTCTTGTTATAGTCGTGGAAGTAGGTTGAATTAACTAAACACTAGCTTCTTAAGTTCAAGTAATAAAAGTAAATGGGGTTTTTTTTATTAAGTAATTGATTAACTGAAATTAATGCGAAAACAAATTAAATCAATTGAATTTAAAAATAAGAAAGTCAAAATTACTAAATTTTGATTCAAGTGAAGGATCTAATCTAATTGTAACATTGATCATTGGTCTCAAAAGAATATTTTCACGATTTTAGCAGTTAATCCGAAATATATTAGGATAGTTGTAAAAAGTCTCAAATTTTTCTAAATTAATTAGTTCAAACCTAGCATCAAAACCAAAATTTATCATCCATTGACTGAGTGTGGTAGCATTCCATATCAAATAAATGATAGTAATAAGCTCCGTAAAAAAACTAATCCCTAAATTAAATAATCGAGGTAGCTATAACTATTCAATTTAGTTTTCTTGTTTATCATAAGTTAAATATGGAAATTCATAAATAACATATTTCCTACTTGTACAAATCTTTCATGGCAATTACGGATCATTGAATTTCTAGATAGCGATAGAATAATTAATATTAAATTAAATTGTTAGATTAATCGAATATTAATCATTCATGAAATATGAGAACTCAAAACAAGAAATACTTGAATTAAAAGGTGAATAAAAGTTTGGAACACAAAACCTCATAAAGTTACAACTAGAATATCAAATCCCATTGAATAAAAAAGATTGAGTTTAGTCACACATGACTTTTGTTCCAATAACAAAAATAGAAGAAATATAAAGAATTGTGAAAAGCGTAAAAAGGGAGAACCTTCTTCTGTTGTGAGGAATATCTTTTTTATAAGGTTTTTGGATCTAATCATAATCTAATTCTAACTTGTAAAGACATCTATCTAAAACAAATTTAAATTTGAACTCCTACATAATAGGGATAAAAAGAAGTTTAACAGTTAAACTTCAATTCTTCAAATGATCAGCCTTATCCATTGCAGTAATCTTTTCAATTTATCCAAGATTTGTCATTATCATCAATAGAGTCCCAATTTGATGCAATCTTTACCTTTCATCAGCTAAAACAAAACAAATATTAATTTTAATATTTAAACACCAAAATAAATCTAAAATAAAGGAGATAATATCAAATAATATATCAAGATAAGATCTTATCAATAAACATAAATTTAGATGTATTTACCAATAACTTGAAATCGATTTTTTCATTAGGTCCGCTACCATATCAAGTATATATACACTTCGTGTACACTTTATCTTATGCAACTAAATCTTTCATGTAATTATACTTAGTTTCTATATGCTTAGTTTTGCAATAAGATTTAAGATCTTTTATATAAGTGATTATTGCTTGATATCACTGTAGTGCTATTTAGTTTCATTTTTCATGACTCCCAAATGAATAAAAAATGTCTAGCAAAATAGTTTCTTGTGTTGCAACTAACAATACTATAAATCTAGCTGCCATTATGATGTGAGCAGGAGCAAGAATCACCATGGAGATGGCATGTGTGATGGGGGCGAGCTTGTCATTCCAGTTGGACTTATGTCCAAAGCTAGGACCGAGAGACTCAAGGAGGTTTTCTATGCACATTTGGGCCAATTTATGGAGAGAATGGAGTGCACCAAGCCTATTAGGGGAGAGCTATTTGAATCACAACCCAAATTGATTCATTTATCTCAAATCCTTAGATCGAACTCACTTGGGACTTGAAGACCATTGTGTTAGGCTGCACATTATGATCATACTTGGGAGCGCGTTAGGCCAAGCCTAGACGTGTTTTTGTTATTCTATTTTGGACTTGTTTTAAGTTATAATTATCTTTTGGACTTCCATGTATTTTAAGCCCAAGTCTTTTAGCATTAGGCCTAAGTATAAATACTTATGTTTTAGAATTTTTGGAAGACAAATTTGATCATATTTTCTTTATGTGAGTCGTCGGCTATATTGAGAGGAGAAAATGTAACATCCCGTTATCGATGCGATGAGCATGGTGGTACGGATAGAGCTGTTAGTTCATATTTGTGATCGAGTGTTTTATGGCCTCTGAGTATAGAGAGATAGATCATTTTGCACATGCACATGCATAGTGAT
>JAOSBK010000003.1:7704104-7719252 GCA_027568895.1 Erythroxylum shatona
ATTCAGCTACAAAATTCAAATCGACGATGTAGTTGCCGAGTAGTCGAGAAGTCAAAAGAAGTAAAAGGAGACAGCAATTAACCTGCTTGCGAAACATGGGAGAGTCATCGAGCTTGGTGAAATGCATTTTAAACAACTCGAATCTTCCACTTGTTTACTGCAAAATCTAACGACCATCACATCACACAACAATGCTCGATCTCGGCAATTACAACCGCTAATGTAATCTCATAGTCACCAATGGGATCCTCAATTCGTAGGCTCCGGTAGAATTTCTTTCCTTTTCTTATTGAATTTTGGTTTTTGAGGCGTGTTTGTTTAAAGCAGTAGACTTTTGGAAACCATAGAAGAGGCAAGAAAACATAAGATTGGTTTCAGCGAAAAAAGCTTTGGGAAATGAGAGGATTGATAATTAGGAAACTTTTGGCTTAAACTAAACCCTCGAAGAGCTGCTCTACAAAGCCAAACCCGAACTTTCTTACTACGGCACCGTTCCAGGGTATGGTGGCCCTCCTCACTGAGGCTACTGACACTGGTTCACCTTTTTCATGGTGACGAGAAACGAGGAAGATGGGTTTCTTTACCACGCGCTTTGTGTGGGAGTGTAGTTAAGCGCTGACTGGGAAAAGTGTTGTAAAAGAAACCCAGTGGCCTTGGCGCGTGGGTATTGCGCATCGATTCTGAGAGATGCTTCTGTCACGCACGCTCAGCTCTTGAAGTTAGTGGGGCCCAAATCCAGCACTCTACGATACGTTTGCTTTAACTTCCACGCTCCATAAAAGGAGATTGACGAACAGAGACTCAAATTTATCAATTAAAGTTATTAGTAAATAATAATAATTACATTTTAAATTAAGAAATCGAAATTATCATCAATTTTGTAATCTTAAATAAAAATTAAAATTTTCAAAGCCATTACAAAAATAATCTATAGTTAATTTTACTGACCTAGATATGCGATTATATTAGAATTTTAATGAATTGAATAAAAATAAAATTTTAAAATTATTTCCAGTATAAATCAATAAACAAATAAATTTGTATTTTAAATAAACCCAAACTTCAAACAAATTGTTAATAAGAGCTAATGAAATTATCATTAAAGTATAATTTACTAAAAAAAGTAAATTAATTCAAGAACTTAATCCTAAGAGTTGGATGACATCGATATCCTTAAATCAGTTGGTCCGTAAAATCCGTTTACTTTAGTAATGAAAAAAATATTTTTATTTAAATTACAATAACAACATTTGGTATGAATTCAGGTGATACGCAAGATCGATCAGTAATTCATCCCTCACGAGTAAAGAGAACGTTAAAAAACTATACTAAAGAAAAAGTAAATACTGAACAGTAATTGGGAAAGGGTGTGGAAGAGAAAAATGAGAACGAGATGAAGTGAGAAAGAGAGCTTTAATTTTATGATGATGATGACAACTATGGCCTATATGTTTCCATGCCTTTTTGACTCATCGCACGTTCCTTCCACCAAGTGTACATTCTCAACAGCTTACTTCTTCTGATGTTTTATTTTAAAGAATGTTGTGGCGTACATTGAGAATGTAACACTTGTCAATGTCTACTGTTACTACTACACCCTTCAATGAATTAGAACAGTCAAGAAACAACAAGCAAACATACGCTTTTGTTAATTAAAATTTGTACTTACCTATTAGAATTTATATGTACAGGACAAGGTATTTTTTTTTTTAAAGTTCAGGACAAGGTAATTACCTTAAACTATCTCGGAAGGTGTTATTGTCTAAAAACACAATGATGTGACTGACTTTGTAAGAGCATAAATTGCACCTTCGAAGCTGCCATTCGAGACCCTAAGCGTGGTAGACTCGAAAAGTGCAAGCCCAAGAAGTCTTAAAGTAGAAACAAATGAAATAGAAATGAAAAAGAGACGCACAGTCACACAGACAGGGACACCTCATACGAACAAAAGTAAGCAACTCGCGTTTGCTTTTTGGGTCTCTTCTAAACCCCGTCGAGACCACCTTTGCTTTTCTAACTTCACCTTATGTCAAAGTAAAGTAACGAAAATTTATTGGACACGAAAAACACTTAAACACTAAATAGGTTGGTGTGAGTGATTCAGCACTCTCATATTTTAATTAGAGGTCTCGAGTTTGAGTCCTAAGAATAGAGAAATCTATTTGACCAGCACCTTACCCCTTACGGACTAACCCGATACGAGCAGAGATTAGTCTGAAAGTGGATGGTTTAAAAGCGCCTTATCACAATTGGGACCCTCCTAGGACACCTCGTGGGCTAACCAAAAAATATATATACAATGACAACAATTAAGGTGTATAGTATGAACTTTGTAGGTAAATTAAGTTTACATATATTAGTAAGGTTTAATATTATCGGACCTTCTCAAATCTTGTATATTAGCAAGAGTGTAAGATTTCTACTGAATATTGTTATTGTTGTTGTTGCTTAAATTAAACAATTTTTATTAATTCAACATAGATGACAATATTTCTGAAGACCATCTGACTATGTGAGATGTTTATATAATATTTCCTAAATTTCTACCTAATAGTATAAGCCAAACTAATAATTTAATTTAAATAAGGGGAATTATGCCCTTGAAGTGAAATTAAAAACTCGTGAATCATGGAATGAAATTAAAAGTTGATCGACTTGGAGGAGAATTGGGCCTCCAGTCCACTAAAAATTATGAATGAAGTCAAAGTTGATCGACTTGGAGGAGAATTGGGCCTTCAGTCCACTAAGAATTATGGAATGAAGTCAAAAAGTTGATCGACTAGGAGAAGAATTAGGCCTCCAGTCCACAGTAAAAGACCCGAAGAAAGGCCCAAATGAAGAGGCGGTTTAAATGCTTCTGGAGTTAGCTCGTCTCCTCGTTTAAAGTCTCCGGACCAAATTCCATCCTTTCTACGTTACCATCCATTAGCTTGTTCACCGTGAAATGGCATCGCCTTCTCCGGAAACAGCTGCCGATGGCAGCTTCAGGCTCCGAGTGGAAAAGGTTTTTGGATCCCTCACCTCCTCCTCTCCCCAGCCCTCGTCACTCCAATCAACCCTGTGGTCTCTCTCCGACGACGAGGTCCAGCGAAAACAGTGGAAAAGAGACACCACCTCTTCTGCCTCAGACAGAGACCACATGCCGTGCGCTTCCTCCTTCGACGAGCTCGCCAAGGATCGACGGAGGAGTTTTCGCCGGGAGATGAAGCACGATCGAGATGGACTTGACGATCGAGATGATGATGATGACGAAGAGTCGGGGAGCGAGAGGCGTCGCGTTGAAGCTGCTTTAGACGAGTGGGAGATTAGGTCCTCTATTGGATTGGATTCTACTCTCGATAATGAGGTATTGCGAGTTTTTTTTTCCCCTAGTTTTTAATATCACTTTTTAAGCAAAATGTTGGTTTATGCTTGTGTAGTTAATGAGGTAATAATCATAATTAAAAATAGGATACAGAAATTGCTCTTTGTTTACTGTTTCTTGTTGCCTTTTCTTTCTCTAGATATATACTAGTGTGATTGATTATACTCGCGGAATTTGGTTGTTGTAGGAAGAGGAAGATGAGTACGATAAGGTTGCTACTGGGAAAGAAAATGCCGGGGAGCGGCTTTACATGAAGGATGTTGTTAGTGATCAAGGTTCTTTTTTGGGCATTCACGATTTGCCTCGCGGGCTATTGCATTGTAACAAAGACCCTCGAGCCAATCACCTGGCTGCAAGAGCTAGGCTGCAAGAAGATGAAGCCGAAGGAGAAGAGCTGAAATCTAATTTTGATTGTCACACAGAAGTAAATCAGGCTAATGTGAAGGCGGGCAATGAATATGGTGGTCCCTTAAGGTCTATTTTGAAAAGGAAAAACAGCAGTTCAGATGTCGGGGCAAAGAAGCGCGTGAGGTTTGATCCTAGTTGTAAAACTGTGTGCGAGGAAGAAGCACCGCAAAATGTTCAGGAGGATTCTTCTGGGGGTGCAGCGACTATGGATGCTGCAGTTTCAGTAGATGAATCTGTGTCAAGCTGGTGCGGTGTGCCTGATTATTTGAGGAATCCTTCCAAGTATACACGTTATAGTTTTGATTCGTATAGTGATTTGGATGACAAATCCAACACCCAAGCTTTCATGGATTTTCTTAAGCTGGTGAAGCATAGAGAGGCGGGATCAGAATTTGTAGCTTCAGCAGCTGGTCCCCCAAAGTCAGTGACCTTTATTCCAAAGCGGAAAGTGGGTGAAGTTACATCGGTCGATGATAGCAGAACGGTTAGAAAAGAAGAGGATGATGCTAATCAACCCCAGCAGCATGGAGGCATGCCTATTGGCATTGCAGCTAATGAATCCCAAGATTCTGAAGTCGACAAAGTGGAGGCAGATGAATCAGAACCAACTGTGGCAGCGAAAGTAGTTAGTTCTGAAAAACCTAGTCGCCAGTATAGGAGAAAGTCAAGCTCGGATGACCTTGACGTGTGATTTCTTTTTAAGTTTCTTCAATTCATCACGAACACAAGCACCGACTTCTTATTTATTTACCCCCGTGACACATTCAGGGTAGGCTGCTTTTGTTATTGTATACGTCCTACGATCCTGGAAAGCGCGGTTTAGAATCTAAAATTATGGTTTTGCTTTGTCTGCTGTTGGCCTTAAAGAAACCCCAATTTCAGGATATATATTTCTATTAGCACCTCGATATAATTGTAGGTGAAAATATCGAATGGATTCTGAATTGTTCAGGTGCGCAAAATTCTTAAAAAGTGTTGCGTGTTGGAAAACAGCAGCAACTTGGTCTAGCTATAAGCATGCAAGCATCTAACGTATCCTCCAAGGATGGTCTGCACAAATCTGCCCTGATTAGCTAGCAGGAATCTGGTAGCTACCTTTAATTTTATTGTATGTGTATGGACCTATAATGGCGTCAAGCCTCAAATGTCACAAAAGACAAAAGGAAATACAGAAATGGGGTTGTCAAGAACATTCTATGTAATCGAGAGATAATTACCAAAATCAATCTTACTAACATTCAACCTGAGCTATTATGGAACTAGGAAAGAAGCTTTTTGTTATGTACAGAGAATGTGATTCTCTCTTTAGCTATAATTTATCAGCAATCTTCCCAAGAGCATCTGCAAGCTTGTTAAGAACAGCAAGCATGCCGTCTGCTTGATTCTTCCGCTGTTCCCTGTCCAACCGAATGTTGATATTCTGAGCTTCAAGCTGAGCATTAAGCATTCTACAATTCCTATCCACGACATCAATCAACCTATCATGCAAACTAACTGGTTCTTCTTCATCCTCGAACCGTTTCCTTTTCCGACCTTCATGAGAAGGAGAACCCATTTCAGAATCTGGACCACGCTGGTTGTCATCTGCTGTATCTGAAAGAGAACACACAGATGTTTGGAAGACATTCTTATTTCCTGAACAGGACGGAATATCAAGTAACAACACAGGCACTTGGACCTTGACAATTTTGTTAGTTGAGAAGGATGAGATACATCACCATTTACTATAGAATTGAAGACTGAAAAGTTTTGTTATGATACCTTATAAGACAAACTGAAAAAGTTTCAAACAGAGGCATGAAGAGAGTTTTCCTGATGTTCCCAAAAGTTTAAAATGCTTAATGACCTCAGAATTTTTCTTATAATGAGAATTGCTTTATGATCTGAAAGTAATAAGAGAACTAACAAAATCATACCAGACTAACCATAACAGCATTACCTTGATGTTGAGGAAACCTGAAACTTTGTTGATACTGTCTCTCTGCACATAACAACAAAAGGAATGGTAACATGACCATTAAGGTTAAGTTGTGGATTGATTAGAGCTCAATTACGACATGTTTAGATAACAAGTTTGACTGCAACTGTAATTTTACGATAACATATCTGACAGCAATCGTAACTTTGGGGATTGCAATTCAGCTTAAAACCCTTGTGATCATCTCTAAGAATTCCAATTATAAGATGCCAAACAATGAAATGAATTAAAATCAAGTTCAAAGCAAACACAGCAAATTCTTCCATTTCAGGAAGCTTTTAACAAAAGAATAGGACTTTCAATTCGGGCACCTGAAATTGGTAATGGAGTCTCCGTGTCCACCGCAGCAACTGCCCTTATCGGCTGAACATCCTTTGCCGCCGTCTCCTTCTCCGAGCTCCCGCCGCCGTCCTCGTCGAAGTCGGAGAGCAGGACGCCGTCTTCCACAGCCGCACTTCTCCCCCCGTCGAAAACCGCCTCCGTTTCATTTGCTTGAGCCAGGGCGGCCGCCGCCGAAACGCCGCCGGTGCCGTCGAGTATATCGTAAACCTCTCTGTCGAAAAAGCCAGGCAACTTCCTTTCCCGCCTTAAGTCGTTTCTCATCACCCAGAATGACTCCGTCTCCTCTCTCATCTGCGACTCCCATTCTTTTATCTTCTTATAATCGCCCGCCAAATTGCTCCACCTTTTGCGGCACTGCACCGGCCCCCGGTTAACGCCATGCCGTTTACAGTACGACGAAACCGTCGCCCACTTGGGCTCCACGTGGCCGGAGCTCAGTCCCATGCCGGCGGCTCGCCCTCGCCGAACTCTGTTCTCGGCCACTCTCTTGCCTTGTATGAGGACGAGGATCTCCTGTCGCGTCCAGCGAGGGAGTCTGGGAGCTTTCCTACCATCATCGCCGCCGTCCGCGGCGTTTAAGCGGGCGCCGACGCCGTTAGTAGAACCGCCGTCAGCGGCGTTAGTGCTTAAGCTTAATTGTTGATTATCATGTTCCAAAGCCATAATTAATTGCAACACGCTAAAGCTCTTGGAAGGGCACGTGACTTAACGGCGTTTTTTTAGGACAATCCCGTTACGCCGTTCATAAGTCCCCGTGAGGGAAGGTTTTGGGAGAGAATGGTAGGGGTTGGTTGGTGTCTACTACTACTACTAAGAGGGAGCTAATGAGGAGAGGCTTTGGTGTTTTTGTGAGATTGGTGGGCTTGCGGTCTTTGTTGAGGGTTGAATTCATTTTACCAATTCTATACCGTATAGGTATTAACTACTCTAATTAAGCAATTGGATCTTATTAAATTTCATTAATTAATTCTTTCTTAACCAAAGATTAGTAAGAGATAATAACCGTCCGATCCATAGAATTTATTAAAATACGTATTGGTCCATAGTATTAATTAATGATATTCCATTTGGGTCATTTTCTTGGGCATGGAAATTGTGAGTGAACGCGTTTTCATTAGGACCAAATTCACCATCTTTGCAAGTCAATTGGGTATGTTTTGTTTAGCCCTTTTAAGTCTTAATCTTCATTTTAGATATCATATATTCTTTGGTCAATACTCAGTGTTATGTGTCAAAGGCTGGTTCCTTGATCGTGAACCATTGGAAAAGAAAAGAGCAAATCTTATTAAGTATAGGCACGTCTTTTATGTGCCACTTGAGGCCATTTTAGATGTGGACAAAAGGGCTTTGATAAGGGCAGCCTACTGGCTCTACCCTACCACTAAGAAAATCCTGCCTTAATCATTTAACCTAATCTTCACTTAATGGCTAATCCACAAAATTGGTCCCATCCCAATTAAAAGCTACTTTTGCTCTACAGAAATTGATTTTGGAATAAGTAAAATAGCAGAAAAAGGGGGTAGCAATTAGCAAATACTAAACTCCCCCTTGTGACTTTTTTTTCCTTTTCTTCTTTTCTTAGTAAGTGGCCTTAGCCAAAAGACAGTGATTATGATTATGTATATGTATATATTCTTTTTTGATTTGATACACAAACTTACCATCCATCCATATCTATGTATGTATACACAAAAGAAAGGTTTCTAGAGGCACATGCCTCATGAGAGGGTGGGTTAGTAAGGGGTCATATTCTCCCTGTGACACAGTGGGGACCAGATTGTTTATTTATTTATTAATCATCCCCATTTTTCTTATAAAATTAATTTCAAGCTATCTCTAATCAAACATTTCTTAACAATTCTAGTCATTTCGGCCTTTCTTTTCAGGTCCTTCTTAACAGTATGTATTTGGGTAGTGGCTCACGTTTTTATGAGATCACAACAGACACCATGAGCATGAGATTCAACAAAAGCTTTACCAACAGCTATAGGTGTTTTGTGGGAGGGTCGTGGGTCCAGAAAAGCTCCCTAATCACCAGAATTATCTCCTAATTATGGCGTCTGCCACTTGGTCTAGAAGCGAATAAGAAGTCAGTGAGTGATGTCTCCCACGCCCACTCTTCTTCTGCTTAAATCTTGATAAAGAAATTACAAAAAGGAAAAACAAAAAATAACAACTCAGTGGCTCTAAGTGTATGGTGTTCTGAGATTTTGCATGTTGATCGTATATGTATACGATCAAAATGTCACTTTCCGCATTAAGAATGAGAATCTACTCATCTCCGAGTTCCACAGTCTGTGGAGCATCATGTTCGCATTGGATTACCTGTTCTACCCACTAGCTTTGTCATGACAATACCATACACATAATAATGTTTGAACTTCTGGGTATTATGAATATTGAAATCCTAATTATGGCTGCGACTTGCAGGTTAAAGTATGTTCCATAATTCGAATTAATCCGAGTTATTCAACAATTCACCTAATACCTTTTATAGTTAAACGATCCAAAATTGGATTCTTTAATCTAGAAGAGAATCATGATTGGCTGCCTCAATCTTCTCCTAACCATGTTTAGACTTATAATATGGCTTGATTTCATCAGAGAAGTTGGCCGAATTCACAAAACTGAAACGTTCCAACCTGCTGAAGGAGTTTTCGTGTATCGATAGAACAGCAAAGAAGTCTTAATCAGGAAAGGGGATGCTTAAACTAAGAGACTATACAAAATTAGCTAGTTCCAACTTGATACTCCAAATGATTCATTTAATACCACAAAGTCAAGGTTGCAGGCAGTGTCGTTTGGTTTTCAACATCACAGGGGCATGCAAGGCTCGATAAGGACATTGGACTCCTTAGAATAAAAATAGGAACTTTTGGTAACAAGTCACCACTTACCTTTAACATTAGGGTGCTCTGACGACCAAATTGGGTTAACCAAGTAATGGCGTCAGATACGGGTATTAGGTAAGGAATAAGTAAAGAGTATAGAAACGTGTCACTTCTCGGGTGTCGGAACCAATCATTCTTCAGGACACGAAACGAAATCCCTATCTCATACGTTTTGCCTACGGTACGGAACTTTGATCTTTTAAATTAAACTGTAACAATGGGTGTCTTCAAATTGGAGTATTTCCAGAATCAGTAACGCAGAGTGTGGAGAAGAAAATGAAAAATAGGATTAGATGAAATCATACGTTACTTTACAGGCATAGGACCTCAACGTCAAGTGGAAGACAGAGAGCAATAGGCCTTGGAAAACGAGTTAAAAGCAATCTGATGTGTTTTAACCCATTTGAAAGCACTAACCAAAATAGTCAAGCCACTTTGTACTTCAATTGAAATTTAATGCTAACTTTTAGAAGGAAAAGAAAAGGACTACCTAAACAAAATCAAGGTAGCTAGAACAAACGGCCCCTGCACTCGTTAGCACCACACTGGCACTCCATCTGTTTTATGTTTCCGTCAGGCCCAACCACACTATCAAGTGCATAACCATAGTCATATGCGAGCTCCTGTGAGTAAAAATTCAACATTCCTTCCCCAGTTAGCAGTTAAAAAGCATCCACACAACTTCATTTAGGATTTACAAAGTGGCATGTCATTTTATATCAAAATCTTTTATATAATCCTGTTATTATTTAGTAATGGATAAAACATATCTCAAACTCAAGTATAATTTTAACTATGACACCTACAATTGATTACTAAAATAGTCATGCCTTGAACATGATCAACGATTAGCGAACTAGCAAATGCATACAAGAAACTAGGATAAGTCCAGACGTGGAGTCCAATCCGTGAAAGAAGTCTAACAGGATTAAATAATCAAAACCAAAAGAAAATATGAAAGATGGGAAATTACCTGCATAGGAGGTATGTTATCTGCAGCAAATAGCATAATTCTAGCAAATCTAACATCATGGTGTGAGCTTAGGATGCACTGAACGAAAAGGTTAGGATCGCAGCTATGATTAATAAATCTGGCAACATTACCACAAGAACCTGCATCTATGCAGAACTCTGATTCACTATCTTCCCTTATGTCATCTTCTTTCTCCACCACATTACTGGCAGATGTAGATTCATCACCTTGTCGCCTCTGAAAAGAATTTGCTTCAATAAGTTTCATTTGTTTAACATTGCAAGATAATCTGAACTTTCAGGGTAATAGAGAAGGCTATCTATAGATTTAAGACCAAAAAGATGTATAAACTCATAACCCTGAGAAAACTTTGGTTTTCATCTAAGATGGAAATATGCTAGCTGCCTATGAAGAACCACATCTAATAAGAGTGTTTAAGCAAAATACAACATGGCTTAGCGTAAAAAGATGGCATTTGAAGAATAAAGAAGCTTTCCTCATTTAATGGCTTGAAATAAGAAATATGGAAAATGCCAATTCTTATGTAATTTTGAACATGCCTCTCTTCCCCCTAAGCCATGCATTGTATGCCAGCAATCGATGTCGAATATGTAGTCGTTCTCAGAGACATTATCCAGCTCAGTGTTCCTCCTCAGAACTCCAGTGTACTCACAGACTGGAGCACCAGAAGGAATAAAATCCCAAGATCGAACTGCCCATCCTTTGTTCTTTGTACGATAAACCTGCTCCAGAAAACGTTTCTTAATAGAAGTGCTATGTCCTACTTACTGAGAGGGAGTTGCTTAGAACACATACCTCAAGTCTGTACTTTAGTGCTTTCTGAGATATGCGATTAATGCATTTGGGTCCACAGCCACAACTTGGTCCACATTCATACACCACATCCTTTGGTTCAATCAATCTACAAAAGGAAACAAGTTTGTATCCAACTTTTAATAATTACTATCAACACATCACGGTGTCTCTAAGACACCAACTACAATACAATCACAAGTATGACACATATATGGATAGTGAGTATCTCGTATATATATTTGATCAAAAGGGGAGATCCAAAGACCTTGTAGACTTTAGCACATCAACTAACGTGGGTTGAACTGCAGGATGATGTCAAATTATACATATGCATAACATATCATTGTAGAACCACAAAACCCTAAATTATTCCAATTAGACTCAGGCGTTAGCGCATCAACTAACGTGGGTTGAACTGCAGGATGATGTCGAATTATACATATGCATAACATATCATTGTAGAACCACAAAGCCCTCAATTAATCCAATTAGACTCCAGTAGAAGCATCAAAACCAGATTCTTTATTATTATTCAACCTCACCTGCCACCATTTTTGTGCACATATGGGAAATCAGAGCCGTTAAGCCGAGCACAGGGGCAATAGCTTGGGTTCGTACAGTTCCCTTTGCATTTGCATCCAGAGGCACTTGGGGGAGCAATCACATCTGTTGCAATTTGAACGGATTTCATATATTTGAACCCTGCATTATTAAGGTATTTTTCATCAAAACAGCAGATCTACGGGCACTTGATCAATCAATCACCTATGTTTAGCCTAGAAAGGCATCACTGTAAGCTATAAAAATAGATGTTAAAGCAGAATCATAAGCATTGCCCTACAAGCGGAAAAAAAGAGAGAGAAATCCAGATTTTAGAAACTAGGAACAGAAATAGTTTCCAAAAAACTGAAGTAGCCAGAAAACCAGATTTAGTAAAACAGTAACTATTAGAAAATCACATCAAGGCAAACATAATTTTTTCGGCCCTCCGATTGTAACATAAATAGCTTTTTCAGCTATCTGGTTGATACCTAAACCTTTGAGCTTCAATAGAATGCATAAGATATTGACAGTTTAGGGTAATAAGATCTTGCTTCAAGAGAACGTAGCCATAAAACTATAAGGAAGATGAATTACAACCAAAGTGTTAAGACAAACATGACATGCATTGGAAGACTACCCTCAAAAAAAACATTGATAGCTTTTCTTCGTATGTGGCCACAAACTATATATTATTAAGGTTAAATTATGGATTGGACCAAAGAGTATGACAAGAATGACTGGCATATGACGGCAAAGCTAAAAGTAGTATGGAAAACTTGCCTGCAGGTGCAATAGGCGGAACATCAACAACATTGGTGACAGGAATAGGTAAATTTTCCTCACCAAAAGAGATGTCATCACAAACCAAGCTTGCAAAATAAGATAAATATCAGCTATCTAGTGTTATATAATTTGAATGTGTACGTTCTGGATATTCATATGAGATTGAAGAAAGCTATACCTAGGTGACTTGGAAGCCACTTTAGTTCTTCTTTCTTCAAAATGAACCTAAAACAAAGGCAACAACTAATTCATCTTATACAATTGCAAACAGGGTCTAACATTTTGGAAAGAAATGGATTCAATAAGGGAATCTCTCAGGGGAAATAATTGTCCATAACGAAGTATACCCAAGCATATAGAAAAGGCATGAGATACATCACCACATAATTCCATGCATTAGGATAAACAACTAATCAGACAGTCACAAAAGTGCAACACTATACCTAATAAAATAAAGTCATACAACATGTAAACTAGTTATACTCTTTGTCTTTATTCTTCCAAACAAGTCAAAGGTATGAAAGAAGACTAAACATGAAGGGAAACCAAAAACCTTAGTATAGGTCAGAGACTCAGAAATAAAGAAAAAGGAAAATCAGACAAAAGAACCACCTGATCCATAACCACTTTTGGCTGTCCTACAAGTCGTTTCAAGCGATACTTAAAGACAGTGAATCCAGAAACTCCTTTCTCACCCCGATGATCTATAACCTGTACGTAAAGTGCAAAAATAATTGAGTGCATAATTTCTTATTGAAGCTCAAGCACATTCAAGTCTAGTGCATCAAGATAGATGATGGTATTGCTGCTCTTTGATCTCCAATCTGGAAATTTAGAAATGATCTTATTCAAAAAAGAAAAAAAGTGGATTAAAATTTTATTAATCTAAACTATGGAAATTGTCAATATTTCAGTTCCTGCCTGCATAACAGTCGCTTCAATCACCAGAGTCAAGTTTGATAATCTTTCCTTAGAATGAACCTTAAACTAATTAATCAAATCAATATTTTTCAAAATATTTTAATCTGCAACTAAAGTTAGTAGGCATAAGTTGTAAGCCTCCAGAGCATGCAGAGGGAGTGCTCATTTATATGCCAAAATAAAACAGATGTCCATATTCAATAGAAAAAGGGAGAATTTATAAACCTTGTACAAACCACAATATGTGTAAACTTTGCCGCTATAACTATCTGAACATTTATGTCCACGGATGACTCTAACAGGTATAGACTGCTCCATATTATTCTGAGAAACAATTAATTGGAAACTCGATAAGATAGCATGCTAAAGGTACAAACTTTTACTGCATATATTCATCAACCAAAGTGCAAAAAGATTCAAAAACCTTTTGGCAGCATTTCAAACTAGATGTATGCTGAATGTTTGACAATGCTCAACCCTAATGATTTTTCACCCATGAGAAGTAATCACAATTAGTATTTTCATTTAAAGCAATTAAGTTTCTGATTTCACGTGGCACACTTTGAGAAGGGAGGTTTACAAGTTACATACTAGAAGAAGAAATCAAATTATATTCCTATCATATTTGGGCCACAACCACTTTGCAAGTAGGATGACTTTAATGCATAACTACCCAAGCTAATCTATGAATATGGGATAGATAAATATGAGCTCGTGGACAATGAAATGCCGCAATGATTTACTACTCCATGTCATCTGTTTGCATTCAACTTAAGGGGCATGAATTTCTACTTTGAACTCAATGAACAAAAGAAAAATGACTTTCTAATAGAATAATAATTGAAAGGATGTCAATTTAGATATTATACCTTAAGAGCCAAATTACCACGATTCATAATTTGATCTTTTATTTGATGCTTGCTTCCAAGTAGGTCATTTCCACCTTGACCTGTATAGACAACTTCATCTGAATTGTCAACATCATCTTCATATTGGCCCGACAAAACAATTGCAACAGCTAATGGATAGGTACTGCCGTTCTGCTTCTCCTGCAATACTCAAAGAGATAACTTGATACTCCGACTGAAATGCTAGCAATGGATATGGCATTGATAAATTCTAATGAAGTCAACATTAAAGGAGAAAGTAGCCAACCACAGAAACTTAATATAAGCGGATTCACAGAGGAAATTTGTATCTATGTATTCTTTCATTTTATAATGGAGACCAATTTAAATACACTACCATTTTCCCAGAATGTTTCTTTATGTAATCAATGCCACTCAACCAATGGCCATGAAATCCTACAGCCACCATTTCAGCTCGAGATAGAAACCTGTGCCCAACAACAATACCTGCACCAATAAAGAGTAGAACCTTATGCGAGGCATTTGCATAACCAAAACTCATGGAAAACTTTAGTTTGCCACAGTAGGACTTATGTGAATATACGTGTGTCTTAATGACATGTTTTCTTGTGGTTAGGGAAACTGATGACATACATATAGGATCCATATAATTCTTGAAAACATATATATCAAATTACCAAAGACTAATTTCATCTATAGATGCCCGTTAGCATCTTAATGATTGGCCTACCAGGTAGATGACCAAATCTCTTGTCAGGATACAGAATCTCCTTCTTTTCCAACATCTGACATAAATCACCAAAGAATATATATATGAAATTGATGAAAATCAGAACAGTGATTTAGGACAAATTATTTCCTAATCATAAAATAGGAAATGAGAGAATATCATGGATATTTACTTTAGGAAATTGATGTAAATAGGGGAAATTGCTGTAAATAGGAAATATTTTAGATACCTAAATTAAGCTAGGCCGTGTATATATTCAAGGGCACTTGTTGAGAAAAATAAGAAAAAAAATTACTTCTTTCTTCACGGTATCAGAGCCCAGGACGTTGTAACTCCTGGTTTCTTTTTTTCTGACACTTACTTGGCCTTCATTGCCAATAGTGCCTTCTGGAAAACAGATGGCTGAATCTATTACCAGCAAAAACCCCAATGTGGAGGTCTCTTCCTCCTCTGAAATCTCCTCCGTTGGTAATCCCAAAATGCACACCCCTACCCATATTGGTGAATTACAAACCTTGTTTCCATCTTAC
>JAOSBK010000003.1:7740731-7758784 GCA_027568895.1 Erythroxylum shatona
TAACCCATCTTGTACATAACTATCTTTTCTACTTCATTTCAAATTCAAGAATTCTTCTTTTCTTTACACATGAATAAACACCAACAATTTCTCATTTCATATTTCTAACTTCCAAGAAAAGTCTGGGGTCCAACATCAAATGTTGCTCGTGCCCCTCTTTACTCCTCGAATATACCAATATATTATCAATGAACATTATCACAAACTGATCCAGATACTCCTGAAAAGTCTTGTTCATCAATGTCATGAATGCAGCTAGTGCATTAGTCAACCCGAAAGGCATCACTAGGAACTCATAATGGCCATATCGAGTACGAAAAGTTGTCTAGGGAATACTTGACTCGGCTATCCTCAGCTACCATTATCCTGATCTCAAGTCAATCTTGGAAAATATAACAGCTCCCCTCAACTGATCCAAAAGATCATCTATCCTTAGCAATAGATACTTATTTTTTACTGTCACCCTGTTTAACTGTAGGTAATCCATGCATAGTCTCATACTGCCATCCTTTTTCTTCACAAACAACACTGGAGTTCCTTATGGTGATGTGCTCGATCTAATAAAACCATTTTCTAACAATTTTTCTAAGTGCCTTTTCAACTCATTTAACTCAACAGAGGCCATCCTGTAAGGCACAATGGAAATCGACTCCATTTTAGGCATAGTCTTAATGGTGAAATCTATCTCTTATTAAGGCAGTAAACATGATAAATCATATAAGAATATGTCCGAAAACTCCCTTACCGCAGGAATATCCTCTAATCCAGGACTCAGCTCAGTCGTATCTACAATATGAGCTAGATATGCCTCACATCCATCTAATATCAACTGTCTAGCAGTAACAACTGAGATTACACATGCTAGAATCACTCTACAATCCTCCATAAATATCACTTTCAAGTTTCCCAAAGACTATCATCACCTCCTTTGCATAACAATCTATTATAGCTTGATGTTGTGCCAACCAATCCATTATAAGAATCACATCAAAATCCTTAATTCCATCACTATTAAGTCAACTAGTAGTTCCACTCTACCAATCCTCACCGACATTCCCCTTCTTACACTGTTTACTACCACATAATCTCCTATTAGTAACGATACTCTTAGGTCATATCCTAAAGGACTAACCTCCCCAGGAACTTTAGAGGCAAATTGTGAGGAAATGTAGGAGTGTGTAGATCCTGGGTCTACTAACACATAAGCATTAACATCAAATAGTGAAATTATACTAGAAATAACATCATTAGCTACAGGTGCCTCCTCCCTCGTCATATGGTATATCCTCGCCTGAGTTTGGGTCTGAGCTGAGGATGTCCCATTAGTACTCGTCCCCGTTATTGATCCACGTCCAACTCCTCTATCACCACCTCTGCCACCCGTTCTACCTGAACCTCTGCTCGAACCAAAGGCACCACTCTGACCCTTTACTGTCTCCCCTGCCCTCACTCCTAGACCCTACTATAGGATAACTTCTCTGTAAATGCCCCCACTCTCCACAAATATAACATGCTCGACTGATCCCAGTAGGTCCTCAACATGGTCCTCTATGAACTCTGGCACAAGTGGCACAACTCAAATATCCTCCACCTCCTTTATCAAAAGATCCTCTGAACCTCTGACTAGCCCTTTGTCAGATCCAGTTGATGGTGCACTGGCAGTGCTATACTGTATTGAATCCGTACCAACTCCTCCACCAGACTTGTAGAAACTACCACGCCTACTCGATGTGGCATCGACTCTTTTCGATGCCCTAGTACCAGTAGACCATGAATGAGTAGCTCCCCTTTCAACAGACCTACTCCCCTCTCCATGATGACTCTTTGATTGCCTTTTTAACTCTCTCCTCCTTCTGCCTTGTTATATTACATCCTCTACTCTAAGTGTTGTATCTAGTAACTTCTTGAAGTCAGAAGTAGCAGCTCCCAATCCCATATGAATATCGGTCCTCAAACCCTGCTCAAATATGTAACATATGTCTTTAGGATTTGCCACAGCCTCCGATGCATCCTTAGATAAAGCTACAAAGCGAGCCTCATAATCTGCCATTGACATCTCCTCTATCTAAACCAAACTCATGAACTCCATCTTCTTTCAATCCCGATATATTTGCGAAGTGTATTTATCTCTAAACTCTCTCTAAAACTCCTACTAACTCATCTTTTAGGTCTCATAGGATCTTCTCACTGACTTCCACCAAGTCAGTGCATTGCCCTAGAATAAAGAAACAATATACTGCAACCTTCTTTCTGATGTACACTCCAGATGATCTAAAATTATCTCTATCTGCTCCCACTATGCTTCAGCCTCCTTAGGATCTGTAGTACCTCGAAACTCTATTGCGCCATCTTACAGATCCACTTATAGTTTCAATCCACCCCAAAATCACCTCGAGCTACAGCCGCAATAATAGCCTGTTGCATCATCTAAAAGAACTGCATATATGTGGTGGCATTGACAACTCTCCTCCTACCCTATCTACTTGGGCATCCCCCTGATCCGACACATCCAGAGCAAATCAAACACCCTGATTAAGTGACTCAAGGCCAACATTATCCTCTCTTGAAGTCGTCTTAAAAGAGATAAGAATATATCATTATTATTTTTTACTCAGTGCGTCCCTAGAAATGTAAACCCGCTTTGATACCACCTAATGTGATGCTCCGAAATTCTTAAGTCATAATTAACCAAATAATTCCCAACACATATCATTAATTATCAAGTTCCTCAATAGTTTCAAAATAGATGATTGTTTGCCAGTTACAAACATATTTTACATAATACAACTACCGGAGCTATCACATTTAAAAATATATATATTCCAAATACTATACACAAGTAATCTGTTGGCCCACCTAAACTCCACTCTGTCCATCCTGTACTATGGGGTTATCAGCAATTACTTGATCTCCTAAAAACAATAAAATGGCAAGGGGTAAGCAACCAACTCAATAAGGATAATCGATCTTACCCTTAAAACCAAGTAAATCAATAATTAATTATAACACTTAGTCAATCTATTTAATCAAACACATACTATGGATATATACAACAGTCCTCAATGTAATCCAAACAGTTAACAAACATCTCAAAAATTTCACCCAGTTATAGTTAACACAAATATTAATAACAACTATCCTTTATGCTTTATTCCAATATTTAACTGAATTTTCTAGGCCCCGTTTAACCTAGTAGACGTAAATCCAACGATCTGCCGGCTTATCTTATC
Organism: Erythroxylum shatona; assembly: GCA_027568895.1. NCBI lineage: Eukaryota > Viridiplantae > Streptophyta > Magnoliopsida > Malpighiales > Erythroxylaceae > Erythroxylum > Erythroxylum shatona. The sequence goes on from JAOSBK010000003.1 coordinate 7,743,962, forward strand.
ATAATCTCTCATAAGTGGAAACGTAATTAAACGTATAAATATCGGCACATGGTATCTTGATTTCTCAATCTTCACCTGATACTACTCTAGTACCTAGCCATTGACACAGGACATCTTCGACACTTAGGATATCCCAGTACCACTCCGGTACCAAATCATCGGCACAAGACATCTCCATGTCTCAAGATACCCCGGTATCTGCTCCACAGATAGATACCTAGCCACCACTCAGTCATATCAACTCAATCTACCTACCTAAGACCATCGAATGTAACATATCCTAGGCAAGCCACTAATTCTAAAATTTTACTAATAATTCACAATTTATTATCCACAATCTCTACTTAATTAACAAATTTTTCGTCAATTTAATAAGCAAGACATCTAATAAAATTTCACAAAAATATAAAAATGAAATACCTTATACCACATTAATTATTCGATAATTAAAGTAAATATAATTAATGGATGTAAGTATATATATTTTTGAAACAGGATGTAAGTATTAATCATTAATTAAATTAATGACTAATTCAAAATATAATTTATTAATAACAAAAATGATACTTAATTTTAAAAATAAAGTCCAAGGTTATCCTTACCTCAATTCCATACTCAACTAATTGCTAATCCCAATTTCTCCTTAATCGGACTTTCAGACCTCAAATTTACAAATTTTTATTAGACTAATTTACAAAAAATTTCTTACCCAATTACGTTAATAATCCAACATTACTCTCTGTTCCAATCTATTCTTAATTGTAAAAATAATATCCTTACTAACCTAATCCCCATAATTACTAAAATACTCTTAACTAATTAAAAGTCCATTTTACCCACCTTTATTTCAATTAATATCAAAATTGCCCTTCTTGCAACAAAATTCCAGATTTACCCTTAAGATTTTTTTCACTTCCTATTCTGCCCTCACATGCAATTTAAATTTCAAATTTACCCTTAACTTTCTACACTACCCATTCTGCCCTTTACATGCAACTTAAATTACAGATTCACCCTTAACCTTCTGTACTTCCCATTTTACCCCTACATGCAACTTAAATTTTCAAGACAATGCCACCATCATCACCCTCTCGTCTTCCTCTCTCTTTTCTTATTTCATCATTTTCCAGCCACATTTTTTCCACTTTTTTTCCTTCATGCAATTTCCAAAAATTATCCCAAATAACCACAACATGTAATCTAACTACAAACTACTGTAGGTTGATCAAAATCACACAAATAAAGACACGACATAGTTGCTGAAATTTTTACCAAGTCAGGAATTTTAGAGTTGTGAAGCTCAACAAGTTCATCCAAGTTTTCTGCAAAACAAACAAAATGAAGGAGCCTATAAGGAAAATGTTAGATACAGAATAAAGAGGTGCATTTTGATATGCTCATAGCAAAAAATTCGAGAGAAAATGAAGAACAAAATGAAGAGAGTGGTGTTGTCTCGTTAGTGTTCTTTTTGTTTTCTGGATTTTGCCCTTTATACAACATATTAGTTATGGGTTGAGCTGGGCGATAATTTTGATTTAATTAGCTTTGTGGGCTTTACAAATCTACTTGAGAATGGTGAAAATATGGTTCCCCAATGCAACTTCCAAAAATTATCCCAAATAACCACAGCATGTAATCTAACTATAAACTAGTGTAGGTTGATCAAAATCACACAAATAAAGACACAATATAGTTGTTGAAATTTTTACCAAGTGAGGAATTTTAGAGTTGTCAAGCTCAACAACTTCATCCAAGTTTTCTGCATCACAAAAAAATGAAGGAACCTATAAGGAAAATGTTAGATATAGAATAAAGAGGTGCATTTTGATATGCTCAGAGGTGAAAATTTGAGAGAAAATGAAGAACAAAATGAAGAAGGTGGTGTTGTCTCGTTGGTGTTCCTTTTGTTTTCTAGATTTTGCCCTTTATACAACATATTAGTTATGGGTTGAGCTGGGCTGTAATTTTGATTTAATTAGCTTTGTGGGCTTTACAAATCTACTTGAGAATGGTGAAAATAGGGTTCCCCCATGCAACTTCCAAAAATTATCCCAAATAACCACAACATGTAATCTAACTACAAACTAGTGTAGGTTGATCAAAATCACACAAATAAAGACACAACATAGTTGCTGGAATTTTTAAGAAGCGAGGAATTTTAGAGTTGTGAAGCTCAACAACTTCATCCAAGTTTTCTGCAAAACAAACGAAATGAATGAGCCTATAAGGAAAATGTTAGATACAGAATAAAGAGGTGCATTTTGATATGCTCATAGGTGAAAATTTGAGAGAAAATGAAGAACAAAATGAAGAAGGTGGTGTTGTCTCATTAGTGTTCTTTTTGTTTTCTAGATTTTGCCCTTTATACAACATATTAGTTATGGGCTGAGTTGGGCGATAATTTTGATTTAATTAGCTTTGTAGGCTTTACAAATCTACTTGAGAATGGTGAAAATATGGTTCTCCAATTCAACTTCCAAAAATTATCCCAAATAACCACAACATGTAATCTAATTACAAACTAGTGTAGGTTGATCAAAATCACACAAATAAAGACACAATATAGTTGCTGAAATTTTTACCAAGTGAGGAATTTTAGAGTTGTGAAGCTCAACAACTTCATCCAAGTTTTCTGCATCATAAAAAATGAAGGAACCTATAAGAAAAATGTTAGATATAGAATAAAGAGGTGCATTTTGATATGCTCATAGGTGAAAATTTGAAAGAAAATGAAGAACAAAATGAAGAAGGTGGTGGTGTCTCGTTGGTGTTCTTTTTGTTTTCCAGATTTTGCCCTTTATACAACATATTAGTTATGGGTTGAGCTGGGCTGTAATTTTGATTTAATTAGCTTTGTGAGTTTTACAAATCTACTTGAGAATGGTGAAAATAGGTTCCTCATGCAACTTCAAAAAATTATCCCAAATAACCACAACATGTAATCTCACTACAAACTAGTGTAGGTTGATCAAAATCACATAAATAAAGACACAACATAGTTGCTGGAATTTTTACCAAGTGAGGAATTTTAGAGTTGTGAAGCTCAACAACTTCATCCAAGTTTTCTGCAAAACAAATAAAATGAAGGAACCTATAAGGAAAATATTAAATACAAAATAAAGAGGTACATTTTGATATGCTCATAGGTGAAAATTTGAGAGAAAATGAAGAACAAAATGAAGAAGGTGGTGTTGTCTTGTTGGTGTTCTTTTTGTTTTCCGAATTTTGCCCTTTATACAACATATTAGTTATCGGTTGAGCTGGGCTGTAATTTTGATTTAATTAGCTTTGTGGGCTTTACAAATCTACTTGAAGCTTTAAATAGTTCTAAATCGGGGCTTGGGATGTGGGAGGGAAGAATAGTGTTGAATGTTAGTGGAACCTATTATCATTGTTTTATCCACAATACTCCTAATGTGTAAACGGGACGTTAATATTAATATTTTAAAAATAATTTTTTAGAATTAAAAGTGTAAAATAATATTTTTAATTAGATTCTAGCCTGAGTTGCTTAAACCGATCCAAGATCTAATTGAAAATACCTAAATTTGAGTCCATAGGTCAATTTATTATCATCCTGAATTTTTAATCACAGTAAAAAAGTGATTTAGATATGAATTTATTAAATTTATACCGAGACTTCGTGTCTTAGTAGGATTTCTACTTAGTGTTATTGTTGTATTATTTATTAAATTTATATATTTAACTTATTAAATGACTTTTTATACTATTTTAAAAAATTTTGTAATATTATAAAACATTTTATTAAAAATTTTCAAATAATTACATGATAAACATTTAAAAGGAATCTATATGATTGTTATTACTTGATTTAATTGTGATTTTTGTTAAAGAAATCTTATAAATTTTTAATTTTAATTTTGATTTTGATTTTTATATTATAAAGTAATTTTTAATTAAACGGCGAGAAAGTGATGAAATAATAAAATAGTTCCAATTCTAAAAAACACAAGAAGACTCCACGTAACCTAAACTGTGTCTGAGACCGAGACCACACCAAAACGGTTGTCCAAGGCTTGACGCCGTTAAAACAGTTTAACGGTTTTGAGATTCTCGTCTCACGCTCGTGACTACCACCAGTCGTTTTCAGTTCTTTCCTTCTTTTCATATTTTGAGAAAACAGCACAATACCTCTGGCGAGAACTTCCAATCTCGCCGGAGATTCTGTTCCCCGCCGGGAAATTCACGGTTCCCGGCGAGAGAAACCCCTTAGAGGGAAGGAGGCAGAGTTTAGAAGCAAGAAGAATGGACGTATGGAGAAAGAAAAAGAAGAATTTTTTTAGAGGGAGAAGAGAGAGGAAGTTAACGTGCAATGCAGGAAAAAGGGAATCAAAGCAAGTTTTGGAGGAAACTACACGGCACATATGCCAAGAAGATCGATGATACCTTCTTCATTCAATTTTCCATGCCTTATGGCGTAATTTATTCTATTTCTAGCTCTCTCTCTCTCTTCCATCAAGCTCTGTTTAAAATCTTTCTTTAGCTGTGTCCCCTCCTCTCGTCTATCTGAATTCAGCTTCCCTCTTATTTTTCTCATAAAGGTTTGTTCTTTACGCTTGTTTCCATTTCTCAAGCTTTGCCCTTTTGTCTCTGATCTCTTCTCTTCTATCTTCTAAGATGCCAACATTTCCTCGTTCCTTTTCTCTCGAACTTGTTCAAGTTTGAAGCTCTTTTAATTTTTTTTTTCTTGTTAATGTAATGGAGATTTGATCTTGGTTGTTGGGTTATGATTCTAATTCACCTTTTCGGGATCTCTCTGTCACGAAATTTGCAATTAATGTGGTGAGGAGTAGTTGGCAATTCTGTCCTTATGATTGTAATTTATGTGGTATTTGAGCTAATAAGCGGTATTGGTGTAGCTCCCAATCTTTTATAATAAATGCTCGTCATTGTTGCTCTAAACATGTTAACACATACTTTTCATGCGTAATAGATTCTAAGCTAGAAATAACTTTGGAGATTTTCTTGAGCATCTTTTAGTAAGAATTAGTGAGACGGATAATTCTAGTCTTCTTTAAGGCTGCTGCGTTGGAATTGAGTTGGATTGTGTCACTTTCCTAATTTTCTTTCAGAGTTTTCCTCTTTAGGATTGTCTTGCAATGGTTTGAATCACTTGCCCAATTCTCTTTCAGAGTTCGAGAATCATTTCTTTTCTTGTTTATTTGTGTGAGAGTATATAGAGGATAATGCTATTATTTTAAGGCTGACTCGTTTGAATCACCTACCAAAGTTACTTGCAGAGTTGTCCACGTTTTGGAAGAACTTGTGGAGCTATATAGGGAGGCTTTGCATGCAGCATTTGACCACAGCATATCTTCAAGGGTTCATGAAATTTTAGATTTTAGGGTTCATCATCATGCCTTCTAAAGTTATGGATTTCAATGGTACTTTTTCCTCATCATCCTTCTTCTCTGAGGATGTACCCTTTTCCACCAAGGTACTGCTTGCCTTAAGTTCCCTTTCATTGCTTTAGAATAGTTCTCTCTCTCTCTCTCTCTCCCCATCTTCCCCCCGCCCCATCTTTTCTATTTTCTGATAGATTTGTGTTGCTGCTATGGAGTTCATCTATGATTATGTTTTTGAACGAGAAAGAGAATTAAGATATATTAGATGCTTTTCTGAATCTTACTCATACCTTCTTGTTTTTTGCACTCTGACTGAACAGGTGGGATTTTGGAATTCTGATACAGTGCCTGATCATCGTGGTGAGTATATGTGATATTGTCAAACGGGGTTTGTTTATTTTGGTTATATCTAGATTTATTCTCTTGCTCCATCTTAAGCTTTCCGTTGCATGGTTTTGTTCAGATGCCTGTATATGATCTTTAAATTGTTTAAGTGCTATCTTAATTGCTTTCGAGGGTTTTTCCAGCCTCTACACCCCAAGATGCAATTGAGACTATGTCCATCTAGATTTATGCAGTCTGGACCATTTTGTTGAACTCCTTAGGTCTATTAAGTTGGATGAATTTAGCTTTTATTTGTTCACCGAAGTTTTTTTTTAATTTTCCAATTGTAGTGAAGATTTTTTTAAAAATTTTCTATCCAATTGTAATAAATGAACTTACCTGTGAGCTGTTAAATAATCACAGATCTTAAATCTTGGATCTATAGATGACTGCTATGGTATTAATTGATGTTCGACGTGTATTTCAGTTAATAAATATGGACTTATTATCCCATCATTATTAAGTATGGGAAAGATATCTTTATTGTGATTATCATTCTTCGTTTGGATCTTACTGAATGTACCTTACTGCTGCTAGATGAAAATGCAGTTATTTATGTCTTACATGGCAATATTTTTAATAGTTTAAGTGATGAAAAGGAGAGAAGGAAGAAACGACAAAACTGCAAGATTTGTGATTCCTTTTAATAATCTTTAATGCATTTTAGAAACACTTTTCTGCATAAAGTCTAACATTTCTTCCATCTGCTATCCATGCCTATCATTGCTGCTGAATCGATAATCTGTGATTGGTCAACGTCTTTTCAATAACTTGTTATCGATCTCAGCCATTTTTGCAGTACTGAAAAGTGAAATTTTTACTGGCAATAAATGTTGATGCCAATTGGTATTTTTATATATCCAGTATTTTTAAACTAAAGTTTGCTTTTCTGGATGATTAAAAATTCATATGCTTTTGAGCAGCCATTATTAAACCTGCTGCTTCATCATCCTTGGAGAAACTTGTAACAGTGGATTGTGATTTGGGGAAGTCGATTGAACATTCTCAACCAATTGTTGCATTTGACCAAAAAACGAATCATCCTGAAATGGGAGCAAAGACATCAATGGGCCAGTCGACATTGATAGGACCCATGGATCATGACTCTTTAGAATTGCAAGCGACATCTTATTTTTCAGGAAGTGGCAAAGTGAACATAATGGCAACCGAGAACGAGAATAGTCTTTTTTCAAGTTCGCTATCAGAATTATTTAACAGAAAGTGTATGCCTCGTCCCCTAGTGTTCCATGGATTATTTGAGTTTGTGTGTGTAGGCATAAGCTAAATATGATTGCCTTTTTGTATTTATATGCATTTTGTTCTTATTGCAGTGACAATATCTTCAAATGCTGCTCCATATGGTCATTCTGTTAGAACTATTGCCTCCACCTTTGAAGAAGAAGTCTCTTTTGAATCCCTCGAGGAAATTGAAGCCCAAACCGTTGGAAACCTTCTCCCCACTGATGAGGAATTGTTTGCTGATGTGAATGATGGTCTAGGTTTCAACCCACCTAGTGGAGTAGTAGGTGATGATGTTGAGGATTTGGACTTTTTTAGCAGTGTAGGAGGAATGGATCTAGGAGATGATGTTTCTGCCCCTCAGAATGATTCTGATTTTTCTCGAGGAGTTACTCATGGTCAGCTGAGGAGTAACACTCTGATAAGTGAACAGCATCCATTTGGTGAACACCCTTCAAGAACACTATTTGTAAGAAACATACACAGTCATGTTGAAGATTCCGAGTTAAGGAACCTGTTTGAGGTGTTTGTTTCTCCATCTGATGTTTTAGCTTGATTTTGTATTTATTTTTTCAATTTTGTTGTAGATGAACATTTTACCCACTACATCATTTCATGCATTGAACATGCAGCAATATGGAGACATTCGCAGGCTTCATACAGCTTGCAAGAGTCGAGGTTTTGTGATAATTCACTATTATGATATACGCGCTGCCAGGAAAGCAATGAAAGAACTACAGAACAGACCATTGAGGCATAAAAACCTTGATGTCCATTACTCAATCCCAGAGGTGAGCTTATGTAGCCCTTGATTGTGCATGATTCTGTTTTCATTAGTTTGTCATCTTATTAATTGCTATCATGATGGCAGCGCAGATGTAGAATTAGGCTTCTGTTGCTTTTGGAAGTTCTAAGTTAGAATTGCTATTCTTTTATGTATTTTTATTGATGAAAATGCAGAAATCTAGATCCATGACTCCTCCATCTCTGGTAATTTTGTCAGGACAACCCCTCAGAGAAAGATATCAATCAGGGCACTCTTGTTATATTCAGCCTGGATTCTACAATCTCAAATGATAGACTTCGTAAGATTTTTGGTATCTTTGGAGAGATCATGGAGGTAAGGTTGTTCGTTGAAAATAACTGAACTAAAATATTTCATGAGTAAAGCATGAAACTACATTGTCCTTGTCTGTGCAGATTCGTGAAGCTCCAAACAGAAATGATGACAAGTTAATTGAATTTTATGATAGTAGAGCTGCAGAGGCTGCTCTGCATTCATTGAATGGGAGTGAGCTTGATGGAAAGGATATTAAGCTTGAGCCATACCGGATGAGAGGTTCAAAACGCAGGTAACCATCGTAATGCACTTATCATAGATTTCACATCCTTTCCTTCCTCATTGTACTATTTTCTCTCCTTATATATGTACTATCTGCATATCCTTTCCTCCTTTTAAACAATGTGCTTGGGAGGATGAAGTATCAGAAACCATGAAGTATCAGAAACCACTACTTTTCTGGCAGAAAAGACCAATCCTTCTTTTTCTAGTCACATTGCCTTTCCATAAAGCACATTTCCCTTTGCTTGGCAAGATCCAAGACAGGACATATGTTCACATATTTTACCACTCTTAACTTGAGTTCTTTGCAGCTGATCTTCTTTTTGATCAATATTTGACTATGTGCTCATTTCTACTATTGAATTCTTTGTTTGTAGTTTGATGCAACAGATACCTCTTAAATTGGAACAGGATGATTATGGCACCTATATGCTTGAGACTAGCCCCTCCAATAACCAAGCGATGAGATTCTCTGGTATGATCTTTATGTAGCTGTTAAGATAGTTCTGCTGTTAAATGTCAAATTCGTTGTTCTCATGAAAGGCTGTTAACAGGACGGCTAAATGTATCCAATAGCATGTGTAATGGAACAATTTTTGGGTGCAACCTCTGTAATGCAAACTCAATATTTGGAATCTGATTTTCATCATGGGATTTCTTCTAGTGTTCCTAACAGTTTCTCATCTCTTTTGGGAATTGAATCAGCTGGTAATTGTACTGGATTTGCCGAGGCTAGTCACTCAAATGGTCAATTCAACTTTGATGTTCGGTGCACACGAAAGTTCCACCCTCATTCTCTTCCAGAATATCATGACAATTTAAATAGGGGTGCTGCTTGTGATTCTCATGGAGCCATGCCTGCAAGCATCAATTTCAGCCCACATGAAAGAATCAGTAACAAACAGTCATTCAGAGTGGGTAAACATGGCCAGTTGGTTGAATTTAATGACATAGGTAAACTTATTTATCAGTATACGTGACCATTATGTTTTCTTTGTTTTCCACCTCTCCTTTTCTAGTGATGCTGGATGTCCTACCAAGGATACCTTAAAATGCAATAGTGATGATCCATGAAAATAGGACAATGAAAGTTAGCTCATGAAAGTCAACTTTTTGAACTGCATCATCTACCCTGTTCGTAGATGTACTGATTTTGCTCCTATGACAGGATTTATAGGCTTGATTTTGTTTGTAGAAGTTCTTTCCTACCTTGTTAACACTTGTGGAAGTTCTAATATATCACAGCGTCTGTAATCTTCTTATGTGGCATCATAAGGAAATGAATTAATCATATTCCTAATTTTGCCTAGATCTCTATTGAATGTGAGCTAACTTTGGTAGCTTTTCATCTGTATGATTGAAGTTTGATCTTATGAAGCTAGCAATCTGAACTGTTTTACTCAGTCCTAAGGAACTTATCAAGTTTCATTTTCGTAATATACATTGATTGCCTGGCATTTGAACCTTTCTATCAGTGTTTGGATCTCCTGTTAATGACACCTCTGTTCCGGGACGTCACTATACATGGGGCAACTCCTATCACTCCCAATCTTCAAGCATGATGTGGCCGAATTCACCATCATTCGTCAATGGCATTTCCATGGCTCATGCTACTCCAACGCTGCATGGACCACCTAGAGGGCCACCACCTATGATGAACCCAGTTCTGCCCTTAAATAACCATTACGTAGGCTCAGCACCAACAGTCACTTCTATTTGGGATAGGCAATATGCATATGTGGGGGAATCTCCAGAGAATTCTGGTTTCCATCCAGGTTCCTTTGAGAGCATGAGAATCCCAAGTAACTCACTGTTGGCCCATAAGATTATGAGACCTCAATTGCATCCTCAAAGGTCATTGGTGTTTCCTGCACCGGTTCAAATGTTTCCCATGGTCAATTCGTTTGATTCTAATATTGAGCGCCCTAGAAGTCGTCGAAATGAAGGCAATATTAATCAGGCTGACAAGAAACAGTATGAACTTGATATTGATCGCATAACGAGAGGGGAAGACAGCCGGACTACCCTTATGATAAAGAACATTCCTAACAAGTATGTGGTGCCTTGCTTCCCGTTACCTTGTCATTTTTGTTTTGGCTGTTTGGCATTGTAGTCATCTGTGAATATATCTTCTGAAATTCTAATTCCTCATCCGTGAGTTTGATAATTCTTGGAAAAGCGCTATATTCTCATGAGATTTTAGTTTATGTAATATACATGGGCTAACATGGTGGTGATCACAGGTATACTTCGAAAATGCTTTTGGCTGCAATTGATGAAGGCCATAAAGGAACTTACAACTTCATTTACCTGCCCATTGATTTTAAGGCAAGAGCAATTTTCTTTGCACCAGCTTCCTAGGAAGTTTGAGAACTCTGTTTATTTGTGGGGAGAGCAATCCCCTTTTTTAATGTACTTCTTAATCATATTCGTTGACTTAGCTTCTCATTTTTCAGAATAAGTGTAATGTGGGATATGCCTTCATCAACATGATTGATCCCAGCCACATAATACCATTTTATCAGGTTAGTTTTTATGTAAAGCTTGAGATTCATTAAAACACATAAAAGTCTAAAGCCATAAATTAATAAATTTAAGCCAAATTAGATAATTCCACAAGCTCTAAGATTCTAGATTATAGACAAAACTGAAGCTGAAAGCAAAAACCCAAAATCAACTCTTTGGCAGGCATTTAATGGAAAGAAATGGGAGAAATTCAACAGTGAGAAGGTTGCATCACTTGCTTATGCTCGTATACAAGGAAAAGCTGCTCTGGTTGCACATTTCCAGAATTCTAGTTTGATGAATGAAGACAAGCGATGCAGACCCATTCTCTTCAATACAGATGGCCCCAATGCTGGTGACCAGGTAAAATATCAGAACATAATGATTTTGCCTCGTTCTCTGCAAAACACATAAAACAGAAGCTGAACATGTCTAAAACATTCTAGTCCACCCAAAGAGGAAATATTTATGATTCACATATCAATAGGGTAGAGGAGTTGAAAAAGATTAACATAAGGAGCTTTTTTCTTTCTGCAGGTTCCATTCCCAGTTGGAGTTAATGTTCGAAGTAGACCTGGGAAACCTCGATCAAGTACCTATGATACTAACCAGCAAGGAAGTTCACCAAACTTAGGCAACATGGTGGATACTCCAGTTGAGGACAACTCTTTCAAGTTTTGAAAAGGAGTCTGACTAAGACTAAGCATTTCACTTGTTTTGTGGACACTAACCTCGTAGGACTGCGTACTTACAGATGATGTACCTTGAGCTCGTTACTTGAAAAGGAACTTTTGTTCTACTTATGAGAACCCTCAGAAAAACTTCAGATAGGATAAACTAAAGCTAGATATCAAGGTTTTTTTTTTTTTTTTTTCTCCTGGTCCCTTGGATATTTCATATTAATCTTGTGAAGAAAATAGTGGAAGAAGCATTTAGGCTTCAAAATTTTGGAAGTTCACGAGTGTTATAAATGCTAAAGGGGGGTGTCTTTTATTGTCATCCCTCAGGCATATGCCAATGTACAAGATTCTGTAAAGTATTCCTGGGATTCCTTGTTCTGAAGATTGGGCTCATCTATTTGAACAGATAAATATGTTTTGTTTTTAATGAGTAGTTCATAATTCATGATGTGGCAACTAGGTGAATGAAGGTGGAGAGGAATAGTGATGAATGATAGGTTTTGGGTAGGTATAGCTTGAATCTCTACCTGACGTTAAAAAAAAAAATGATACTGTTCAGCAGACATAAGTAAGCGTTCCAACTCTAGAGGCAGGATAAAGGGCGGGACTGGTGTGGTCGGAAAGTCATTGTTTTGTGTGCCTTATCTTGAGCTTGTCTACCCTTTTTTTTTTAAGGGAAACTTAATGAAACAAATTATACAATTAGTCTAGGGATGCAGATCCTTGATAAATCCTCTAAAAGGATAATGTGGCACCCAATGAGTGTGATATCAAAATAAGTGACTCCTACATCAAAATGATCTGTATAGTTAGCAAGCCAGTTGATGCATCTGTTGCTCTTTTGATATATGTGACAATAAACAACAGTTCTGTTCCTAGTGAACAATTCGCTAATGCCCATGACTATGAGATTGAGAGTCCTGGATTTGTGATATGAGGAAGAGAGGATATCAATCACCGCTTTTAGAATTCACTTCAAGTTCGATTCGTCGGTACCCTAAATTTCACGCGAGTGTCAGCCCGGTATAGACTCCTTAGAGTTTCGCACTTACTGGTGAGCATCAACTAAGATTTTATTTGAACCCTCCCCGCCAAATACCTGCGCTGTCCCGGAGAAGTCCACCTGCTGTGGCTGAGAACGAGGACCGTTTGCATGCTCTATCAGTGTTTAACTTTATCCAACCAGTAGGAGATTTGCTCCATCTGATAAGATGTTCATGTCGAGGGCGAGGACCGGCAGTATCAACTCGACTTTGCCACACGACTGAATTGTGGAGTAGACCTGCATAAGACAAAATAAGAGAAATTGGTGAGGAAGGCCAATTGAACTGTTCATCAAAGAGGGTCATATTCCTCCATTGTCAAAGAAACCAGCAGGTAATGCCAAAAAGAGTCGACCACTCATGCCCAAATACACGACGGTGATGTTGGAGATGTTGAATGAGCCACTGCCTAATTGGCATATTGCAAAAGTCACTGGAAACGATGTGTGGAGGGAAGGTGTTCCACACTAGTTAGGCTTTGATGCAGTCGCGCACTGCATGTATCGAGGATTCCTCAAGACGACAATGATAACAAGCTCCATTCGTAGTGAAATGCTTCCGTAGATGTTGTTGGTTAGTGAGTAACCGATCATGCGCAAGGAGCCAGAGGAAGGAGCGAATGCGTTGTAAGCCTTTCCATTGCCAAATTACCTTCCAGGCACTATGGGCCGAGGTATCTTTATTATCCATGATGATGAAATAAGTAAAAGCTATAGTGAATTGACCAGTGTTAGAAATTTCCCATATCAGCTTATCCTGCCCTAAACAGGGTTTGGGGGGAAACGTCCCTGCTATTAACCTGCGAATCGACGGCGGGAGATAAGGTTGAAAAGGGTCCCAATTCCAATTACCATATAAGTCCACAAAGTCTCGGACACTGAAATTGAGCATGGAATCAGGGATGGGGGTTATAACATGGGAAATAAGGAGTCCTGTCCCCGTAATCCAAGGGTCTAACCAGAATCGAGTCCTAATACCATCGCCTACCCTCCATTTCTTGCCTTGTGGAACTAGGTGCCAAGTTGCCTTTATGCTCCTCCAGATTATGGAACCCCCTAGGGCCTCAAAAGAGGTGGAGAGATTGTTGACATCAAAGTTGTATTTCGAGGAGAGGACTTTTTACCCATAATGTATTAGGATTAGCAATCAGAGTCCATCCTAACTTCGTTAATAATGCATCGTTGGTGGCGTGAATCCTCCTAATGCCAAGACCCCCCCATCTCTTTGGGTTTGCAAACTTCCTCCTAATTGACTAGGTGAATCCTCTTTTTACCATTAGAAGAGCCCCATACAAAATGACGCATTAATTTGTCTAACTCATCACAGAGCCTTCGAGGTAACCAGACCGTCTGTATAGTATAACTAGGAAGAGCCGCTATGACTGATTGAACCAAAGTGATCCATCCTGCCAAAGACATAAGGTTGGTTGCAGGGACGGAGCCAGACTCAACTGTAAGGGGGGGCCGGGGTCAACATCTAAATGAAAAAAAATAATACAACACTCACTGAGTCTAAACCTCTGTAGCCCAACCTTGATAGGAATTTTTTTTTTAAGGGGGGGCCACTTATATTTGTAATTTTAAAAATTTTAATTATATAAGTAATTTTAAAAAAAAAAATTTGAAAGGGGGGCCCATGGCCCCCCTCCATGTTAACGTGGCTCCGTCCCTGGTTGGTTGTCCAGCCTGATAGGCATTGTTGAACCTTGTCTAGAATCTATTGATAGGTTCTTTTGCTGGCTCTTTCGTGCAGCAGGGGAACTCTGATACGCTCATATTTTCATATATGTTTAGGACTTAATTTATAGTCTTTTACATTCATTTTATGTTCATCTATGGCTGGTTTATCGTGTTTTAGCGTTATTTGAGGTCCGTTGACGTAAAATGCATAAATGATACAAATAGACTTTAATTGCACTGTTTTTGAGTTTCCAGTAGACTTGACCTCTAGTCAATGTAGGATTTTTATCTCAAGATTGGTTCAGCCAAAAATTCTGAAATTTTATATGTAAATTCTAGACTCATTGACGGATTTTTTGGGACCAATTGCAGATTTTTTGGAGCTGGAATTTAAGAGAAATAAATTAACGATAATTCACGTCATATGTTGGAGCGCCAGAATGACCCATCGATGATGTTTCGGCCATAACTTTTGACTCAGATGTCGGAATCCCATGATTCAAGTCTCGTATCGAAGATAACTCAAAGACGAAGAGACTGATAAATTTTGAGCTCCTAATTCATTGCCATTTATTTTTTATGGAC
>JAOSBK010000003.1:7767189-7782039 GCA_027568895.1 Erythroxylum shatona
AGTGTGTGTTTGTGATTTCAAAAAAAAAATTATACTGACTTTTAAATGATTGAGTGCATTAGCACGCCACCCTCGCGGGGCACGGACTCGGATATCACCATCGATGTCAGGTTCGGGTCATTGCGGGAGTTGGGTGCTACAGTATTTGATAAATTTTTGTTTGATTACTTGATAAAGTTAGTATGACTTTAAACTTATGATTTATATTGTTGAGTTTGCCTAACGAAAACCTGTAGTATATTCTAAATGTTTGACTATTTGAATTTGATAATTTATTGAACATTTATATATTTGCAGTTATTTCTCGTCATTAGCATGCTTCTTATGTTATCGTGTTTAATAGTTTGAACTTCTCTTAATGGTGAAAACAAGTCAATTTTTATTTAATTGTTTCAGATATTGATTTAGCATTGTTTGAAGAAAAGCCACTGTCATTACGGATACGAGCAGTGAGGATGAGAAGATAAACTATTAAGCATAAGAAAGATCTGTTAGAGTAGTGCTATAAAGACAATTACCTTTAACATTTTTTACAAACTTTATTTTGATTAATAAAGCAAAAGGCAATTTTTCATTAATTTGATGTTCATTTATTTATGAATTGATGTCGAACTTAAATCGAATTAATGAAGTCCATGATACAAAACATAACATGAAGGAAATCATGATGAGATAATGATAATGAGATTCCTATCATGTGCAATTATATTAGTATCTAAATTATCCTTAATTGTAGGATTAAAAAGATAGGACATTATTAATCCGGATAGACCAGCACATTTTATACTTCTTGATTTGATTAAGCAGTGGATCTCACAAACTGTAAGCATGAGATGTTTGGAGTTAAAATGTGGATGCTTACTGAGAGTAGTAAGTACATCAGATGACCCACTATAAGTTTATCATAAAGATGATCCATCAAATGTCAATGATTAATCTCATAATAGCAATAGTGCAAATATCCTTATACTTGAGGTACTCAAGGATATCTTGGATACTGATCCTATACTTTGACTTAATTCCTTGTTGTCTCAAGACGAAGTCGCTCATAGGATGGTGATTGGGTATAACTATTGGTATTCGAAGGTAACTGGGCAGTCAATAAAGAATTCATCACTTTTGATAGAAGGAGATGATACCCATAACCTCTTGTTGGGGTCATTACTCAGGAGTCTCTGGCCAGAGCAGTTATGTATCATGAAGAGAGTCTTCAATAACACATAGAGTAATAAGATCCCAGGACAAGAACTAACATCACTTGGATTAGATGTGATGTAGTCAGTCTAGTGAGAGTTGGCATATGGCCATACTCCGAATTAAATGGGGGTATAAAATGGTAAAGGGATTAATTGCACGATAATTGACTATGGAAGGGTTCATAGGTCGGACAATTCTACCGAAGAGTTCGTGTGTTAATCTACTTATATTCTGATAAATTGGCATCATGAAACCCTTCATGATTTGCTTGAATTAAGAGTTAATTCAAGTGCTCAAAATAACCAAGAACTTAAAGGTCACACACGTAAAAGATCGAATGAGAAACAAAGTATTTATGGTTGTTTTTAAGTAGGCCATGATCATGGCCACGATTGTGATCGAAGGCAAGACTGTCAATTAAGCAAGCCACGATCATAGCTCATAGGCCACAATCATGACCGAAGGCTCAACAGTTGATACATAAGAGTGTTATTCACTTATGTACAATGAAGATAACTAGTTCTTACACACTCAATGTGAGAGGATAAGATGTCCAGAAGTGTTCTAGAGTGGGAGAGAAGTGTCTTGAGTCTTGTTAATGTAATTTTATGCAATTGTTGCATGAATCAAATTACATGCAACATAGTCTTGATTTTTCTCTCCATTTGAGCATCTACTTGAATTATACATTGTCTCTTCTTCATCTTTGCGTGTTCTTGGGTGATCAAGGAAGGTTTTGGTGTTTGCAACAACTCAAACAAGGAGAAGAATCAAGAAAGGAGGAGAAATAAAAGGTACATGTACTAAAATTTCATGTTCATATATTATGAGTATGCACGCATCTAAGTTTCTAGAATTTGGGGATGTCATGTGGTCGGAATTAAATTCTGACACTTCCACTGCCTTGTTGTGCATTTGATGCATGATGAATCCATGTCTCCCGCTAATAGTAACAGTGATATCAGAGCCAGGTCATGCATGTATTAGATGATGTATTGAACATATGCAAAGTGTTTGCTGGGTAGTAACTGACATGCATGTTGATTTGGAAAAAAATAGTATAAATTATATAAAAATTATTTTTCTAATTTTCTTTCATAAAAATGTTTATAAGATCTTGTATCATGTTTTGTCAAATGAAATTTCAATAGAATGTCATTTTCGATTTTATTTTGAATTTATATCTAGTATGTTCATATGATGGTTTTTGGGAATTTCTGGAAAACTAAATGCATGTGTTGATTTTTAAATTTTCTTAATAATTATAGAAAATTGCTAATAATTATAGAAAATTGTTTTTCATGATTTTCTTTCATAGAATGTTTATGAGGTGTTATATTATGTTTCTATCTAAGGAAATTGTAGTTAAATATATTTTGCTATTTTATTACGAATTTAGTTTCATCTTGGTGCCTGTATGAAATTCTGGAAATCTGATAAACATTCAGGCTTGTAAATTCCATATTAAATTTTATAAAAATTGTTTTTATCAATTTTCTACATGGACATGCAAGAAAAGATGTTGCCACGTGTATGAGATGCATGACACTTGTTGTTATAGTGATTATCTTATGCATGCATGATGTAGAGTATGACTAGAGTTAGAAGTTATATGACAAGTGTCATAGACATGTGATGTGTTGGCTAATTCCACTAAGTGAATAAATAATTCTTAGGAATTAGATTCTGGAAGTTTTTATGAGACACATTTAGAATGTGTATAAGAGTCTGGAGTTTTTCCAGAATTAATTGAATTTGATTCAATTTACAAATCAATTCAAAGTCAACATTGGTCAGCTTTTTGAAAGCTGATGGAGTTGATTTGTTTAATGACTTATATGTATATATTTTGGTTATAGGACCTTAATAAAGTTTTTATGAGATAAGAAATGTATTATTTTGAAGCTAGTAGCAAGCTAACTTGTATATGCTTGAAATTAAGGTTCTGAAAATTTTTCGGACATCAAATCAGTCCTTTTAGTGTCTAGTAGATTAACTTATTTATCTTGATGATTTTGGCCGTCAAGATATTTTTGGCTTGTGCCGAAATAGTCCTGATAAATTTGAGATGACTTAGGAATATTATAGAAGACTAATTGATGTTCGAGAATTTTGGAAACAATAGGAATTAATTTAGAATTGATCCAAGTAGAGCATAACATTTCTAGTATGACTAGAAAAAGGCATGTCTACTATAATTAAAGTGTTTAATTTGAACATCAAAATAATTGAATTTTAGGATTCCTAATCGAATCACATTCATAATTTTAATTAGCTGAGACTAAAACTAGTATCCGATTCAGTTCAAGAGTTGAATCAAATCACAAACTTTTGATGCATAGTCAAGTCATAACCTAAATTAAACCTCCTTTGTGTGATACATGCATTAGATGCATTTTAAGGGGTAGTTATGGACAAAGGCTCAATTTAATTGAGTTGCCATAATCTGAATATATATATGAGATATATATACACAAATACCTTCCTACTAATAATGAGACTAAAGAAAAAATCCCTCAACCAAAATATTAAGACTTACGCCTTCCATTAGTATGGCAAGAACCAGAGTTCTATTAGAGTTGGATTGTTAGACAAACCCAAGCCTGCTCTATACGAATATGTTCAGACAATGAAAATTAGATTTCTGAATTAATGAGTTGGTTTTAACTGAAAGTGTTGATTTATTGGGCAAACCCAAGGTTAACGTAGATGGAGGCAAATTTGGATTGTATGCATATATATATCCCAACTTTGCCTCTATCCACATTGACCTTGGGTTTGCCCAACAAATCAAAGCTTCCAGTTAGGACCAACATATTAATCAGATGTATACAAATCAAGAGTTGATAACCCAATGGGTGTACTAAATCAACAGTTGATGGCATAAGTCGATAGTTTCATAACTGAATGCAATTGGAATGAATGATACCTACCGATAGACCTAAAGTGGCTTGTTCAACAAACCTAAGGTCATTCTTAGTGATATTAGATATTGACCCATTAGGAAAACTATAAGTTTTCTCGAATGTATAGTGAGGGCTATAGATTTAGATAAAGATAATGGGATCCACAATGCATATGTTTAAAGTCCTTATTAATTGACATTTATGTACGTTCTAATGATCTCTCTCATTCTTCTTGGTTATTGAATCACCACAATGTCTTCGTCTAGTGCTAACCTACGCTTCCTACTAAACTCTAACAAACTCACAGGACTTAACTTCTTAGGCTGGCTACGAAATTTGAGAATTGTTCTTAAATATGAAAAACTAGGATGTCTTAGATGAACCACTTCCTGATCCCCTTACTGTTGATGTATCTAATGAGGATCAGAAAGCTTATAAGAAGCTACTTGATGATAGTGAGCCGACTAGCTGTATTATATTGTCCTCTATGTCACTAGAGTTGCAAAAGTAGTATAAGGCTATGGATGCTCATACCATAGTCTACCATCTAAGATAACTGTTCGATGAGCAAGCTTGGTCTTGAAGGTTCGAGACCTCTAGGTTGCTTTTTCGCTCTAAGATGGCTAAGGGATCATCTCCAGTGCAGTATGCGCTGAAGCTGTATGAATACATTGAAAGGTTAGCCAATTTGGGTTTCGTAATGGATCATGAATTAAGTATAGACTTAATTCTAATCGGTTTAATCGATAGTTATTCACAGTTTGTGTTTAACTATCAGATGAACCAAATATACACATAAATACCTGAGCTGATTAATTTGTTCAAAACAGCTGAGCAAACTGTAAAGAAAGACAGTAAGGCTGTGATGCTGGTGGACTTTGCTTCTGGTTCTCGCAAAAAGAACCAAAAGAAGAAGAAAAATCCAAGAAGCTAGTGGGAGGTGTAGCCAAGAAGAAGGCAAAGGAGGTTACATTAAAGGGGATTTACTTCCATTGCAATAAGGAAGGACATTGAAAGAGGAACTGCAAAGCTTATCTGGAGTCTTTGAAGCAAAAGAAGGCATTAGATGCCCCACCGTTTACTTCAGGCATGTTATTTGTCATTAAGGCTAATACTATTTCTTATCATAACATTTGGGTATTAGATACTGAATTTGACTTACACATATATGTTGACATGCAAGGTCTCAGGGATAGTAAACCACTTAAGAAGGGAGAGATGGACCTACGAGTGAGAAATGATGCAAGAGTTGCTGCATTAGCCGTAGGAACATATATTTTATATCTTCCTAGTGGGTTAGAGTTAGTTTTGGATAATTGCTATTTTGTACCCGTTGTGACAAAGAACATTGTATATGTTTCATGTCTTAATAAAACAGGATTTCATTTAACTTTTTCAAGCAATGGTTGTTCAATTAGGTTGAATGAAATGTTGTATGGTACTACTACATTGTGCAATGGTTTTTACATATTAGATATGTGCAATCCAATTTAAATATCAATGGCAATAAAAGACAAAAAGGAGATAACTTAAAATCTTCTTACTTATGACATTGTTGACTTGGCCATATAAGTGAGAGATGCATGGCTAAGCTACACAAGAGTGGTAGCTTAGGGTCATTTGATTATGAATCATATGAAACATGTGAATCTTGCTTGTTAGGCAAGATTCCTAAATTAACTTTTAAAGGAAAGGGTGAACGGGCGAATGAGTTATTAGACCTAATACATTCTGATGTATGATGTGCATTTATGTCAAAGGTGGTTTTATGTACTTCATTACCTTTATTAAATGATTATTCATGATATGGGTATGTGTATATAATAAGATAAAAGTCTAAAGCATTTGAAATGTTCAAACAATTTAGACATGAAGTAGAAAAACAACTCAGTAAAAGTGTCAAAATACTTCAGTCAGATCGAGGTGGTGAATACTTGAACTAGAAGTTTCTAAGTTATCGCAGGGATAACGGGATTGTAACCCAATGGACTTCGCCTTACACACCACAACACAATGGTATGGCTGAAAGGAGAAACCAAACCTTATTGGACATGGTAAGGTCAATGACGGGCTTAGCAGATCTACCAAAATCCTTGGAGGTTATGCACTCGAGATTGCTATTTATGTGATAAACAGAGTCCCTTCAAAAGCAGTTGAAGTTACTTCATATAAGATATGGAGTAATAAAAGGCCCTATCCTTCTCATTTGAAAGTTTGGGGTTGTCCGACTTACGTAAAGTGGATTCAATCAGATAAGCTTAAAGCAAAATCTAATAAATGACTGTTTGTAGGATATCCTAAGGAAACAATTGGATATCAGTTCTACAATGTTTTAGAGCAAAAGGTGTTTGTCTCAAAATATGCTGTCATTTTAGAGAAAGAGTTTTTTTCTAATAGAAGACAATGGCAACAAAGTCGAACTTGATGAAGTTCATGATGCTCAAATAGAGGCAGATTAACTGCTTGAACCTGAGATTGTTGTTCATGAAGATGAGACAACAGTTGAACCATCTGACACACATAATGTTTGTAGGTCAGGTAGGATACGTAATGTTCCAGAGAGATATAGATTTCTCATAAGTGAACATAATGACAAATTGCTTATCAAGGACGATGAGCCTGCAACGTAAAAATTGGCTTTAAGCCATAAAGTTTGAATTGGATTCCATGTCAAAAAACCAAGTATGGACTTTGGGTGACCCACCCAAAGGGCTAAAACTCATAGGGTGCAAGTGGATTTTCAAGAAGAAAATTGACATGGAAGGTAATATGATTACTTATAAAGTGAGGTTAGTTGCTAAAAGTTATCGTCAAAGACAAGGAGTTGACTATGATGAGATATTTAGCCTCGTAGCCATGCTTAAATCCACTAGAATACTCCTAGCCATTGTTGCTCATTATGATTATGAGATATAGCAAATGGATGTGCAGATGACTTTCCTGAATGGAAACCTTACCGAGGATGTGTATATGATACAACCCGAGGGCTTCACATTCATAGATGGAAAAAAGGTATGCAAGCTTCAGAAATCCATTTATGGATTGAAGCAAGCATCTAGGAGTTGGAACATGTGATTTGATGAGACAATAAAAGAATTTGGTTTCTCACAAAATCTGGATGAACCTTGTGTGTACAAGAAGGTTAGAGGGAGTGCTATCATATTCCTTGTGTTATATATGAATGGTATATTACTAATAGGAAATGATGTCTCAAGTTTGCAATCAATCAAAATTTGATTGTCCCAAAATTTCTCCATAAAAGACCTTAGAGAAGCAACTTATATATTGGGAATAAAGATCTATAGAGATAGATTGAGAAAGTTGCTAGGTCTTTCACAGTCTATATATATAGATAAAGTGCTAAAGAGGTTTAGCTTAGAGCAGTCCAGGAGAGGGTTGCTTCCTATGAATCATCGGATAAAACTCTCAAAATATGTGTCCAAAGACGCAACATGAGCGGACTCACGTAAGTTTGATCACGTATGCTTCGGCAATAGGATCAATCATATATGCTATGTTATGTACAAGACTTGACATATCGTATGCTCTAAGTATTACAGGCAGATATCAATCATATCTTAGTGAATGTCACTGGATGGTTGTCAAGAATATCCTAAAGTACTTGAGAAGGACTAAGGATGTATTCTTGGTATATGGAGATGGAGAGCTAGTAATGAGTGGACATACGTATGTCAGTTTTCAATTTGACCAGGATGACTTCAAATCCCATTCAGGTTATGTTTTCACATCAAATAGTGGAGCAGTCTATTGAAAGAGCTCCAAACAAGAGACGACTGCAGATTCGACGACCTAGTTAGAGTACATGCAGCTATAAGAGTGGCAAAAGAAGATGTTTAGATCAAGAAGTTCGTTATGGAACTTGTGTAAGGTTTTGATATGCATCTCATACATAATATATATCAAATATACGCATTGAAAAATAAAACGGAGCCTAAAAAATAGATCTACTTATGCATAATTATATAGAAAACAAAAACATGAAATGTAAGATGTTTACTTACCTTTTTGACGATTTCCTTCGTTCTTTAATCTTCGCCACGTTGGGTTGTCGTAAACCAAAACGATCAATGTAGACCGTCTCTAATGAAAGCCCATATGAAGATAGAAGGATGAAAACTCATTAGGAGATGGCTAAAATTCTTTCTTTGAGCTAACAAAGACAAGAACATTTATGAGAGTTAGAGAGACAAAAAAATGTACATGTAAGAAAGAACCTTTTCTTTGTCACTTGTGTCTGTCACAAGATGCACAAAAATGATATTATTTTCTACCCTCTTTGGCCTCTCATAATCCCCATCATTAATGGGAAGTTATAGGAAGTTAATGGTCATGAATAGAATGCATTAATAGAAGTTATAGAAAGTTAGTGACCATGAATAACATGTATTAATGGAAGTTTTAGGAAGTTAATGACCAAATTGGTAGCCAATAACACTTGTTTCTAATCCATTCTATGCAATATTTTCTACTACGATCATATTGCGATACAATCCCAAAACACTCTCTCGTATGTTGAATCACCATTCAAGACCATTTTACTCATCCTTTGAATCTCCTATGTGTGTGACTCATTAGGTTCCTGGTTATATTGGCCACTTGAATTAACACTTAATTCAAGTAAGTCAAGAGCGGTATTTAGTAACACGTCATGACCCCTGGTTGATCAAAAAGTCAGTGGTTTAACTACAAACCCTTCCATACGCAATGTTGCCATGCAGTTCATCCTTTTACCATATATACCCCCACTTGGTTCAAAGTATGGTCAAAGTATCAACTCCCACTAGACTAAAGGCATCACATCTAGTCCAAATGATATTAGATCTTGTCCTGAGGATCTTAGTACTCTATGTATCATTGAAGACTCTCTTCATGACACATATCTGCTCTGGCCAGAGACTTCTGAATAATGACCCTGACAAGAGATTGTGGGTATCATCTCCTTTTATTAGAAGTGGTGAATCCTTTATTGGCTACTTAATTACCTCTGAATACCTCAAGCTATGCTCAATCACCACCCTATTAGTAGCTCCTGAAAGGCAACGATAAATGGATTCAAAGAATAGGATTAGTATCTGAGATACCCTTGAGCATCTCAAGTCAAAGGATACTTGCACCATTGCTATGATGAGACTATCATTGACGTTGGAATAGAATATCCGTATGATTGTCTCATAGTTGGTCAATCCAATGTAGTTACTACCCTCAGTAAGCATCCATATATTAACTCTAAATAACTGATGTCTACAGCTTATGGGATCTATTGGTTGATCCAATTAAGGAGTATAACATGTGCTAGTTTATTTAGATTAATGATATCCCATCTCATTAATCCTATGACTAGAGAAAGTTTAGATACTAACATCATTACATATGATAGGAATCTTATTATCTTGATCTCATCATGATTTCCTCCATGGTATGTCTTGTATCAATGACTTCATTAAATCAATTTAAGGTCAACATCAAATATATAAACGTATGAACAACGAAATAATGAAAAATGTCTTTATTAATTATAAAATGATTTGTACAATAAGTGCTAAAGGTGATTACCATCAGAGCACTTCTTTAATAAACCCCCACTTGCACTAAAGCCAATCACCTTAATATCTAATACCATAGGCATGTATATGTGACACAAAACTCTTTTGGAAACTAGGCTTAGTCAATGGATCAACTATATTTTGATTGATGGGAACTCTCTCTATCTTGACATAATTTCTACTAATGATTTCTCTAATCAAATGATAGCGCCTGAGTACATGTTTGGACTCCTGATGAGACCTCAGTTCCTTTACCTGCGCTATAGTCCCATTATTGTCACAATACGATTGCACTAGGTCAGCGATGCTTGGAACCATACCAAGTTCCATGATGAACTTCTTGATCCAAACCATTTTCTTTGCCACTTCTGAAGCTGCAATGTATTCTGCTTCTATCTTCGAATCTACAGTCGTCTCTTGTTTGGAAATTTTCCAACTGACTGCACCACCATTCATTGTGAATACATATCCGAACTAGGATTTGGATTCATCCCTATCGGATTGGGAACTGGCATCAGTATACTTACCTACCATACGATTACCTTCTCCATATTCCAAGAATACATATTTAGTTCTTCTCAAAGTACTTAAGGATATTCTTGATAGCCACCCAATGACCTTTACCAGGGTTCGACTGATATCTGCTTGTAACACTTAGAGCATACGATACATCGAGTCTAGTATATAACATAGCGTACATGATTGATCATATAGCCAAAGCATAAGGAGTCAAACTCATACGAGTCCTCTCATCTTATGTCTTTGGACAAATAGATTTAGGGAGCGTAATCACATGTATCATAGGAAGATAACCTCTCTTGGACTGCACCATGCTAAACCCCTTTAGCATCTTGTTTATGTATGTAGATTGAGAAGGACCAAACAACCTCTTAGATCTATCTCTATAGATCCTTATTCCCAAAATATAAGTTGCTTCTCTAAGGTCTTTTATAGAGAAGTTCTTAGCTAACCAAATTTTGACTGATTGCAAAGAAGAGATTATTTCCTATTAGCAATATATCATCTACATATAGTACAAGGAACACGATTGCATTCCCGTTAACCTTCTTATACATACACAGCTCATCCGAATCTTGTGAGAAACCAAACTCTTTGATTGTCTCATCAAACTAGATATTACAACTCCCGGATGCTTGTTTCAATCTATAAATAGATTTCTGAAGCTTGCGTACCTTTTCTCCATTCATGGATATGAAACAATAAAGTTGTGTTATATACACATCCTTGGTTAGGTTTCCATTAAGGAAAGTTGTCTTCCTATCCATTTGCCATATCTCATAATCATAATGAGCGACAATGGCTAGGGGTATCCTAATGAATTTAATCATAGCTACTGGGCTAAACGTTTCGTCGTAGTTAACTCCTTGCCTTTGACAATAACCTTTAGCTATAAGTCTAACTTTATAGGTAACTAGATTACCCACCATGTCAGTTTTCTTCTTGAAAACCCATTTGCACCCTATGAGTTTTATCCCTTCTGGTGGGTCAACCAAAGTCCATACTTGGTTTTCATACATAGAATCCATTTTGGATTGCATAGCTTGAAGTCATTTTTTAGATTCTAAACTCTTCATAATCCCTTCATGAGTAGTAGGCTCATTATATTTTATAAGCAATACGTCGTTAAGTTCACTTATGAGAAATATGTATCTCTTAGGAATGTGACGTATTCTACATGATCTACGAACTTCTTGTGTGTCAAAATGTTGAACTATTGTTTCATCTTCATGAACAGTAGTCTCAGATCCACGCAGTTGATCTGTGTTTGTTTGAGCATCTTAAACTTTCACAAGTTAAATTTTGCTCCGACTGTCTTCTATTAGAAGAAACTCTTTCTCTAAAAAGATAACATGTTTTGAAATAAACACCTTTTGTTCCGAAACATGGTAGAACTGATATCTTATAGTTTCTTTAGGATATCCTACTAATAGGCACTTATCAAATTTAACTTCAAACTTATATGACTAAATTCGCTTTACATAAGCAGAATAACCCCAAACTTTCATATGAGAAAGATAGGGTTTCTTGTTAATCTATATCTCATATAGAGTAACATCAACTGATTTAGATGAGACTTTGTTTAATACATAAACATAAGTTTCAATTGCATACCCCTAAAAGGATTTCGGTAAATCTGCTAAACCCACCACTGACCTCACCATGTCTAATAAGGTTTGGGTTCTCCTCTCAGCCACACCATTGTGTTGTGGCGTGTAAGGTGGAGTCCACTAGGACAATATTTCATTATCCCTAAAATAATCCAAAAACTCTTGGATTAAGTATTCACCACTTTAATCCGATCAAAGTGATTTAATACTTCTCCCAAGTTATTTCTCAACTTCATTTATGAATTATTTGAACCTTTCAAAGGCTTCATACTTGTATCTCTTAATATACACATACCTATAATAAGAATAATCTTCGATAAAGGTAATGAAGTATACGAAACCATCTTTGGCATATATGAATATCAGAAAACATACATCAGTATGTATTAGGTCTAAAAGTCATTAGATGCCTTCTTCTGCTTTAAGAACTACAGATAGGCCTTATAGTTTCTCTTCTAGTAGCCATCCCTGCCACAGTGGAAGCAAGTTCCCTTCGAGACATTCTTCTTTGCTTTTTTGACACCTCCCTTAGGCCCTGCAGACTTCTTCTTTTGGGTATTTTTCTTCAAACTAGAAGAGTCCACCAGCGTCACAGCCTTATCCTTGTGGATAGATGACTCAACTGCCTTGAGCATATTGACCAACTCAAGAATTATGCTGGATATATTATTCATCCTATAGTTAAGCACAAATTGTGAGTAACTATTGGTTAAACCCGTCAAAATTAAGTCAATACTTAATTCATGATACAAAAGATGTAACCATTCATCTTCGGTGCGTACTACATTGGAGATGTCCCCTCAACCATCTTGAAGAGAAAGAGCAATTGCGAAATCTCGAACCTTTCGGACATTGCTTGCTCATCAAAGAGCTCCCTAAGATGATAGACTATGGTATGAGCATCCATAGCCTTGTGTTGCTTTTGCAGCTCTGGTGGCATAGTGGCTAGCATAATACAATTAGCCATCTCACTATCATCAAGATGCTTCCTATATGCTCTCCGATCAACATCAGAAGTATCAGTAGTAGGGGGATCAAGAAGTGGTTCTTCCAAGACATAACCAAACTTCTCAGACTTGAGAACTATTATCAAGTTCCTGAGTCAGCCAAGGAAGTTTGATCCAGTTAACTTGTTAGCTTCCATAAATTATCTTAGATTCACACTAGCACTTATGATGTTGACTCGGACAATAGCAACCTTTCGTCAAAGAGAGAAAAATTAGATTGTACTTAAATGCATATCTATAAGGACTTTAATAACACGCATTATGACTCCCATTATTTTCACGAATTCATAACTCTCAATATAAATATGAGAGAACCTATAGAGAAATTCACCTAGTCGATCGATATCCAATATCCCTAAAAATGACCTTGGATTTGTCCAATAAGCCACCTTATCTCAATTGGTAGATATCGATCATCCCAATTGCATCTCCAATGCAACTATTGACTCTAGTGCTATCAACTATTGATGTGTGCGCACTCAGTAGGCTATTAACTTTTGACTCATGTGCATCTAATGTACACTACCTAACTTTGTCTTTTTCTATGTTGATCTCGGGTTTGCCTAACAAACCAACGCTTCTAGTTAAAACCTACCCATTAATCTAGAATTCCTATTTCCATGGTTTGAACATATCCGTGTAAAGTGAGCTTGGGTTTACCCAACTAACTTTAAAAGGGCTCTGGTTCTCGTTATATTAAAGGAACTGAGTGAGGAGTTTGACTAAGGTCTCATCTAACTTTGATGGTCTTATACATATAACTCATATAATATATATATATATATATATATATATATATACATACACACACACATACATATAGTTATTATAACTACATGGCATGATATGGACTACCCAATCAAATTGGGCTTAAGCCTATAATCATCCATCATGTAAGCCCACACATTCTTCTAACCATGCATTCTCTAATGCATATATTACAACATCCCACTACCACATGATACATACCCAAACAGTCAAGCATATTCAAGTACATATCCTATGATAATGACATGTTAGAGCAAAAGCAAAAC
Organism: Erythroxylum shatona; assembly: GCA_027568895.1. Lineage (NCBI taxonomy): Eukaryota > Viridiplantae > Streptophyta > Magnoliopsida > Malpighiales > Erythroxylaceae > Erythroxylum > Erythroxylum shatona. The sequence goes on from JAOSBK010000003.1 coordinate 7,781,027, forward strand.
CAATTATACATGGCATCGTCTAACATAATCGAAAGTCACCAAATTTTTAAACCATTCATTGCATTAATCCAAACAAATTTACACTATTTCCTTTAGATAAATATAGGTTCTAACAAAAACAACAAAATACAAGACACGATACTCCTGGAGTCAGCTGACAGACCTCTGATCCATAACAAAATCCAAAAGGTCCTTTAGTCCTATCTAAGAACTAGGTCTCCTGTCTCGTACCTGAAAAATTACGTTGCAATTTTTATGAGTTTTGCAAACTCAATGAGTGACCCATCATTGATGATTTCACCGGATCACATACACATAACATATATTGTTTCAGACACCCATTCAGATCATAAATACATTCTAGGTGTTCACACAATATAGTACATCATAAGATCACACAGATCACATTACTACATATAACAAGTAAATCACATCAATGAATCACTCATTCAGCTTTACAAATCTTTCAATAAATTTCAATCAAATGTTATATTCATGAGACTCATATTCTTTCTTATTGTTGTGACCGAGTGCCTATCACAAACTTATACAAATATTGGCCCATAGGGCTCAATCAAACAAAATCACAGAGCATAGCTCTACTGCAAAATCAGAAATCACGAACCAAAGCTCTACGTGGAAGCGCTTCATACTGGCAACTTAAGTCACAACGCCTTTAACTGAGCATGCATTTTATGAAATGCAACAATGTCAAAAAATCTCATATATCACAATCTTATACAAATGCTCAGGCAAGATTTCACAGTCATCGGACCTAAGTCCGGTATTCAACTTTCATGAAAAATCAAATGTCAAAAATTTATATCAAGTCAAACACTCCCAATACATGCCCAACTATTAAACTCCTCGGACCTCAGGTTCGGAATCCAGAATCAACTCACAAATAGTTCAATAATATTGGAAGTGTAATAAGTTAAATTAAATTCAAATCAAATCAATCCTAGGAAATCATCTAGGTTGACTCACAGAATGCTCCAATATGCTATTGCCTG
>JAOSBK010000003.1:7782139-7792634 GCA_027568895.1 Erythroxylum shatona
TAGAAACTTTTGTAACTAAGTTAGTTCAATCACTTTTGGACAACTTCATAAGCATGTTAAAACATTGAGCATCTTATGTTTTTTGTATTTGTGTTAAGCTTTTATTTATAATGTTAATATGTAATTAAAGTGATGTTTGAGCTTCTGTTGTTTTGGTAAAAGAGTTAGAACTGAAAATTTCCTCAGGTGTATGCGCATGTTTCTTTTGTAGTTGTTCATTTCAAAATCCAAGTCTTTTCTAGGTGTGGAAATCGTGTGCCGACTTCGGGTGGATGCAAAATTAGTTAAAATTGTCTTATGAAAATTTGTAGCTTATCCTTTTAGCTTTCCAACGATATATAGTACAAAATTTTTGGACTTCTAGGTTGAAAGTTATGGTCCTTATAAGAGAAGATGTATCTTCTGCATTTTCCTTCTTCTATGTTTTGTTTGTTCTATGATGATGTGTCGTCTATATTCTGCTTACGTGTCGTCTGTGTTTTGCTTACATGTCGTCTATGTTTTGCTTAAGTGTCATCTATGTTTTGCTTACATGTCGTTTTTGTTTTGCTACGTGTCGTCTGTGTTTTGCTTACGTGTCGTCTGTATTTTTCTTACTTGTCATCTATGTTTTGCTTACATGTTGTCTATGTTTTGCTTACATGTTGATTGTGTTTTGCTTACGTGTCGTCTGTGATGATGTGTCTTCTGTGATGACGTGTCATCTGTCTTTTCCTATCTTTTATATTCTGCTTCATTTTTTACCCTTCAGATGATAGCATCTATCTTCAAGGTCTGCATAAAAGTTCTAGATCTTGAAGTCCTCTTTCAAACTGTATAAGGAACACCTTAATCCGATATCTTTAGGGAAAGTTATAGCAATTTTCCTGATGCCTCTGTCATTTTCCATTAGTCTGTTTTTTCCTTTGGCTTATACCTATCTTCTACTCCCTTTTTTACCCTTCAAAAGATATAATCTATCTTTTAGGTCTTCTTAAAAGTTGTATATCTTGAAGTCCTCTTTCGAACCATATAAAGAAAACCTTAATCTGATATCTGTACGAAAAGTTATCGCAATTTTCCCCATTCATCTATCTTTTTCCATTAGTCTGTTTTTTCTTTTGGCTTCGTCTGTACCTATCTTCTGCTCCATTTTTGACCCTTCAGAAGATAGAATCTGTCTTTAGGGTCTTCTTGAAAGTTGTAGATCTTGAAGTTCTCTTTCGAGAACACCTTAATCTGAGTTCTCTAGAGAAAGTTTTGCTAAATTTCCCGAAATAGGTATAGTATAGTTAAGGGCAAGTACCACTTCCATGTTTGGTTCTGAATGTTGGGCTCCAAAAACGGGGTCCAGCACTTTGAACCTTTCAAAGGCTTTCAAACTTGTATCTCTTAAGATACACATACCCATATCGAGAATGATCATCGATAATCGTACTGAAGTATACAAAACTACCTTTGGAAAGTATGGACATTAGACCACATACATCAGTATGTATTAGGTCTAAAAGTCATCAGATGCCTTCTTCTGCTTCAAAGACTCCAGATAGGCCTTATAGTTTCTCTTCTAGTGGCCATCCTTACCACGGTAGAAGTAAGTTCCTTTCAAGGCAGTCTTCTTTGCTTTCTTGAAACTTCTCTTAGGCCCTGCAAATTTTTTCTTCTTTGGGCTTTTTTTCTTCGAACTAGAAGAGTCCACCAGCATCATAAGCTTATCCTTAGGGACAGATGGCTCAACTGCCTTGAGCATGCTGACTAGCTCGAGAATTGTGTTAGATATATTGTTCATCAAATAGTTAAGCACAAATTATGAGTAACTATCGGTTAAACCCATTAGAATTAAGTCAATACTTAATTTATGATCTAAAATAAAACCCAAGGAGGCCAACCGGTCAACGTAGCCATTCATTTTTGTGCGTACTGCACTAGAGATGTCCCCTCAACCATCTTGAGTAGAAGTGCAATCACGAAGTCTCAAACTTTTCAGACCTTATTTGCTCATCATAGAACTCCCTAAGATGATAGACTATGGTATGAGCATCTATAGCCTCGTGTTGCTTTTACAGTTTTTGTGACATAGTGGCTAGCATAATGCAACTAGCCATCTTGTTATGATCGAGAAGCTTCCTATATGCCCTCCGTTCATCATCAAAGGCATCAGCAACAAGGGGATCAAGAAGCGATCTTTGAAGATATAACCAAACTTCTCATACTTGAGAACTATTTTCAAGTTCCTAAACTAGTCAAGGAAGTTTAGTCCAGTCAACTTGTTAACTTCCATCAATGATCTTACATTTACACTAGTACTCATGGTGTTGACTCGGGCAATAATAACCTTTCGTCAAAGAGAGAAAATTAGAATGTACTTAAATGGATGCCTATAAGGACTTTAATAACATGCATAGTGGCTCCCACTATTTTTAAGAATTCATAACCCTCAATATAAATCCAAGAGAACTCATAGAGAAATTCTCCTAGTAGGTCGATATCAATATCCTTAAGAATGATGCATCAACAGCTGGGGGATCAAGAAGAACAAGTAGTTCTTCCAAGACATAACCAAAATTCTTGGACTTAAGAATATTCTCATGTTCCTGAGCCAATCAAGGCAATTTGGTCCAGTTAACTTGTTAGCTTCCATTAATGATCTTAAGTTCACACTAGTACTCATGATGTTGACTCGAGCAATAGCAACCTTTCTTCAAAGAGAGAAAATTATAATGTACTTAAATACATGTTTATAAGGACTTTAATAACACGCATTATGGCTCCCACTATTTTCATGAATTCATAACCCTCAATATAAATCTAAAAGAACTCGTAGAGAAATTCTCCTAGTAGGTCGATATCTAATATCTCTAAAAATGACCTTAGGTTTGCCTAATAAGCCACCTTAGTTTAACCAGTAGGTGTCAATCATACCAGTTGCATTGTCAATGCAAATCTAGTGCTATCAACTGTTAATGTGTGCACACTCATTAGGCTATCAACTCTTGACACGGTGTATATCTAATGTACACTAGCAACTTTGCCTCTATCCATGTTGATCTTGAGTTTGTCTGACAAACCAACGCTTCTAGTTAAAACTGACCTATTTTTGGAATCCTATTTTCATGGTTCGAACATATCTGTGTAAAGCGGGCTTGGGTTTACCCAACAACCTTAACTTTAAAAGGACTCTAGTTCTCGCCATATTAAAGGAAGGCATTAGTTTTAATATTCTGAGGGGTTTGACTAAAGTCTCATCTAACTTAGATGGTCCTATACATATAACTCATATATATAAATATAAATATATATATAGTTACTATAACTACATGGCATGATATGGACTACCCAATTAAATTGGGCCTAAACTCATAACCATCCATCATGCAAGCCCACACATTCTCCTAACCATGCATTCTTTAATACATATATGTAAACACAACATTTTGGGTATGACTTCTTATGGATCCTAACATTAAAAGATCAAAGAAACACTTGGATCTAAACTTAGTCCAACATTTAGATTTACTACCTTCCTTTTACTAACTTAGATAAAATTACTATTGCATGTTATGTCATTTGGAATTAATAATAATCTAATTAACATGAATTCCTAATTTCAGAAATTAATTCATAACTAATTTACCTTTAAAAAATTATTTCATGTCCAAAATTAAACAACTTCAATTTTGTCACACATGCCAATTTTTTTAGTCTTACTAGAAAATCTATCGCTCTACTAAAATTAATTCAAAATTAATTTCTATAATTTTCCAAACTTTACAGAACATCAAATCATTATTCCAAGCATCTTTAGGTCATTTCACGATATCAAAATAATTTAGGTATCACCCAAAAATTATTATGATCACTGACACACCAATAAGACACCGAAAACAACAAATATGACTTCTAAAATTTTTCTGGAAATCAAATTTCGAGCAAAATCATTTAGGCATGAATCAAACATCAAATTAACACATTTTTATCACATAAAAATATTTTTAAGGTTATGGAACCGAAATATAAACATATAAAAACATCAAACAAAATAAATACTACAATTTCTAGAAAACTGTCCAGATCTGGAAAATTATTTAATAAAATTATTAAAACATGTTTAATAATTATACAAAATTTAAATAGGCATGAAAATATCCCAAATATGTTCACATAATTTTTTAATAATCAAATTCCACGAAAATCATATGCAACCTCATCAATTTAGCCAATAGAAATCACATGCGTAGCAGAAAGATAGATTTCATGTATGTTCTTATAAATTCGATCACATTAAAAATGTTTTTCAATCTTATTGAATCATTGACTTACATCTTATGAGCAGATTGGTGAAATAAAATTGTGAAAACCATTTTTTCTATAATTAATTTAGAACAAAACATTATAGGACTCTAAGATGTCACAACCATGAAAACAATTTTCACATGTCATGTACTCTACATATAACAAGGCACAAGATGGCTCTGATACCATTGTAAGGTTTCAATGATGCATCTCATACATAATATATATTAAATATACACAACAGAAAATAAAATGGAAGCTTAAAAATTAGATATACTCATGCATATAGATATATAAAACAAAAACATGAAATGTAAGGTGTTTACATATATTTCCGACGATTTTCGATGATCTCATTTGTTCTTTAATATTCTCTACATTGGGTTGTCGTAAACCAAAATGATCAATGTAGATCGTCTCTAATGAAAGTCCACATGAATACAGAAGGATGAAACCTCACTAGGCGATGACTAGAACTCTTTATTTGTGTTAGCAAAGACAAGAACTCTTGTGAGAGTTAGAGAGAAAAAGAGTGTGTGTGTAAGAAAGAACATTTCTTTCACTTGTGTCTTATATAAGATGCACAAAAATTATCTCTATTTTCTACATCATTTGGCTTTTCATAACCCCCGTCACTAATGGAGAGTTATGGGAAGTTAATGGTTGTGAATAGCATGCATTAATGAAAGTTTGAGAAATTAATGGTCATGAATAACGTGCATTAATGGAAGTTATGGGAAGTTAATGACCATGAATAGCGTGCATTAATGGAAGATTAGGAAGTTAATGACCAAATTGGCAGCCAACAACACTTATTTCTAATCCATTCCATGCAACATTTTCTACCATGATCACATCGTGATATAATCCCGAAACACTCTCTCGTATCTTGAACCACCATTCAAGGCCATTTTACTCATCCTTCAGATCTCCTATAGTTGGGACCCATTAGGTTTCCAGATATGTTGGCCATTTGAATTAACACTTGATTCAAGTAAGTCAAGAGTGGTATCTAGCAACCCGTCATGACCTCTAATTGATTGGAAAGTTAGTGGTTTGATTACAAACCCTTCCAATTGTCTTGCATTTCGTCCTTTCACCATGTACACCCCACTTGGTTCAAAGTATGGTTAAACTATCAACTCTCACTATAATAACTACATCACATCTAGTCCAAGTGATATTAGATCTTCTCTTGAGGATCTCATTACATTATGTATCATTGAAAACTCTCTTCATGACACATATCTGCTCTAGGCCGAGACTCCTGAGTAATGACCCCAACAAGAGGTCATGAATCAATAGTGGTGAATCCTTTATTGACAACTCAATTGCCTCTGAATACATTAAGTTGAACCCAATCACCACCTTATCTGTAACCCCTAAAAGGCACTAATGAATGGAGTCAAGGCACAAGATCAATATCGAAGATATCCTTGAGGACCTTAAGTCAAAGGATACTTGCACCATTGCTATTATGAGACTATTATTGACACTGGAATAGAATATTCATATGATTGTCTCATAGTAGTTCAATCCAATATACTTACTACCCTTAGTAAGCATCTACATGTTAACTCTAAACAACTCATCTCTACAGTTTATGAGATCTACTACTTGATCCAAGAAAGGAGTATAACATATGCTAGTCTATCCAATGATATCCCATCTCATCAATCCTATGACTAGGGAAAGTTTAGATACTAATATAATTACGTATGATAGGAATCTCATTATCATGATCTCATCATATTTCCTCCATGCTATGTTTTGTATCAAGGACTTCATTAAATCAATTTAAGATCAACATTAAATCCATAAATGAATAAACATTGAAATAAAGAAAAATGTCTTTATTAATCATAAATTGTGCAATAAGTGCTAAGGGTGATTGTCTTTAGAGCACTTCTCTAACAAAGACCTCATAATACTCTTAACCATGCATAAAAACAACGTGATTATCTTTATAGCACTTCTCTAACAAAGACCTCATAATACTCTTAACCATGCATAAAAACAACTTTAAGCACTAGCTTCTTTTCAGGATATGTGGTTTCACTCATAAAAAATGAAGGAAGAGCCAAGATGACTTAATGTTTCATATAATTATTTTTCTTGTAGAAATAATATGTATAATTTTAAGAATTAAGGTTCTAAAAGCAATATAAGTGTTAAAAAATCGAATATGGAAAGGACGAGTGCCTCAACCAAATTGCTAAGAAATTGATAGAGAAAATCAGGTTATGCAAACACAATATTCCTTTTGAATTGTCTAACTTGCATATGAACATTCACAAAAAAATTTGATCTGTGTATATTAATTATAAAAAAAATAATTATCCACTAATGTACTAGTAACACAAATTTATCTCCAAAAAAAGTTATTAGTGCAAACCAAATAAATATCAAATCTTTTGGCTTGAAACATATCTTATTTGACTACAAAATTGCAACGATAAAAGTAAATCAATAATAAGTAAAATTAAATTGTAATTTCCATATTAATCTCTAATGATTAGAGCTCACCCATGTGAAAAAACTTATTTCCTGCCTCTGGAAATGCTTCGTCTGTCTACTTCTTCCTAATTAAAAGTTCCAACAATACAACTCCAAAGCTATACACATCTCCTTTTATAGTTGCTTTTCCTGTATCAAAGTATTATATGGAAACATAGTTTAATATGTATGAAACTATAGAATTGTATTAAATGCAACCAACAACTTCTAATGCTTCAGTACTAGGAGTTAAACAAGAAAAAGATCCAACTATCATAGTAGAAACATGAGTTTGGCTAGCTTTCATCAACGTTGCTAACCTAAAATCAAATACCCAAGCATCCATGTTATGATCCAACAATATAATAGACATACATAACAAGAATGAAAGGAAGGGCTGATATTGAAGGGATCTAGTAAAGAATTTTTGTAAATAGATGCTCCATTTGTTAAAGACTTTAAAACTAAAAAATATTGCATAAAAATCTTCCCACCATCTAAAGTAGAGAACAAAGTAGAACTAGCAGCAATAGTATCAACAGAGAACATAGCAGAAATAGTAGCAACAAAGAACATGCATCATCTAGTACCAAGAACTAACATAAAAGAGTAGCAGTTTTTTGCTATCCTAAAGAAGGTTTATCTCAATCATAATAAGATTCAATATTACTAGCATAAAAAATGTCATAAAATCTCAGTTAAAAATAATTCAAAGAGGACATACTAGAGTGGTCGCCAATAGAATCATCATTCACATTTATCTTAGTAAAAATCTCCCATCACCCATCAAAGGCCTAGCAATGTCTAATGATTTGGATGACGATAATTGGGTAAAAACCTAATCTCTAATTCCCTTCATCTTGTCAACTGTAAAAATTCTACATAATTTTAACTTACAATCTATAAAAAATAATTAATTTTCTCAACCAGACAAGACACTAAACAAAAATGAAACCTCAACACATGATTTTCCCCAGTTAGAAATACATCAAACCCCAAACTTTCCAAGAATTTGCATCAATTTCTTCCACCCCAAACCCTAAACTAGGAACCCAAATAACCTGATAAAGTTGCAAGAGATTGAACCTAATTTCGATTTGGGCCAATCAAGCCTCTAGGTTATCAGATATATGAGTTTGCAAGTAAGAGAGATATCGAAACGGTGAGGTTTACTAGAGAAAAGAAGAAAAAAAATGATTCGATCTGGAATAACCCCATATTAGAACGATTTTCATTGCCTTGTTTTAGTGAGAGAATAAACATTTGGTTCAGAGTTTTGTTTTTATTGGTGCAGGGGATGAGAAATAATGTTTTAGTTTTGCTTTTGTTTCCATCCTAAAATTATTTGGTGATGATTCTCGAAAATTAGTGCTAAAAGGAATTTTCGGTGACGATTTGCAAAAATTAAGGTGGATATTTTTGTGATGATTTTAAAAAATCATTGCTAAAGGTGAATCCTTTGGTGATGATTTTCAAAATTGTCATTAAAGGCTTACTTTCAGTGACGATTTTTGAAAATCGTCACCAAATGTGGATCCTTTGGTGATGATTTTAGAAATTGTTGCTAAAGGCTTACTTTTAGCGGTGATTTGCAAAATCATAGCCAAAAGCCTAATTATTGCCAAAAACCTATTTTTAATGATGATTTTTAAAATGTAGCCAAAAAAATATGTCACAAAGTTTGCCTTATTGTGGTGGGTTTGGGTACAGTTTCTACATCAACTTCTATAGAACTTAAACCTTGACATTGTTATGCTAATAAGGTTCTAATTCTTAAGAGAATTAAATTTATAGTGGTGATAAATGGTGTTAAATTTTAATTTTTCACTTTCAAAACTTCTGTTTTAATGCTAAACCTCAATCCTTAGGCCTATAACTTCATCCTCTATGATCAGGTTATTTCTTTATAACTTATCAAGGCACTTAAAAAACTACTTCTCAATGACCTTTTTCTTCTTCTTAAAGGTCTCAAAGTCACTATCGACCTTAAAAGTTGCATTCTCAACCTCCTCCTTCTCTTTGGTAGCCTTTTTAAGCACCCAAAACCTCTTGTAGTCCATGACTAGGCAAAAGGGACAAATTAGAATATAACATTTTTTCCATAATTTAATTTAAACCCAAATATTCAAAAATAAACCTAAAATTTTACAAATAGTCAATTAAAACCTCAACGTAACTTTTCCATTAGTCTTTCATTACAAAAAAATATATTGGCATTTTTTATAGCTCCCTTATCATATGTGTAGCCTACATAAAAAGTAAGGCCTAAAAAATTTAAAAAACTAATGAATTTTTCTCTTTCTCTCTTCTCTTTCCTCTATCCTTTGTCCTCTCACTATAAGAAAACTGCGGAGCGACGATGGAAATTTAGCAACAGAATATTTAGCGACGGAAAAAATATTCATCGGCAAATATGGAGGGAAAGAGTGGCGGCAAAATTTATGTGGGAATTAGCAACAGAAGAATACGTCCGTTGGTACTTGAGATTAGTTAACAACGGAAATATACGGGCTTGTTATGTTGATCGGTAATATTGTCATGGGGAAGACAAGATTTTGGTGATGAAAATAATGGGTGTCGACAATTGCGTCGGTAAAAGCATCATATGGTTGAGACATAAAGATGTCGTTTGGGTTTAAACTAAAACGACGTCATTTTGGCTAGCTTGCAGAGCGTCCTTCATATAACCAAAAGGCGTCATTTTGGTTAGGTTAAAGAACGTCCCTTATATAACCAAAATGACGTAGTTTTTTGGTTTAAATCAAGACGACGTTGTTTTAGTGGGGTTAAATAAAATATAGCCAAAACAACATCGTTTTGGTTATAGCCAAAACGATGTCGTGTTTGGCTAGCTTGAAGAACGTCCTTTATATAACTAAAACGACGTTGTTTTGGCTTAAACCAAAATGATGTCATTTTGGCTACAACCAAAAGCGTCCTTCTTATAATCAAAATGATGTCGTTTTGGTTTAAAAGCTTAAAACACAGCTCCTCCCTCCCTTCCCCAACCTGGCGAGCACCTTATTCTCCTTCTTCCTCCTTCAGACGCAGCTCCCGCAACCCACATCAACTCGTCTCTGCCCTCCGACCAGCTATTGCATCTCCAGTCGGTGTTAGGGGTCGTCTTCTCCGATGGTGTTGGTGAAGGTAAGGGCATCTTCTCCGACGATTTTGGTGAAGGTAAGCCGTCGTCCATGGATTTGATTTTTTCATCTTTTTGGACTTAGTTGTTGATTTCTTGTTGACTTAATTAGGTTTGATTGTTATTATTTTAGGCTTTACCGTGTAAATAATGGGAAAATGTTGTCAATTTGTGTTTAGTTAGGGATGATAATTTTATGCATACCATGTGTTCGATGAAATGTTTTCTCATTTTTCATCCACTTTTTCTCCAATTTTTTATAATCTTATCAAAATTATTATCTCAAACAATTTATGATGACTGAAAATCACTGCTAAAAGGGATAGAATTGTTGCTGAAACATCTTACTTATATGAAGTTTTATGCATTTTCAAGAGATTTTTTGTTGTTAATCTCTACAATTTTCTCTTTAATCTACTACAAAATAAACAATGAGGAAATACATGAGACAAACTTCATACACCAGAGATGGTGTGTAAGGATTCAATTTTGCTAAAATTGAGCTCTTTTTTCTTTTTTTATGGGCTTTACATATGTAGTCATAACAAAATCCTAAAATAGCACAATTGTCTTTTGAAAGAGGAC
>JAOSBK010000003.1:7795216-7805450 GCA_027568895.1 Erythroxylum shatona
ATATAAATGGTATTATATCTGTGATACAGAGACAAAATAAATAACAAAATTTAATATCTAATATTAAAAAATAAAAACAAAGAATAAAAATATATTAAAAAATTAGAAACTTTACCTTTAAATTATACTCAGAACTTAGAAGACAGAATCGCAAAATTTTTTGCTGCTAATTTTTGAGTTGGAGTACTTTAAATACATATATTGATCAAAATAAAGAAATTAGAATGTAAGAGTACACTTAGATATTTCAAGACTATTTATAAGCATGGGACCACAAAGTTACCTTTACATAAAAAAAATATTACAACATTAAATGACTTTAACGTTATATGAGAGGGGGTTATTGAAGAGGGGGCCCCTCTCATAGTGGGCCCTGGGAAGGTGCCCTGTTGGCCCCTGCCCAGGGCTGACACTGTGCATGTGATGCATGATGAATCCATGTTTCTGTTAACAGTAACAAGATCTAATATGTCTTAATTTCATGTGAATAATTATTGCCAACAATATTAAGATCATTATTCCACAAATTGAAAGTGCTAAAGAAATCTTTAAATTTGTGGAAGAATGTTTCCGTTATGCAGATAACTCTCTCATCAGTACTCTATTGATCGAACTCACGACCGTAAAGTTTAATAGGTTACAGAGCTTGCAACAACATATCTTAAAGATGAAAACATTGCAACAAAATTAAAGACCTTAGGTATGACAGTTGATGAGTCCTTCTTAGTGAAATTCATTATAAACTCGTTACCTCCTAAGTATAGGCATTTTCAAATTAACTACAACACTATAAAGGACAAGTGTAATATTAATGAATTATCCAATATGCTTATACAGGAGGAAACAAGGCTAAAGAATCAAGGATTTTATTTTATTAACCTTATGGGTCAAGGAGCTAACAAGATTCATAAGCCAAAGAGTAAAAAACTTAACAAGAAAATACCTACAAAAGCGTCACAAGTTACTACTAATATTGATAAGAAGGAACAAAAGACATATAAGTGTCATTTCTATAAGAAAAAGGGACATTATCAGAAAGATTATTTTAAGCATGGGCTTGGTTTAAAAAGAAAGGCACATATAACCTTGTTCTTTGTTCCAAGCTAAACTTAACTAAAGTTTCTTCTAATACTTGATGGCTTGATTATGGTGTTATTACTAATGTTTCTAATATTATGTAGATATTCTTTACAATCCAAACCACAAACTCAACTGAGAATTTTCTACTCGTGAGAAACCGTATGAAGGTTTCAATTGAAGGTGTAGGGACTTATCATCAAATTTGGATACGGGTTATCACCTAGATCTAATACAAACTCTCTATATATATTCAATTTCTAGAAACTTAATTTCTATTTCTAAACTTGATGAAAGTGGGTTTACTTTGAAGATTGGTGATGGTTATTTTAGTTTATTTAAACATAATTCCATTTTTGGTTGTGTAATTCTCATAGATGATTTATAGAAATTGAAACTTGATGTTAATTTTTTTGAATCCCTATTTTGTTGTTTATCATACCATTAGAACTAAGCATAACATAATGACTAATAATTCAGCCTACTTGTGGCATGAACTTTCTAGTCATATATCCAAAGAAAGATTGGTAAAGAATAAAATTCTTTTGAATTAAGATTTTTTAGATCTTGATGTATGTGTGGATTGTATCAGAGGAAATAAAACTAAATATAGTAAGAAAGGAGCCACAAGAAGTACTCAGCTCCTTAAAATTATAAATACCGATATATATGGACTTTTTAACACTCCCTATTTTGTGGAGAAAAATATTTTATTACCTTTATAGATGATTTTTTACGTTACAGATATGTCTATTTTTTAATAAAAAAGCTTAAGTTATAAATGCCTTTGAGGTGTTTTTAAAGGAGGTTGAAACATAATTAAATAAAAAAGTAAAAACTATAAGATTTGATAAAGGTGGTGATATTATAGAAAATATGATCAATCAAGATAATGTCCAAGTCCATTTGTAAAGTTTCTTAAGAAACGTGACATATTGCATAGTATACTATGTCAGACACACCTTAAGAAAATGATGTGGCAAAGAGGTGTAATAGGACATTAATAGATATAGTTAGAAGTATGATGGGTAATTATCATTACCCAAAACCATGTGGATTCATACACTTAAAACTGTTGTGTATTTGCCAAATAAGATTCCTAGTAAGGTAATACCTAAAACTCCTTTTGAGTTATGGATTGGAAGGAAACCTAATATGAGGCACTTATGTGTTTGGCATTTTTCAGTAAAAACATGAGCTTAAAATTCATAAGAAAAGAAATTAGATTCTCAAATAGGCAGTGGTTACTTTATTGGTTACCTAGAGAAAGCTAAAGTATATATGTTTTATTGTCCAAACTATAGTCTAAGAATTATTGAAACAACTAATGCCAAATTCATTGAAAATGTTGAAGTTAGTGAGAGTGTTAAAAAATGTGTTATAGATATTAATGAAATAAGGGTTGATTTTCTATTACTCATAAATATTTCAGTATCCACATCTATATCAAATATTGTCCCAGTGTTGGAAGAATAAAATAATTCTGGACAAGATTTGCATGAAACAACACCTCATGAAAAACCAATTAATTTAAATGAACTACATGGAATAGCTTTGAATAAAAATTGTAAGAATAAGGAGATAAGCTATTCTTGATGACTATGTGGTTTATTTGCAAGAGTCATAATTTGATTATGGTGTTAATGATGATTATGTTTCATTTTCACAAGCCATAAAAAGTGATAATTATGATAAATGGATTGATGTTATGAAAGATGAATTAAATTCAATGGAACATGAAAATTTCCGAGGGAGTGCAGTAGTTTCGCAAAAATGTTGGTTCAATCGCAATTGTTTCTAGCACAAGCGAAAATAGAAAAATTAAATGTAAAATAATAAATAAATACCAAAATTTGTTAACGTAGTTCAACACACCTTGCTTACATCTATGAAACCCTCACCCAGCTTGATTACTTTCACCTGTGATACAATAATAGTTTTACTCAAGGAATTACAGAGACGACTTACTCAACCTTTGAAACTATCCCTCTTCCTCACAATCTGTAAAAGTAAATCATACCCAATAGTATGACTACCTCGTACTAACCTCAACAGAGGATTTTGTTAATAGTATTTGATAATAAAGGGTGAAAATAAAATAACTCAAGTGATTAAAATAATAAAGAACATAAACAAAGACACTTGAGAAAAAAACCAACTTCCATAACAATGTTAGTTTCATCAATGAAAGAACGAGAAGTTATCAATCAAAAGAATATGTTGTGAAGCTTCAATATTGTCATTGGAACATCCCACGCATAGCAGCTACAAAAATCAATAATCGAACAAACGTTTTATCATCGAAACATTGCAAACATCAAAGCTTCAAAATTGACAATGACTGCTGGAATTTTTTTACAAACAACCACTGCTATCGACTACCACCAAAACTCATACAATCAATAACCGATTAGCCCAACAAAAGCCACACCATCGACTATATGTAACGACTGCAAAAAAATCACAAAAATTTATGAAGCTTTTACACACAATAACTCGTAACCAACAACCCCAAAATTACCACTTCATTGACAATAAAAACAGCCACCAAAAGAACACGCAAACACCAGAAAAACCAACTGTCAACAACCAAGACAACCCTCAATATTAATTCAAAAGTAGTAGAGAACATAGCTGCAAAAAATCACACACCATTAGCAATTTCACAGCCCACCAAAGTCACACATAAAAAACAGAAACGTAATAGCAAGATGAATTAATTATCAACCAAAAATTGAATTTTTCACCACCGAAACATCTAAACAAAAGCTGTTGCACTCACACATGATTTCTGCACATTTTTCCTTAACCATGACAACAGTTCAGCTTTCCAAAAAGTTTACACACTAGCAGAGAAACGTTGCTTACATGAATAACTCTAATCGCCATGAATTCTACTACAAAAAGATCATCCAAAATAACCCAAAGATCTAGTTGTCAAGTCACCATAACCCCATCAGTTTTTCCACAAAAGCAGCAACAAAATCAGTCCTAATAAATCACGCAATCAATAGAAAACGTTGCAACAATGACTTCACCCTAAGCACCGATGATTAAGCCAAGTCACTTAAACACCAATAAAAAACAACCACAGCTATATAGACTCCCAATCAACAACGAAGAATTTTGAAAAGGCAACTGCAAGATTTTTCTTACACTCACAAATTTACCTAACTGAACCACACAAAGACCAAAATAAGAATACAGCTGCACTAAAACTCTATCAGCAACGTCCAACCAAAGAAGCGACACGGTGGAAGACCTATTCAGCCCAAGGTCACATGATTAGATTTCACTATGTAGAGGTCTATCCACATACAATCAGCTACCAAATATTATCCAAGATAGCTTTTAGATTTTTGCCCAAGTCACACAAAAATTGTTGTTAATTCACACCAAAAATGACAATTGTTAGGCACAGCCTAACTACAATCAACCAACCAAATCTCCAAGGAATATGATATTCCATCTTGACTAGAATTGAAACTAATCAATGTTATATTGAAAGAGCCCCACTTAATTCTAATTTTAAATAATGCCAAAATTAAATAATAAGATATCAATATATATCTCAACAGAACAAAACAATGTCTAGGACCTCGTTGACTTGCCAGAAAGATCTAAGTGAGTAAAATGTAATGGGTCCATAAGATCAAACGTGAGTCGAATGGCAATATTGAATGGAATGAAGCTAGACTTGTTGCCAAAGGTTATACTCAGAAGGATGACATTGACTTTAAATAAACTTTTTCATCTCAAAGAAAGATTCAATGAGAATAATCGTGACATTAATGGCTCAATTTGATTTAGAGTTACATCAAATGCATGTG
Source organism: Erythroxylum shatona (assembly GCA_027568895.1). Classification (NCBI taxonomy): domain Eukaryota; kingdom Viridiplantae; phylum Streptophyta; class Magnoliopsida; order Malpighiales; family Erythroxylaceae; genus Erythroxylum; species Erythroxylum shatona. The sequence continues at coordinate 7,800,124 of JAOSBK010000003.1, forward strand.
AAAGCTGTCTTTTTGAATGTTTTTTTCATATAAGAAATGGGCACATATATATAAACTTAAGCAATCAATATAAAAACTTAAACAAGCTTCCCGACAGTGATATTTTAAGTTTAATGATACCATAACATCTTTTGGTTTTCAAGAAAATATTGTTGATCGTTGTATCTACCAAAATATTAGTTGGAGGAAGTTTATTTTTCTAGTTTTATATGTTGGTGATATTTTACTTTATGCTAATGATTTGGACATATTGTATTAAACTAAAGATTTCTCTCTAAAAATTTTGAAATGAAAGATATAGGAGAGACATCTTATGTACTAGGAATTTCAATATTCTGAAATAGATCACAATGATTGGTAAGGTTGTCTCAAAAAGATTATATCGAAAAAATTCTTGAGAGATTTCATATGAAAAAATGTTCAAAAGGACTACGTGCTTATTTATAGAAAGATCAAATCCATTATAAGTAAAATTCGAATTGAGATTTTTGGCCATTTGTTTCTACTATCAAAAGGAACAATTTCACATAAAAGTCCTAAACAATCTACCATTGCTTCATCCACTCTAGAAGCTGAATGTATAGCTTATTTTGAGGCTATAAATCATGCCTTATAGTTGCAAAACATTATTTTAGGGCATGAGGTTGTCAACATCATTACTAAGTTAGAGAAATTTTATTATGATAATTCTACAACAGTTTTCTTCTCTAATAATGACAAGAACTATAGAGGTATTAAACATAAGGAATTCAAATATTTATCTTAAAAGAGGAAATTAAAAACAAATAGTAACATATTAAGATGGATTTTATGATTGCAGATCCCTTAAATAAAGGCCTTCTACCAAAGAAATTTAAGGAACATGTTCAAAAAATATGCCTTGGATATATTAATAATTATTTTTGATGACTTTTTGACATTCATAAGCTCAATAAAGTTTTTGATTGACATTTTTCTTATTTATTATAAATGTGCACGTGTAAATGTTATTAAATAAGAAATAAAATTGTCTATAAAACATCAATGTAGATCTTTGTTATATTTATCACTTATATGACCTGACTTATAAATTACTAGTGTTGCAGCATATGGAAGGAATTATGCGATATTGAAGTATATGACCCACATTATGTGATTTATTGTATATATATAAGAATGAAATAAATCTCAACTGTCTATTTATGATCAATTGATGAACATCCCAGATTAAAAGTCATAAACATATAAATTAGTTATCTTTTTACTAATTAAGGTAACATATTGTTTTCCATCAACTTTCAATAACCGTAAAAGTATTAAGAGAGAAATTAATTTTAACCAAAATTGCAGTAAAATTTGTCATTCTCTTTTCGATAATGATATCTTCCTCATCAAATGCATAACCTTACACTTTTATGAATGTCTAACTTTAATTTATATCAGAAAACGTTATTTTTACATTTGTGTGAAAGATCATTAGCTGGGGGTAAACGTCATTGACAGGGGAGATTCAACCAGATGCAAAAATGAGTATTACCATTTCTCAAGAAAATAACGTCTCCCGCCAAACTGAAAGTTGGCGACATAAAAAGGTTTTACATTTCGTGAACATTTGCTTAAGCAAATTATGGACTTTCTTCAACATGGCTACAGCACGAGGAAGCTTGTACGCTTCATCACGTGCTAAAGCGCAGGTACAACGTCCCAGTAAGCCACGTATAACTCAAATTTTGCCGTCAGATAACTATCAAAGTGTATTGGCCAAAAAAAAAAAAAAAAACTATCAAAGTGTTATTAACGGAAACAAATATCCAAGCCTTTTGTGCGTTGTCCAATTCATTAATGCAATTTTTCAGGGACGGTTAAAGACCAGGTAAGTACATGCTTAATCAAGAACTGAAAACAATTTAGTTCCCAAATTCTGAGGTAATCTAAGCATTTATATCCCCCTTTACACAGGTTCAGGACTGCTATTACATCAAAAATGTTAAGCTTGTGCCTCTGATATACAACACCTGGATCCCAGAAACCGTATAGACTTGCGTTGGAAACCCCCTTCTTCAACGAGGACAGCCTTAACAATCTGCCATATATATATATATAAAGACAAATCAGAAAATAAAACACCAGACTACCATTGTTATTGTTGTCAGCATGCAACCCATTCAGAAAGGATCCATGGCACAATGTCTAAAAGACTACTGTGATGCTCTGAAAGATAGTTGCAGTTGTGTGAAAACAGGGAATACACACCCAGCTACACAAGCGCACACAATCAATTTTGAAACCAGTTTAAGACAAGACTAGCTTACCAAATGTGACAAGGCATCACTTCGGGTACAGTATATCATAGTGACCAGGACGATAAAGCAAGGTTATAAATGGATTAATGGTCTCAGAACTACCATCGGCAGCATTCGGACGATTGCCAGTAGCAGGGATGAAATCATGATGATTCACACTGATACCACCCGTATCACAAGAACTCCGATCAAGGTATACTACACGAATTGGCACACCTAATGCATCTGAAAGGGCAGTTATTTGCACATGGTCGCTCTCTTCACCCATTGGCTCCACTGCCGATTTGCAAAACTATGCCGAAATATGCCAAAGCAGATATTAACAATGAGAGCAAGGGGAAGAGAGAGCGTGGCACACATTTGTTCTCAGAACTCAAAATAGTAAACAAACCTGTTCTACTGTTGCATTCGTCAAACCAAGAATGAATGGCTCAAAAAACTCGGAGCGTTTCTGTATTTCACCAGACGTAACAAACCTGAAAAACATGACAACTAACCAAGACAAATTTGTCAGAAAATAATATGAGGTAGCTGGAAACATCATCATTCTCCAAACTTTGCTCACCATAATCTGATACTGACTGATCTCGACTTCTATTTAAGAGCTCATCGTAGCTGCAATAAATAAAAAGAAAATGAGGACTTATTATGCTATCATGAAAATGCTGCTCATTGGGATTATGATAAATAGTTACTTTTCTAGCATAACTTAAAGTCCTTACAAGATCATGATTACAAACAAACATGTTGAAGTAAAAGAGAATGGACAAAACCTATGTCAATAGTAATTGATAGCGATATCGCAGTAAAGAAAGAGAATGGCACCTTATTGAAGATTCATTTCCCTCAATAACACAGTCTAGCTGCTCAAGGAATAACTGCATTTCATTTGACATGGAATTGGAGTCACATATAACATGCTTCAAAAGGTTCAGTAAAGGAGCAGTATTTCCCAACTTAATCAGTAACATTTTCCAAAATCAATTTGGAAGATAAATATAATATCCATCTCAACTAGGTACGGCAATTGGGCTTGGGCCCGACCCGATGTCAACCGGCCAAGCCCAGTTTGATCAGGCATTAAGACGTCATTCTAGGGGTCAGACCAGTCTGGGCCGTCAATGGTCCTGGCCTGGACTGGCCATTTCCATGCCTAAAACTCTCATCATCCCAACATCAATTGAAAAAATATTCAATCTCACAGTTTGCCTTTGAATGTGGGGCCATTTTCCTTGCTTCTAAAGATCTTTATCAATTGTTCTCATATTCCTTCAAGTCTTTGAATAAAAATTTGAACATTCTTTTCTTGCCCCAGTGCTAAATCAGTAAACAGAAGCAGGCAATCCAATAACACTTAGCATCATCGCCTCTATTTCCCAGGAAATTTGTCTTATATTTAGAATAACAGAAAATCCATAAAAGCACAAGATTCTCAAAGTACCAAATTCAGAGCCCCCACAGGGAAGGAAACCCAGAAGTTTGAGTAATGAACCTATTGCTCCTTCATCAAAGTAGTAGAAACCAAAGCCTTCTCAAGTTCAGAGCTATTTAGAGTAGTCAATCACTACAAATATAGCTATCTGCATGATGTTACCCTAATTAAATATTTCTTTGTAAACCTCCATTACAAATCTTCATACAATCAGTAACGTTTAAACACGGTACAGCAGCTAAACTAAGCTCACAGTACAAGTACAAAAGCAAAAAAGAAAGCAGCACCTGGACTAATAGTAAGGATAATTGCGTTCAATATGCTTACCGAAAAGAAGTCCTCAAAAGTAAATTCAACATAACCCAAACTCTGAAGCATTTTCCTACAATCTTCAACGTTGTTTTTAACACGATCAACTTCTAATCGGTCCTGTGTTAGCAAAATATGCTCCTATTCATGCAAACAAGAACCACAGTGAGAATAGAGAAACTAGAAACTAAATGATTTAGTTTGATCTTGAGAGACTAAGACTTGCAAGATATGAAAACATAAACCCCCGGAAGAAGCAGTTGCCATCTCCACGTGTTCGTCTGATGGCAGCATACTGGTCGGAAAGAATCTACATAAGACACAACGAATAGCATTAGAATGTAATGCAAAAAGAAGAAAAAGATAAAGACCAGGAAGAAATAAAGAAAAAAGGAACCTTTATTTTTTCAATCAAAATTGGGCTGCCAGATTGATATTCCGCTGCCAAAGCAGAAAGAGGCTCCTGCAGTTCAATCAACAAATTCAGAAATCCAATTGAAAGAAACAATTTTGTCGACAAAGTATGTTTGTTCGTCATTATCCACAATTCTATATGCTACTAAAACGAATTTCCACATCAAAACCGTAAAAAAGATCAAATCTTTGCATCTGGGTTGGGGGCGAAATTTTCAAGAATGCGAATTGGAAGATAAATAAAGAGACCTTGTCGCCAACGAAGGGAACTTTTTGTTGGAGAGACAAAATTGCTAAATCTTCTTCATATTGCTGTTGTTGAGTAAGATCAGCACCAACCCAATCGCTGTGAAGAAGAGAATTACCAAGTATAAAACTTGAACAATCTTCTCCTTTTAGTTCAAATTCAAACACTGCCCTTTTGTCGTCGGCCACTTGCTCTTCTTGATTCTGCATCTCCCTCTTTCTCTTCTCCAGGGCTCCGCTTGCTTGTTTCCTGTCTCTGCTCTCTGCATGCTTTCTTTGATATAGTCAACAATGAATAGGGAAAGAAACGCTCCTTGCCCTCCTCCTCGATTTACCTGTTTGGAATTTCTGATGGGTTTAGTGAAGATTTTTGTAGCCAGTGTTACTCTTTTCCCCTTTTATTACTGCGTACATGAGACCACGTTTATAAAGGAAGTAGGGCAGAAGAGGCCTTGCGAAGCATGGAATTGAAGGCCATGACTTGCCTGTGTCGCGTCGAGAAGAGACGAACAGAGAGTTTTGGTTTTGTGTCATTTTAGGGTTTAGGAGTTTAGGGAATTTAAAAGCTTAGAGTTTTGGGAAAATTCAGACTCAAATTTGAGAACCAATCACATTGGGCTTCTATCGAACTCAAAAATCCTAGA
>JAOSBK010000003.1:7807331-7822868 GCA_027568895.1 Erythroxylum shatona
ATTGTTAATTGATTATTTATAAATTAGTTATTATTCATTAACTCTTTAGTTTATTTAGTTATAATTAGTAATAATTACTATATAATTAAGTAATCGATGTATATAACATAATTTGATTTATACCAAACAATGTTAGCCCCATTTCCGGAGCCCAACATTCGGAGTCATAAAACATGTGGGCAACCTCATTTCTTACAACTTCAGAGCATATTTTGGGAAACTTCAAATCTTTAATTTGGCATCTTCAGCACATTTGTTCCCCCTTGTCTTAACTTCCTAATCACATCAAAATCGTTCAATTCGGATCAAAAATCTAAAAGTTATAGCCCAAACATTTTCGGGTTGTTACTAAACTGAATCTGTACACTATACTCAACTTCCACCCAAAAATTGAAAATCTTAGAGTCCGAATTAAAATTTCAATCCTTCAGATAATTTGTAGCTTTATGTCTCTATTTTATTTAGAGATAAAAATAATCTCATTCTAAGCTCTACAAGTCAATATATCCTCAAAATACTGAAGCATGTTTAGTAAAAATATCCAACTCATGCTCTTCAAACGGAAACCCTTACTTTGATTCGATCAATCTTTTTCAAATTAAGTCCAAAAGCTTTGAATATTTGTGGAGAGATAGAGGAATGTGTTAAAAATCTAATGCTTCAAAAATCAGGTTATTTGGAGGTCGGACGAAAAAAGTTATGGTCAAAAAACTATCGGATGTTCATCAGCCTCTCAAAACTTCAAAGTCGTTGTCGTGTAATTACACCGTAGCGACTTTCGCTATCAACCCCAAAAGTCGCTGTCGTGCTTTTGCACGACGTTGACTTTTGTATGGCCCTAAAAGTCACCCTCGTGCTTTTGCACAATGGTGCTTTTGGCCTAAGGTTTTAAAAGTCACGACGGTGCTTTTCCACTTCTTCTTCTTCTCAGACATCCTAACTTCTAAACTCCATAACTTTTGATTCAGAACTCCAAATTTTGCAAATTTGGTATCGATGGAAAGCTAAAAGAAAGATATACATCTTTCATGAAGAATGTAAAAATAATTTCTGTCTTTATAAGGGTCAAAATTTCCAAACAATGAAGCTGTTCCGAAAATCCATCCTATGCAGCCTCAAAAACTACTAATAACCATATCTCCCAACTCAGATGTCCAAAAATCTCATGCTATATACCATTGGAAATCTAGAAAGATAAACTACAACTTTCATGAAGAAAATTTTATCAAATATCTCTAGATCAACCTAGAAAAATCACAGAAATGTTAGATCAAAAATCCAACTCTCCACTGTTCATTCTCAGAGAATTTTCAAACTTCCACTTTCCAAAATCCAACACTTCAATTTTTTTATTTCTAGTTTTCTACTCCATTTCAATCAACTCATTCACCATAATGTTATACTACTCCAAAATATACAAGTTTAGTCAAAAATCATAAAAAACTAAGAATTCATAATCAATATATTCTTGCTCTGTTACTTTTCTGCATTTTCAACTTTCATGTTCAATCACTATTCTTCCTCTCAACTTCCATTTAAACTCAATATCATACATAAAGAAATTATAGTCCATGATTGATCATGAATATTAATAATAGAACATACACAAGTATACCCATTCATTATCAACTTACTACATTCACTACTTAAATCTTGTATATCATTTCAAATTCAAGAATTTTTCTTTTTCTTTACTCATAACTAATCACTAACAATGTCTCAATTAATAGTCTAACTTCTAAGAAAAGTTCGGGGTCCAACAACTCTTCTCCCTTAAAGAATTGCGTCCTCAAAATTCTTACCTGAGTGATCAAACAAATGGAGAAAATTATGTCTTATGCTTTCCTCAATCTCACAAGTAACTTCTTCGCTCGCCCAGTTTCTTCCAAATGACCATAGTCAATAGACTCACTCGGTCTTTTCTATATTTTTAATGACATATTTACAGCCTTTTAATTAAATTTTCATTACATATTTAAATTATTTATAATTTAATTACTAATTTTAAAATTTTCCATATTTATTAACATTTAATTACAAAATTTTAAAATTTTCTTATAATTAAATTACACATTTTTTAATTTTCCATATTAACTTATACATTAACATTTTATAATAATATATTAGTTTGATTCTGCTTCGTCTTAGTTTCTATCGTCTTAGTTTGACTTTTACTTCGTCTTAGTTTGACTCTGCTTCATCTTAGTTTCTATCGTCTTAATTTGACTTTTCTATCGTCTTAGTTTGACTCTGCTTCGTCTCAGTTTCTATCGTCTTAGTTTGACTTTTCTATCGTCTTAGTTTGACTCTGCTTCGTCTTGGTTTCTATTGTCTTAGTTTGACTTTTCTATCGTCTTAGTTTGACTTATTTTCATTTCGTCTTACTTTTATCGTCTTACTTTCACTTCGTCTTACTTTCGCTTCATCTTACTTTCACTTCGTCTTACTTTGATCGTCTTACTTTCACTTCGTCTTACTTTTATCGTTTTACTTTTACTTCGTCTTACTTTCACTTCGTCTTACTTTTTTCGTCTTATTTTCACTTCATCTTACTTTTATCGTCTTACTTCTATCGTCTTACTTTCACTTCGTTTTACTTTTATCGTCTTACTTTCACTTCGTCTTACTTTTACTTTGTCTTACTTTTATCGTCTTATTTTTATCGTCTTACTTTTATCGTCTTACTTCTATCTCCAGAATATCTCCACTTAAAAAGATCATAACTATTGACTCTGATATCCAAATTTTTCATGCTATATACTGTTGGAAAGATAAAAGAAAGATCTACAACTTTTCAGAAGACAACTTTGCCAAAATCTATCTAGAATAAACCCAGATTTTCTCCCAAATTCTCAACTTCATGACAATTTTTGAGACTCTTAGAGACAGAACTGAAACTTGATGTCTTTATAAGAAATGTAGTCATATGTTTCTAGTTTAATCCAAATCAAGAATCATCTTGTTTGGATAACTAGAGAAAAAGTTATGGCTAACAGACCAAAGAACACTCAGTGAACATTTTCCAGATCACTACTAATCTTATTTCTAAATCTTTCCTTATCACAACTCATACCAAGATCACTCTTTACTCCCTCTACTTATCATTTTCAATAAAGTCTCATCTAACATACCATGCACGGAATAAAAAGGCACATAATAGTTCATATGGTCTTCTCTACATCGAGATGTATGAAACTAGTCGAATGATAAAGACGGCCAACGATCTCAAAGAAGTAAACTTCCAGACTAGAAAATTTTATGAAAGACAAATTAAAAAACTTATAGATTAAGGTATCTTTATACTGCAGATGTAAGTAGTAGACATGTAAACTATTTTAAACGTATCTCAAAGAAAGTCATTTCATCTTATTTCTTCTCCCAACCAATGCTTATTTAATTACATTTTGATATTATTTATTATTTAACTATGATGTAAACATTTTTCCTGCTTAAAAATTTACTGGGCATTTTCACTGCACATTTGCGCAGAGTTAACCTGCTAGTAATTATAATAAGCCAACTTCTTGAGGTAGGTAATATTTTAGGAATTGATGGATAGGACTAACAGTAGGCTTAGGCCTACCAATAATACCATACGGAAAGCATTAGGCCTATCCAACTCAATTGGATGCTGTACGTGGATTATCAATTATGTTCCAAATAATTGAAAAGTCAAGGTCAAGTATCCTTGTTTTGACTTAATACAATTTCATTAGACAATTTGGATAAGTTGGTAAAGTCTTAGTCAAATGCTGAGATAAACTGAAAGTGAGAGCTCCATTATAGTCAGATACAAGGCTTTGTGGGATAATTGGCCTGGTCACAACTTTCTGCACGCTAAAACCGGTTTAGAAAGTCAGACATTCAGAGTTGGCACCATATCTCGCTAGGGGGTGAGAACTTTAACAACACATAACTGAAAGTCTTTGTTATTAAGCCTGATTTAAGATAGTCCGGTAGTACACGATCTACATCCACTTAAATAGACACACACAAAAATGACAAGATTTTAACTCTAGAATAATAGAGCTCTTAAATTTGAATTTTTATATAAACTTTTTAAATATTCAGGTAAAAAGGTATAGATATTGTTTTAGTTTAAAATATTTTAATATTAAAATTTTTTTAATTTCTTAAAATTTTCAAAAATTTTAGTTGACAAATGACGATGAATTTCATGAGATCATCATCGCACCCAGTCTGAAGTCCCTCACTAAAGCGATGTCTGATAATATGCAGCCTTACCTTTACATAATAAAGAGATTGTTTCCGAGATATGAACATTATATATAGATTCATCAAATAGATTCAGTTCTAAAACTCTATTTGAACTCATCAAATTTGAATTAATTTAATAATTCAAAATAATCATAATAAATTATTAGTTTGAGTTAGATTTAATTAGTATTACTTGAGTTTAAGAGATGAATTGGATTATTAAGTAAACAATATTTGATTAGTTTATGTGTTATATTTATATTACATAAATTTCTTAATTTTTTTAATTGACTTAAAAGAGTGATTTTCTGAAAAATAAAAATAAGGAGTTTTTAAAAAATTAAAAGTGAGATTTTTATAAAATGTATTAAACTACAGGAGAAATTTATGTCTTTTACCTTTAAATATCTCTAAAAACTAAAGATTTAAGTTCCAAAGGTTTCAATTTAATGACTATTTAAATCAAGTTCAATTTTAATCTAAATATATGAGTTGAATTTATATTTAATTTATGATTAAAGGGTAGGGTATTTTTAAGTATTGGAAATTTTGAATTTGGATTTTTATGAAAGTATGTTTAAATGCTAAAAATTTGAGCTCTAGAGGCTGCAATCTAATGACTGCTTAAATCAAGTTCAATATTTAATTTGAATTTATGAGTTGAGTTTCGTTAGTATATAACTCAACTTATAGCCAGTACAGGAGGCATGTGAAACTTGAGATGAGCCCTTGTTTGTTCTTAGAGGAAGTATCCTTCCTCGTAGCAACTTCACATGGAAGGGATTCATGAATCTTATATACAGTATGAATCGTGATTTGGTGATCCAACGTAACTACAAATCTGAATAAGATTGATACATATAAATGTCTTTGTGTTTCTCAAATCTGACGACCACATGCTCCTAACAGACAAGAAGATATGTGTCGTTCCTGTTGCTATAAATTATGTCGCTGACTGACTCTTCCCTTTTGTGTCTTGTATGTAACAAATATTGTTTGATGATTGATGTTCTTGTTAATTAGCTTGTTGAGAGGTTTTGAATCTAATTAATGCACGTTTGAACTCTGAAATTGGCAGGTTGTAAGATTATAAAATCCATTCTTCAGGAGGCACTGTACGTATTTGAAACCGTGATCTGTGATAACACGTGGGTATTGAATGCAACTTTCCTTAAACCTTGATTTCATTTTGAATATTGAAACTAGACAGTTTGAGGAAATTAATGACTGGTCCCTTCAATAAGGCCCACTTTGAATCAAAGATGTTATGATGACTGCTTTGATTCCGAAGTATCTGTGATTATATTTTTAAGGCTAGTTTATCTATAAAAATTGTTCAAAGTATTCGTAATTATGCTTGTTATTGAAATAGAAAGAAAGGAGATCAAATTTATAATTATAGAAGATTTTAAGAAAAAAGTCAACATAATCGCTATCCGATTTTGAGGGTCGCATTCTTATTGTATTTTTACAAATATGTTGATTGAATCTATAATTTGATGGTTACGAAGGAGCAACTTTGTCAATTGCTTCAAAGCTTTACCCTCTTAAATAAATATGAATATTAAACTAAATTTTGTTTTCATGAAATACTATGGACTTAACTAAGTTCGGTAATCTTTCACCCACAAAGTTATATAAGTGTGTATCTAATGTGTACGTCTTATTGTAGAGAGTCAAATGACTGTCACATTCTCAAACTATATGCCAACCCTACTTTAATCTCTCCAATACGAAAATATTAGAGGCCATTTCCAATTATTATTTGATTTCACGATCAAAGATACATGAAAAGCAGCATGGCAACCTAATCTGATTTTGAATTTGGTATTCAAATAAGTGGTTTTAAGGGGGCTAAATTATTCCAACCTGTCATTAATTATACGGTATAAACGATTTTTTATAGTTTCAATGTATCAAAAATCAAATTATAATGTTAAGTCCATCCTTTGACGATGAGTATGTAATTGCTATGAATGATTTATCATGATTTCATAAATAGAAATAGTTTTGCCCCTTTAGATGGTAGGATATATTCTCTCCCATTATTCCAATTCAAATGCCATGCTTAACGTTGAATATCATTTTGTTCAGGTCCACGAATGACGTACCAAGTGATGTAAAGTAAAGATGGTCCATCTAAAGATGGTCCGTTATAATATATTCTGACTTAGTAGAATAGGACACACATCACTTTTTTTTTTTTTTTGTTTGGTATACACACATCACTTCTTTAATTACTCTCAAGTCTCAATTAATTAAGCACTTTCAATCGTTCAGATGATCTTCACGAAACATATAGAATTGATTCACTAGGAGCGCTTTTTGGACTTTCTAAAGGAAGGGAAATCAATCACAAGCCCCAAAACGATTCACAATGTCCAATATTGTTGCTAATTTGACAATTCATGTATATATTACCATCAACATATACGTTGCGGGATCTTCTTCGTTTTTCACACAAAATGAAGATAATTGCCAATAAGTGTCATTTTTTACAAGCAAAAGTGAACTGCAATTCTCCACTTTTTGTTCATTCAACGCCAAAAATGTGTCAGTAACTTAGGGGTATATTAAGTGTTTCGATTAAAGCCATTGAAAGTTTCGTATTAACTATGTAATTAAGCCTCTAAAAATGATTTGATACAAGTAGTTTGATAAACACTAGTTCAAAACCAATTAGAGAAATTTGTAATGTCAACTCTGAAGAGTAATGTTCTATATAAAGTGGACCAAATCAAACGTATAACTTAACCTAGCTATCTCTTTCCATAAGTTTAATTTGTTAAAATCTACTGATGAAGTTTATAAGCTGCACGTTTTGTACCATAGCAAGGAATGGGAAAGGTTGCACCAAAAGAAGGTACACTACACCCATTATGTGATGCCAATAAAGACGATAAATATCAAAATGACTGATGAACCACTGCTCATCAATATAAATACATTTGTGTCAAACCCTTGTATTTCCCTCTTCTAGGCCTCCTCTAGTGCTCCCTCTTTCTTATCTCTACTTTGTCACTTCTTGCCCATTATTCGCGAGTCCAAAGACAGTTGATTCTGATTCTTAGTTAGTATCCTATTCTTGAAATTCCCAGAAATAACTCTTAGTCTAGCTTCCAAATCTACTACAAAGATCGTTTTTTTTTTATGTGCCAACACGGTACTAGTTAACATAGGAGCTCTTAGAACCTAAGATCTGCATTTTCAAAAGTGGATCGAAGGCATGGAAAGAGGCCACTTCCACCCGAAACATCGGAGGAGAAAAGCAAAGAACATGCTTCTCATGATGAGGACTTCTCTTCTTATTCATCTTCTTGGTCTGAAACAGGCATGTCTGCTATGGTTTCATCTTTATCGCAATTCATTAGTACTAGTACAGACGATGATAGGTCACCGACGGTGCACTCATCGACCCCTTTAAGTGGAGTTGGAAAAGAGCTTGACCAGCAGTCCCAACCTTCACAGGAACAAGGTAATTAATTCGCTGACTATGACTCATCTTTCTTCTCTTGAGTTTAGTTTCGACTCGTGGACCCTTGAACAGTTTACTTACTAGGCTAGGTTTGCTACGAAATGTGGCAAATCACTTCCAAATCTGGGTCGTTCTTTGGTTTCTTGTCTTGACACGATTCGTCAAAGTTGTCTGGGATCTGTATCTTTTGTTGGTTTCTGTATCTGAAGAACTATACAAACGCTTTATTGATTAAATCCTCCTAAAATAAGATCTTGCCTTTGCTTCATGACCTCTCACACTATCTTCCTCTTTTGAGATCTTTTTCACACTGGTTCGCCTTTTTTTTTATATATTTGTCGGGTTCTTTGGACTTAGCTAGATATATATTTATCAATAACTTTCTTCAACTACGTACGCTGCTGAGTGACTTGTTAGGGTTTTTGCCAAGTTCATTGTACCTAAATGTTACTTTCCGTGAACAACTCTCTTTCTCTTTCTTAAAAGGTGAAAAGAGCTGGGCTTGCATGCTTATCAGAGAATCTTCTACTATATCTTACTCTTTTTGTCCCCTTTACTAATCGTGTTCCATGTGGGTAATTTGGAGTTGGGTAGAGAATGTAGGATTCTATTCTATCAATTAAATTCTGGGGTACTTGTTATCATCATCATTATCATCATTTACATATATATATGTGCATTCATTCCGAGTACAACTGTTGTAGTCTCTTCCGTGAATCACGAGCTTTCTTTTCTTTAAGCTTTAGGACTATATAATTGGACCTGACCCCTCTTCCTGACCATACATGTATATCTTCTGATGGCGATATCCAATTGTTTTTAGTTCGATATCCAATTGTTTTTAGTTCCTAACTAGCTCATTCCTTTTCCCAATTCAAGAAAGCGATGGCTTCATTTTCTTGGTAAATGCATAGCCTTGAGATAGCTATAGCTTCTTTCCACCTAATTACACTTCTAAAACAAGCTAGCTAAAGACTATGGTATCACTTTGCTTGCCATTGCTTGATTTCTTAGACCTACATAAATCTACTAAAGAATGTTTACATATTGGTGAGTTACCAAAATCATACAATTATGTTCGTATTACTATTTCGTTTTCCATGTATCTTTAGGCACTCATTTCTTTTGTTACATATTATCTATACTAATTGATGTTGCAAACGAATAATGCATTCATTCTATTTCAAATGAATTTAGACCAGCAAAACCCTGATATGAAACAAAAAACTTCATTAATCTACATAAAAAAGTTAGGAAGTATTACTCTTTTACCAGTCCACCAAACTTGGTATCCTTCATTTGCACCTCCTTAGTATTAATTCAAGCTTCTAGAGCCACTTGATTTCCTTTTGCTATGCCATGCATTTCCGGTATTTATAATACGTATTCTTTTTTCTCATATTTATATCAAATTAACCTAGTTCTTATGAACAAGACTTACGTTTGCTGCTTAACATTTTTTCGATGAAGAAACTACAAGAAGAAGACATTACAGAGGAGTAAGACAAAGACCATGGGGTAAATGGGCAGCCGAAATACGAGACCCTAAGAAAGCAGCTCGTGTTTGGCTTGGTACTTTTGACACTGCTGAGGATGCTGCCATAGCATATGACAAAGCAGCTCTTAAGTTCAAAGGCACCAAAGCTAAACTCAACTTCCCTGAGCGAGTTCAGGGAAAAACCGAGGTCACCTACCTCCCTGGTGATTCAAGCAACTTCTGGTCTGAACATAATCCAAGCTTGGCAATGCCTCCTCCTCCTCCTCTTCGTCCACCTCCTCCTTCTCATGCAGTCTCGGCGCAGCCAACTTCATACCTTCCCGACGCTTACCCTCATCTCCTTCAGTATGCACAAATTCTTTCCAGTGATGAGGTCAATTTTCCATACTATACTTCCAATCTCTTCAACCAAGACCCTTCTGCTCAGCAATTTTCATCAACATTACCTCCATCGTCTAGTTTCTTATCATCTCATCGTCATCAGCAACAACAGCAACAGCATCAACAAGATTTGATGAGATTTTCATCAAGACATGATGGCTCTTTCGGTTCAGACAATCAGGAACATGGAAAAGACTCTCAACAGTGACCCTAGTGAGTGATAACCAAGATGGTAACTGTCGTTGTGATAATATTGGATTAGCGTCATCATTTGGGAGTGGTGATTGAATAAGAGTTTCCAAGTATTTTTATGGTGTTTTGGGAGCTCGTTGCCTTCAGTTAGCTTAGTACTACGCGACATATGCATGCATGGTGATCACGAGCACACCAATTCAATGCTGGTCACTTCACAAGATTTACATATTCCAATCAGTGTATTCATGGTATGTAAGCCTGCAAGAGAGTACTGCAAAGGGATCGTCGTGGTGGTTCGCATTATGTAGGCCACACCCGTAATCACTCTGCTGATCGAAGAAGTCGCCACCTTTATGCAATTTATGAAAATTTTTTCCAAGTATTTGCATATGGTCAATCTTTTTGGGAACCGACTTTTGATTTTTTAGCTAAGTAATGATGTGGGACGTGGACATTTTGAATCCACTAGAAGTTCCAATAAATGTAATTGGTTTATTGATTCATGAGACATCATTTTGCATCAATTTTTATTCTACTCTCCAGATTAAACTAGTATTTTATTTCTTTTTGGTTGGTCCATTTAGTGAAATAATTACAAAGTTTTTTCATAATTTTTGTCTCAAATATCTTATTATAATTCTGTTTTCGCCCCTAAAATAATGTCATTTTATGCATAAAAAGATATAAAACGATTTTATTTTGAGGCAATAATAGGATAATTGGGAAAGAGAATCTGAACCCAGAACTAACTCTATGATTCGAATTTAACATGTGCATGGGTTTAACTAATTTATTTTCATAAAGTATCCTCTATAATTTCTTCATCAAGGTGAAAGGTCCTGGAAGTTATTACTTCCCTATTTGGCGTATAGAAATTGACAAAGTCACCCATTAATGTCAACTTCCTGAGCCAAAGTGGTGGGGCTTCTTCTATCATGTTCACTGGTAGGCTGCCTGACCATTACTAGATAAGGCACGACTAACATTTCGTCCAAGCAAAAGGAAATACCTCTGGATCCGTAACTAATTTAATAAATGATATAATCGCATAAAATTCAGTTATCTTACAATGTTAGTGTACAGTATGAAGCTGTTTAATCTTACTAGGGCTTGTTTTAAAAGCTGTTGCCAGAAGTATTATGACAGAAATACTTCTGGTAAAGTTAATGCGAATAAGAACAGTTAAATTTTTGGTAATTGTACTGAAAAGGCTGTAGAATATTAGAATTTTATATAATTGTTATATACATAATTGTTCGATACATAATGATTAAAATTACAAAAAGTATGAAAAATAAAATTGATACAAAGAACAAAATAGTTAATAAGTTTCCTTTAGTAGTAAGATTATTTTTTATACATCATGCCTTTAAAAAAGGTATGTAAAATATTTTCTAAATCATGATTTCAAGGTGAGTTTTTTTATTAAAACTACAAAATTTAAAAGTATATCAACTAAATATATTAAGAAAGCCAAATTTAAAAATCTCAAACAGAATACCATATACTCGATAGTACCTGGTCCAACTCACCAGACAAAGGCTGTAGAGGCAAGAAGCGGGTCCGTTGGAAGTGCTCATCCTCCTAGGATTTGTTTTAATGTACTATATAAAAAAAATGAAGAGAAAATGGAATTGGAAACATGGACTGGATAGGGACACGCTTTGTTTGAGATAAAAATTCAGACGAATATCAACGATGTTTGTGATAAATGCACTGGGATCAGATCATCTGTTTCTAATAATGTATTCTTACCTTGTTCCAACTGTTTTCATTTCTTTGTCTTTATTAATATCAGTATATATACCTCTTTTCCTTTGATTCTACCTTTAATATATTGATGGTATGTCAATGATATGAAAGCAGTCGGAGATTATTAATAACAAACGACCTGTTCCTGATGCACTAATTTACAAAAAGAATCGTCTTTTGTACAAGTCACCACATTCTACGTTCATTACATTTATTAAACAGCCTTAAATCTTTTTGTAAATGACCGATCTAATTTCCTCCCGAAGATGAGATCAACAGCTTGTTACCTAGGAGTGACCAAAGGGGCCATTTCAAAGCACTCCCAAAAACCGAAAGTGTTGTCACTTCAGAAGTTAAGCCTTGAAAATATGTGAGCCATTTTTGGCTTCTTATGAGCTTTAACCAGCCAGTCAACATCGGCAACATGCGTAAAACACTTTCTCTTTAGTCTTTATTCATATTCTACAATGTATCTCTTTCAAAGTTTTAAATTAAAACGGGCTTGCCGTATAGTCAACCTTATATTCATTTATTAGTAATTGCTGCTATGACTAGCCGAAACTTGATAGAGAGACCTGCAAACGCTCCGTAGGGATAGCCAATTCATAGATTACGTGACTCTCTAGTATAGGGATCTTAAGTTTTTGTGTTGAAAACATAAATTATTAGAGTATATTATTATTATTATCTATTTAAGTCCAGTTTCAATTTTAAATATTAAACATTTATATAATTAATAAATTATTAAGTACGAATTTGAATAATAAATTATAAATTCACTTGTTTAATAAAAGGAGATTTGTATACATAGGGGACCTCCTTTGTGCATCCACGTGAATATAAAAATATAGATGCTATTGCTGTCTGCCTGAGTTTAATAGCTACCATTCCTTTTGTCATAGTCGAGAACTTACTCATCATGAAGGGTTCATCAGTCCGGACATTGGCAACAAAAAAATTATAATGACCGACTTGACAAGGAGCAATCACATTGAATTGATGTGGACCAATTAACATCAGATAAAACCGTTTGGTTTCTTGTAGTAATATAAACGACAAAACAAAATCTTCAACCACAACCGTGCATGGCTCCACTTCTAAACCCTTTTATGTATGAAATCATTGTATATTATCATCTCGCACTCGCAGGGTAAAAAAAAAAGAAAGAAAAAAGAGCAGATATTTTTATAAATTCAATATTTTAGTCCTTATAAACTGACTAAAATCTGTAATGAATCAAATCATGTTTTTTTAATCTTAATGTAAACATATATTCAATAGTCCTTTTGATTCGTGGTTAAATCCATCGACACAGACACACAAAGCAGGTGTTGTTTGACTGATTTCCAAACGATGACCCTTGATAGAACTTGAACGGCCAAAAATTCAAGCCTGAAGAGTTATCATTAAACTACTTGCCATTGGTCCTTCCAGGATTAGGATATCACACAGACAGGAGCGGCTACTTTTGCAAAAGGCAAAGCAGCTCAAGCTAGCTGAGTATTAAAGTAGAAGCTTTCGACTGTTACGCATGCACGGGCTTTGCCCACTTGTTTCGGCAGAAACAAGGTGACCCACTTTTTATCTCTGAAAAGCTCAAAGATTATCGGTGCGTGCTCTTCTTGAACTTAGATTATCAATGGAGTTAGGAAACCTTTTTGAAGTGAAAGCCTACATGCATGCATGCAAGACGACAAAGAGTAGACAGAGAGAAGAAGGGAAAGTTCTTCTTCTTGTAGGGTTACCGCCATTACAGATTAGGATTATGATCCTCCCAAACCTTACGTAGCCCGCGTGAAAGCTGACGTTGTTGGAAGCTTTTATTATTATTGTTATTTATTGTCATCAGTTTGATTAGGACAAGTTGCTGTTCAACGTTTGTTTGATTGTGTTGCGTCGTGGATCTGCTTTCGGCTTCAACGTCAAATTTTGCGGCTTCCTCGTCATAGATTCAGTGTTCCGCGCTTATACTAGTGAGCAGGAGAACAATGATGATAGGTGGGTTCAAAAAGCTGCCGATTACATTTGTCCTAGTGAGTGGACCCCAAGTATTGTGTATAATAGGCCAAATTTATGAACCGGACTGGCCGATTGAATTGTGAACAGGCCAAATCTATGAACCGGACTGGCCGATTGAGTTGTGAACATGCATCTTAGAAGGAAACGGAGAACGCATACCTTTTTTTTTAAGGAAGAAGACCATAGGTTTTAAGTGAAATTATTTAATAAACTAACTTTAATCAAAGAAATCGGAAAAATCCCAGTGCAGGACAAACCTACTTTTTAAAAGTCAAACGCAACGTGCATAATTCTTCTAATTTTGCAAAACTTGGGAGAGAATTGCAACATTTTTTTTGTATTTTAACAAAGAAACCTATGACTTTGTAGTTATAAAGCAACGATTTTACTAGTCACTTTAAGACTTATCCTCACAAACTTACTTTCTACTAATTACAAAAACTTGTCAACATAGTACACTCTGAATACAAAACGTTCCTCGTACTTGAATATCCTGAGAAGAACCTATGAACCCCTTGAGTCGCAAAACCTCCCTTAAATATTTTGAGAAGATCGCAAAAACCCCTTTCCCCACAATCACAGATATGTGATATGTGTATTCACTATGATTTTTTGGAGATGATCTGGAAATCGTTGTGAAAAGTGACCTTTTGACGATGCTTTAATAGTTTGTCGATATAAGTTAATGATTTTACGTCGTTTAATTAAAACGTAGGAAAGGGAAAATATTTTACGATGACTGCAAGATATCATCACAATAACAACAGGTTTTAACGACGTTTATGATTTTCCGTTGCAAAAGATAAACAAGTGGCGATGAAGAAAATTATCATCGCTAGATGTTGGGGAACTCAATGTGATTAGCATCGATTGTGGTTAAGCGTCACTAATTGTTCGAACAAATAGTGACAAAAAGCTAAGTTGCGTCGCTAAGTACATTCCTTTTTTTGCAACGATTGGCTTAACCGTCACAGAAGGTTGTGCGAAGATAATATGAAGCAACGATAAAAGAAAACCGTCACAAAATGTTCACTTTTGGTGATGATTACTATCGTTTGTCACCAACATTTGGTGTTGAGATGTTGAAGTGTCACAATTTGTTGCACATATGGCGACGTTTGTTGTAGTCGTCACAGTTGTACAAGGATATTGTGATGATGTTTTGTTTCGTCGCTAAAAGTGATTCTTAAATATTTTAAGGGAATTTTTATGAAATTTTGTATGTGATAGTAATGTTAAAATTAATAATATTTGGAAGATAATTTGTTAATGCTAAGTATACTTAATAATCATAGTTAAGGTTAATTATAATTAACATTTTTATAATCTATCCTAGTTAAGATATGTTTTATTGTGAAGTTCTTTTCAATGTTTAAAACATATTGTTGAAAAATAGATAGTAGGTTATTAAAAATATGAAAATAAATATATTTTTGACATAAAAATATTTGTGAACCAAAATTTTGAAATTTTAACAATACTAAAAAATCATAACTTTAAGTTAACAACTAGTCTTAATCATTAATATTTCACTACAAGAAATCACCTGTTTACCGACGGAATATTCCGTCTGTAAGCAAGGAATTTTCGTCGGTAAAATTAATTACCGACGAAAATTTGCGGCGGACAAAGCCGTCACTAAAATAGCCGTAGTTAAAATCACCGACGGTTATTTTCCTTCGGTATTTTACTAACGGTCTAAAATGTATTAGCAGCGGTAAGTTTTCGTCGGTAAATTTTAAAGACGAAATAAATTACGTTAATTTCCATCAGTAAAATTTAGCAACGAAAAACTTACCGCCTGTAAACCGAAGGTAAAGACCTAAAAAGTCATCTTATTTACTGACGGTTCTGATTACCGTCAGTAAATAAGTATAACTTGCCGATGGAAAATGTGTCCGTCAGTAATAGCTGGTTAGAGATTTTTTTATTAAATTCCAATTTTATGTTGTTGTTATAAATGCATAATGTTAAGAGTTACCAATTATTTGTTCATAAT
>JAOSBK010000003.1:7896233-7909323 GCA_027568895.1 Erythroxylum shatona
TGTATTTGGGGAACTATTCCGGCAGTTCTCCACTCTCATTATCATTAATCTAAGTGTGGGATCTTCTACTTTCAAAAAAAAAATAACAAATAACAAATGCATTTTTTAAAACAAAAATAAATTTTTCTACCGCATAATAAGTAAGATTCATTATAAAAAATTTATAAAAGTAATCTATGTATGTGATAAATAAAATTTATTATCAATTTTTAAAATTTTATTTAAAATATAAAATAATACTAGATAAATATTGAATTGATAAAAAATTAAATTAAATTAAATTTTTATTTATTTATGATTTAATATTTTAAAAATATTAAAACATAATTTAAATACTTAAAAATTAGAATTTAAGGTATATTTGCAATTTTTGCTTGGTCCAAATGCGAACTCAATCTTAAACCCTAGTCATTGATACTATCCAACTTCTTGTGTATGCGTTTTTTGCGGGCGTTCATTTCCACAAGCTACAAAGCATCATCTCTACGCAACCCTCACTTTATCTTCGAAATCCAAATGGAAGAATCGCTCCGAAGAGCCCTTGCCGAGAAGCAGTCTGCCGTCGACTCGCAAGGCAATACCGTCCGTGCGCTCAAAGCTGCCAAAGCTTCCAAGCTCGAAGTTGACGCGGCAATCGAAGTTCTAAATGGGTTGAAGCTGGAGAAATCCACCATGGAGAAGCAGCTCCAAGCTGCCGTCGGTTCTGACGGCTCTGTTAACAGAGAGGCGTTCCGTCAGGCTGTTGTTAACACTCTCGAACGCCGTTTGTTCTACATTCCGTCCTTCAAGATTTATCGAGGCGTCGCTGGGCTTTTTGATTATGGGCCTCCTGGTTGTGCCGTTAAGTCCAATGTTCTTGCCTTTTGGCGCCAGGTACATTACATTGAGATTACATATGCTGGTAAGAATTAGCTTGGCTTGTATGAAATACGAAGAGAATTGAACCTGGTTACTGGATATATGCAAAATGTGCACATTGTGAAAAAAAGTGGGAACTCTTTTCATTTTAATTCGGTGTGAAAGTCGTAGTCCTCTTATGGATTATTTTGGTTGCTTGCATATGTTGTATATCTTCTTTTGTTGTTAAGGAGCAAAAACTTTTGATAATGATAGCTTTGATACATTAGATTGAATGGGGTTTGTTGCATCGAATTTTCAAACTTTCTGGCTTCTGGAAAGTTTTTAGAATACTGTGCTTTTGTTTGCAGCATTTTGTTCTGGAGGAGAACATGTTGGAGGTTGATTGCCCAAGTGTGACTCCTGAGGTTGTTCTCAAAGCCTCTGGTCATGTTGATAAATTTACCGATCTCATGGTTAAGGACGAGAAGACTGGCACCTGCTTTCGAGCTGATCACTTGCTTAAGGATTACTGTAATGAGAAACTTCAGAAGGATCTCAGTATCTCTTCGGAGAAGGCTGCAGAACTGAAGCATGTGCTGGCTGTCTTGGATGATCTGTCAGCAGAAGAGCTTGGTGCAAAGATTAAAGAGTACAGTATTACGGCCCCTGACACAAAGAATCCTCTATCTGATCCCTATCCATTCAACTTAATGTTTCAAACATCAATTGGCCCTTCCGGTTTGAGCCCTGGGTAAGTGCAATCCACAAGTTTCTTACTGAGGCAGTGATTCTTGTTGTCAATACTGCAATTCCGACCTAATTTGTTTTTCATTTTTAGCATATGCATTTTTTGTAATTACTGAACCTATGCTCACTTATGCCCTTGTAGTTACATGCGCCCTGAAACAGCACAAGGCATATTTGTTAATTTTAAGGACTTGTACTATTACAATGGGAACAAGCTTCCCTTTGCTGCTGCCCAGATTGGTCAAGCATTCAGAAATGAGGTTTGATGTCCTACATTTGGTTTTCAAATTACTTATGTAGATACTTTTGCTTATTGTGGTTTCTGAATTCTGCTCTATCCATTTGCTTACGCATAAATTTATTGCATTTAACTAAGGTATAAGTAATTTGACATCACATAGTGAATCATTTATCCAATTATTTGTTTTATTTATGATAAAAGTTGTTCTATTTGTATTGCCACCTTGTTGGTGGTTCTTGCAAATAATGTTTATGGCCTACTTATTAGAGAGAGTGGGAGGGTTTCTTGTTCTCACAAGGTTCTATACATGCAGATCTCTCCTCGCCAAGGCCTCTTGAGAGTCCGTGAATTTACCTTAGCAGAGATTGAACACTTTGTTGATCCTGAAAACAAATCGCATCCAAAATACTATGAAGTTGCAGAACTGGAATTCCTCATGTTTCCAAGGGAAGAGCAAATGTCTGGTCTGTCTGCAAAGAAAATTCAGCTTGGTGAAGCAGTTTCAAAGGTATGTTTGAATGAGTCAATTTTGAAGTTAGTTTTTATCTTCACACTCCTCTATGTCACCATGATCTCTTGCCTTTCAGGGAATTGTCAACAATGAAACTCTTGGCTATTTCATTGGGAGAGTGTATCTCTTCCTGACTCATCTTGGTATAGACAAAGAGCGACTTCGATTCCGCCAGCATCTTGCAAATGAAATGGCACACTATGCTGCAGACTGTTGGGATGCTGAGATTGAGTGTTCCTATGGTTGGATTGAGTGTGTTGGTATTGCAGATAGATCTGCGTATGACCTGCGTGCTCATTCGGTGAGAACCTGTTTCTGTGTTTACAGTGCTAACCACTATTCTTTGAATGCAATGCATATATACTATGTCTGACAGCAGGCTTCTGACTGTATAAGTCAAGCAATATCTAGTAAGTAGTACATATCTATTAATTGTTTAATGTGTTTAACAGGAGAAAAGTGGAGTTCCTCTTGTGGCCCATGAGAAGTTCTCAGAACCTAGGGAAGTGGAGGTATGTTTTCTGCTAATCATGCTCATTTTATTTGCTGTTTCTCTACTACATATGCTTGACAAATTGTTCAGAAAAAGAGATTCCATAATCTTCATACTGTAGGCGGCATCCTCATAGCCAACTCACCTGAGAATGTGGAGACAGCCATCTCATGTCCACTTATGTCTCCTTAACTATATACTATCTTCATAAAATTCAACTTCTTATCGTTGCCAGTCGTTAACCTGAATTTTGATAAATCTCAGGAATTGGTTATAGCACCAGTGAAGAAAGAGTTGGGACTTGCATTTAAGGGTAGCCAAAAGATGGTGGTTGAAGCTTTGGAGGTGAAGCTGAGTATATTGGGCCATTTTTGCTGTCAAAATTTTTCTGGCAATTTGATTTATGACTTTCCTTTCTATTTGTTAGGCAATGAATGAAAAAGAAGCTATGGAAATGAAGGCCTCCTTGGAAACCAATGGAGAAGTAGACTTTTATGTCTGCACTCTTGGGAAAAATGTCGCTATCACAAAGAACATGGTTGCAATTTCCAAGGAAAAGAAGAAGGAACATCAGAGGGTTTTCACACCTTCAGTAATTGAACCATCATTTGGCATTGGAAGGATAATATATTGCCTCTTCGAGCACTCCTTTTACACAAGGCCAAGTAAAGCTGGAGATGAGCAATTGAATGTGTTCCGTTTTCCTCCTCTTGTTGCACCTATTAAATGCACGGTCTTCCCACTTGTTCAGAATCAACAGTACGAGGAAGTTGCCAAAGTCATTTCCAAGTCATTGACTGCCGCCGGAATCTCACATAGGATTGATATTACAGGTCTCATTCTCATCCTTGGTGGCTTGGTGAATGTTGGTGTGCTAGTTTCTGAAGTGATCGGCTCTTAATCTTAATACAGTTATATATTTGCTTTTTAACAGTTTGCTGATACCATATGATGGTTGCAGGTACTTCAATCGGGAAACGGTATGCCAGAACAGATGAACTTGGTGTACCCTTTGCAATAACTGTTGATTCACCGTCATCCGTGACAATCCGGGAGAGGGATAGCAAGGATCAAATCCGTGTAAATGTGGAAGAAGCAGCATCAGTTGTAAGGTCAGTAACGGATGGACAGATAACATGGGCTGATGTATGGTCAAATTTCCCTCACCACAGCTCTGGTTCTGTGGAGGACTAACTTTGGAGGAACATGGAAAGCTTTCAGTTAGCATACAATAATGTCGAATACATAGCTGTTTGATACTAAATTGAAAATCATTCCTGAGCATTTACAGACAAATTGGAAAATATTTAGCACTGGCTCTCAACCTGTAGCGAGCATGGTAATGTGAAACATGTGGTGATGTTGCTTGGTTTGCAACCCTGTCCAGTTACTAGTACGTGATGTTAGTTACATGGGATGGGACCATGGCAAAAAGTCGATTTCCTTGGGTATGGGATAGTCCTCCCTAACTTTTCTTTTTACTCTCGTTACTTTACCCTTACATGTTTGGTGTGTAATTGTTAAGAATGTGATTAATTAATTTAATAGTTATACTATATTTGGTATGAATGATAACAATTTTTATTTATATTTAACTATTATATGATTTATTTTATAAATAATTAATCAAAATATGTTGCACTTTACGAGTAATTAATCAACATTATTTTTAATGATTTATAAAATTGTTCATTTTTAAATATTTATAAATAATTTTTTGATAAGATTAAAATTAAAGAACTATAAAAAAAATGTGTTTTTATTTAACATAATATCAATGAAATAAAATAAAATAAGACAATTATTAAAGAAATTAAATATAAAATATTGTTATGTTAAAAAATTTTGAAAAATTTATCACCGTACACACGAGGGAGGCAACTTAAGACTTAAAGCCCGTAGTTGTCTTGCTTAGTTAGAACTTAGAAAGGATCATTTTGACCAGCGATTGTGATTTCAATAGACCCTGCTTGGGGAAAGAACGACGACGATGTTAAGGATCTCGGGGAAGAGGGTTTCATCTCTAGGCGGCTCGTGGAGATCATTACAAGCAACCTCTGACATTGTCTTTCGAAACCATCATCATACTCTTTATAATGCCAATGATGATTCGGTCTCTGCCTCTTCCAGATCTGTTTCCTCTCCCTGTCGCTTCTTATTGTCTCCATATTTCTTCAGAGGTTCTTTTTTTCCTTTTACGATTCGTATTCCTCAACGACTGTGATTTGTTTTCCTTCAAATGCTAAATTTATGGGCTGAACCTGGTCCAGCTTCAGAATCCTTAGGCTGTTATTCATGAGGTGTTTCTTTCTTCTTGTTTACTTATCACAACTCTACAGAAATGTAGAATACATTCATTAAAGTTTCACCATTTTTTTTCTTTGTGTCCGGCCTCAAGAGTCTTTAAGCTAGTAGTCATGATGTGTTTCATTTATGTTTCTTGTCAAATCTGTACAAATGAAGAATACATTTGTCAAATCTGTACAAATGAAGAATACATTTGTCAAATCTGTACAAATGAAGAATACATTAGTTGAAGTTCCACACTTCTCTTTGTTTCATATAGCATCATAAGACTTGTCTACCAAATCCCATTTTGGAATAAGGATTTAATGAGTAGCCTTGACTTTGTTCCACATCATCCTTGTTCCGTTTGGCTTTAGCCATATTTCCTTTGAATTTCCTTTCCTATTTTTGTCCATGTTGTTCGTTTAGTGAGTGGACTCTTGAATCAATAAGACTAGCTTGATATTATTAGGATTTGTCACTATTAACAGTACTTTTCTTAATCAAGTGGATATAGAATGTGCTAATGATTGGTTCACTTTTTCAGGGATTTCTTCTGGAATCCTTGATATTCTTGGGGTTTGTCACTATAAGATTTACTTATTTTAATCAAATGGATATCGGATGTGCTGATGATTTATTCATTTTATCAGGGTTTTCTTCTGGAATCCATGCCTCTGGCCAAGATGCCAGTTTGATTGAAGAACTTCCCGCTACTGTGTTAGCAGTGAAGAATCCTACTTCAAAAATTACCTATGATGAGTATAATCACGAGCGTTTTCCACCTGGTGACCCCAGCAAGCGTGCCTTTGCCTACTTTGTCTTGACTGGTGGCAGGTTTGTATATGCATCCCTAATTCGTCTTCTGATCCTCAAATTTGTCTTGAGCATGTCTGCCAGCAAAGATGTCCTTGCCCTCGCGTCCCTTGAGGTTGACCTCTCTAGCATTGAGCCTGGGACTACTATAACCGTCAAGTGGCGTGGAAAGCCAGTTTTCATTAGAAGGCGAACTGAAGATGATATTAATTTGGCTAACAGTGTTGATGTTGGGTCACTTCGGGATCCACAGGAGGACTCGGCCAGGGTTAAGAATCCAGAATGGCTTGTTGTGGTGGGAGTCTGCACCCACTTGGGGTGCATTCCATTACCAAATGCTGGTGATTTTGGTGGTTGGTTTTGCCCATGCCATGGTTCACATTATGACATATCTGGCAGGATCCGCAAAGGCCCAGCTCCTTTCAACTTAGAAGTCCCAACTTACAACTTCTTGGATGAGAACAAGATCCTTATTGGATGAGAATGTGCAGGAATTCTTTTACGGGGCAAAGATGTATGAAATTTTGGTCTTTATGCCGTGGAGATGCAGGTAAAACTCTTTTCAATTGATTATATCTTTCTGTTAACTTGGTTTGACCAACATGACACCATTTTGGATGTTGTATCCGCTTTCATTAATGGCGAGGGTCCGATTTTCTTAATAATAGACATGGATACCTGTTGATCATTCTTCATTCAATTATTTCTTACCAGGTTCTACATACAATGGATACTTGCGCCATCTTTACTTGGCAAGATTTAAGTTCTTGTGAATGCTTTGCATCTAATTTTTTTTGTTGAGGACTACTTTCGCCGTCTGAGAGCTGCATGCCAGTTTACACAGGTTCATTCAGAATTATTGCATTACTTTCTATCTACATCTTGCTGGTATATTTGGCTCAGTTGGCATTTTTTTCTCCTCTCATTTACAACTAGTACTCAAGTTCGGGGTCTCATCTAAGAGGAAAATAAAGTTGTGAATTGTTTCAGATGCAAGTATATTGCAACTGAATCATCAAAACCTATTTCAGTTACAACTTGCTTTCGTCCAACGTAAGAATGTCAAATCCATAGAGTATTCGGCTCTAATTAATCAGCTTATCGTCAGCCAGTAACAGTATAATAGAAAAAAGTTTTAAGATACATCTAAAATGCTGTTTGGACCTGTGTAAGGCGTAGAAGCTGTTGAAAAATCGAATAGCTATAACGCCTTGCCAGTGCTCAAACTCTAGAAATTGTAGACCAAGCTATAACGCCTTCCCAGTGCTCAAACTCTGGAAATTGTAGACCAAAATAAACACTTGAACTTCTCAAGCACTAACAAGTAAATTAAGTTAGCTGTCTTGAATAGGAACTAATGGCAGTTTGCCGCCGTATACATTCGGAAGCTGGCTTTCATCAATGTCACGAAGCAGAGTTGATGTCAACTTTTTGTTATCCACGAAAATTATCTGCATAAAATTTGACAAATATGTTTAACAGGTAGGGTCTATCTGAAATAAGTTCCATCATAATGACAAGATTTGTTTGCCATTTACACGCAGCTCAATTGTCGTCCTAAAGTGCATAAACAAACACAAAGAGATACTAAAAAGTTGCAGCACTGGGGTACTTGGATAGGAAGCTGGAATATCTATTGACAATAACAACATTACTTGTTGACAGCAATTCCAGGTAATATTGGTAACGTGTTATGGAGCCTCCGACAGAAGTTTATTATTATGGCCATCTTATTAGATGACATTTTTTTTACCCATTATGTTCAAAAGAAAGGCAGTTGTTTGATGATCACCATGTTCCTGGACATGTCATGAGAACAGTTTCAGAACCATCAAGTTCCTTTTTACTCTAGGGTGTAAGGTTTCAAATAAAAACATGAAGAAAAGCTGGATAAGCTGTTTAGAAGAAAGAGATTTATGTACCTTCTTTTTGGTTTTGCTGTCAACAAAAGGGTAAACGACCTTCCATGCTGTCATGAAGACGTAAGGCACATGAACAAAAAACAATTTCCCTAACCTCTCGGGGTAACAGTCCTGTCACCAAGAATTCAGATTGTCACTATAAGCATTTTTCTCAACATCAATATGTTTCAGCCTTAATCCTTCTATTACAACATTTTGAAAATGGATGTAATGCTTCTAAACAGTAAACCATTATGCACAAGAATTAGTCGATTGCCCATGGTAGGTTGTCAAACCTGCAAAATGGACAGTGCCGCTATGTATCCACGAATGTCACTGTTAGAGTATCCCCACCCCTCAATATCAGCTATGGCCATAAACTTTTCCTGTCCAGGTGGCAGTCTGCAACCAAAAATATATTGCATGAGCTAAATTCAGTGTCTAGATTAAAAACATGAGAATTAGAATACCTCTGTTCCTTCAGACTGGAAAAGAAATTATGCAATATTTGCATTAAAGGATCGATAACTGAGGGATACAAACATAGCAATCTAGCCCAGCACCCAAGTTTATCAACTTAATGAAACGTTGACTTGAAAAAAATGACACTGGGATTGATTGCCATTGATAAAAGCAGACAATAGAGATCCAAGTTGTAAAAGAAAGGACTTACCTGGCGCATATTCTGTCAAGAGTAAAGACTACAAAACCTGCAGGCAGGACAGCACAGAATTTAGCTAAAGGAATTAACGATGAAACAGAAACTGATGACTCAGTTTTGCAGATAATTTTGCCATATTATTGAACGAGTAGTGCCAGGGGATACAACATACGCTTAAACTCTTCTAAACTCCCTTTGTAGGGCTTGTGCCTGGCACCAAAAACGATCACTATGGGGCGATTTTGCTTATCAACACCTTGCATAAACAACTTGTTTTGTGCAAGTTCATTTGGAATCTCTGACGGAGATATGGAGCCATTGGGTACAAAGGATCGCCTCCAGCTTAGATACTTGAGAAATAAGTTAGAGGCCTTTTCAATGTCTAGTTCCCGAGCTCGCAGAAACCTCCTGATCATGAAATCATCCACTTCCTGAAATCAAAATTATTAGATTGAAGCACAATGCAATCAAAGGTAACACTGGTAAGCTATGAATTGATTGACCATACTTAAACATCACTGTACATACAAGTTAACTAAATCTAGATCCGACGGAAACCAATGATACTGTCGCCGTATTCAACATTTACAGAACTTCAGTAATATAAACATGTAAGAGCTCAGCTCGCATATAGCAATAGATCACAACAGAAGGTAAAAGAGACAACTTTTCCAAGTTTATCAAGAATCAGAGAAGGGAGTTATCAATCAAATTCTGGGCAAGAAAGCTTCCATTCAGACACCAACAACTTTTCCCATAGCAACCAACGAAACAACTGTGGGACCGAACCTTGGAAACTTTTTAATATTCCCCTGAACAAAATCTTCAGAACCAAACAAAATCCAACAAACGTCCCATAAAAGACATGGTTTTTCAGTTTCCAGCCAATGACTGAATTTTTTTTCATCCCAGATGGGTTTAGACTTAATCTTAGGAGAAAAACAGAAAGATGTAAAGAAGAGAAAAGCTGGGACCTTGGAGGAGGGATCTTGAGCTTCGACAAATGCTCTCATGACACCTATTTTTGTTTGCTCAATGTCATTGATTCTTCTTTCTTCTCCATTCTGTTTGTCCGTTGCCCCGTTTCCATTTACTTCTTCTCTGTTCTTGAATTCCATTTTCCAGTGTTCTCTGTGTTTGATCTGTTTTCCTATCTCTCTTTTCCTTTTTTATTGGTCGCCTTTGAAGACTATAAATCACCTCCAATGACAGGAGATTGACTAAATTGTAACAGACTAACTGGAATCTGGAACCTAAAAAGTACTACGAAAGTATCTGCCCTCGATTAAAGACCCGGGGTACGATCTGAAAGGTGGATGTTGAAATTTCAACTGGACGATGCGAAAAAAATCTTCAGCTTTAAAATTTTGACCACAGCCACAATATTCTTTATTTCTAATAAGATTGCGATTATTTATTTTCCAAATTAATTATCTTCAGCATTGAAATTTTGTTTGGAGAAGTTGTCCCTTGACCCTGATTGCTGGTATGCCAGACAAACAGCTAGAGTTGGTAGGAAATATGCATATAATTTACCGGACAGCGTCAACTCTGCCAACTGCATTTGGTTCACGAACATGATCACTGGTTCTGTTGCTCTTGTTAAACCCAAAATGTGTTAGCCATACTAGTTACGAGCAGGGCGTTCTTATCATTTTATACGCTCCCGGGTGAAATATAAAAAAAGGCTACAACAAAAATAATATACTTTATTTATATGTTTAAAATAAACTAACTATTTTTTATCACTAATTTTTCAATTATTCAAATTTTTATAATAATAAGAATATGAAAAATAACTATAGGCATTGTCTAAAAGAAACATAAGATTCAATTCTCTTATATACTCTTTTTCAATTAAAATATCCCTTATTTTATTATTAAGACTATCCAAATTTCTAGGATCATAAATGTTCAATACAAGGATTACTTGCTCATTAAATTTTCTAAAATGGATGCAATCGGTATATGACCATGCTCATTCAAATTTCTAATATCTTTGTGAGTATGAATCTCATCACTTAAGTTTTCTTTATGTTGTTCAAAACTACCTTCACCTAATTCCTCGAGACTCTCACTAGAAGGGTTACTCTTTTAATAAATTTATTAATTGTTCCTTTTTCGGATTTTATCAACTGTGCTATTTGTTTTCTTTTTTTCATTTCTAGACAAATGCTTTTTAAGCAACATAATATAAATTAATTGTAACACAGTTGGAGAAAAATAACAAAAGCACATGTATGGAACTGGAAGAAGTATGCAGGCACAATCAAACTTCAATATCTTCACAATATATCACAAAGATATATAAATGGTATTATATCTGTGATAGAGGAAAAAAATAAATAGCAAAATTTAATATCTAATATTAAAAATAAAAAACAAAGAGCAAATTTTAATGATAGAGACACACTAATTTCTAAAAATACAAGAAATTAACATACTTAAAAAGTAAGCTAATATAATGTCCACGTTAATGATAAATTATAAATTAATTATAACATATTCAAATATTTAATAAGCTACAAATACATTAAAAAATCAGAAACTTTAACTTTAAATTATACTGAGGACTCAGAAGATAGAATCGTAAAATTTTTTCCCGCTAATTTTTGAGTTGGAATATTTAAATACATATATTGATGAAAATAAAAAAATTAGAAGGTAAAAATACACTTAAATATTTCAAGACTATTTATAAGAATGAGATGTTAACCACAAGGTCCACAACGTTAACTTATAACATTAAATCAATCTTTAACTTATAACGTTAAATCAACCTTGGAACTTACCCTTCTACTAACGTTTAACTCTTTGAAACATCCACTGAACCAATGTTAAAGTCATTTATTACTACCTGCAGGCAATTAACTCTCACTTTACTTTAAAGGATTGATAGTGAATTGGTGATATTGTTGTGGCTTGTGGGAGTCAAAACATGGGGTTAGGGCCCTGAGCAGGTGCCCTGTTGGCCCCTGCCCAGGGCCGGCATTGCCTCTATGGTCTTTGCAGTTTCCTGTTAAAGACGAGTCTTTAGCAAAATTGGGAATATCGTCTTAGCTCTAGTACTGGATTATATTCTAGTACGGTATTGTATTGCTACTGGTCAATACTAGATACTATTTTTTAATAATTTTTTAAATTTATGAAATAGTCTATGATTTTTTAAAAAAATTGCAAAATAATGTATTATCATATTGTATAGTTATACCGTATATATTATGAGTTTACATCAACCATATCTCTAATAATCACAATAATAAATAATAACTACAATTAATATGAAATAACAAAAATTTTCAGATATTTTACATATAAATAATATCAACAATTAATATGAAAAAAACAACCTTCATTATACGAATATAAAATTAAGAACAATACAAAAATATTATAATTTTATCATATAATAGATAATAATTATATAAAAACATCCAATGAAAAGAGAAATAAATATCCTTAACTCTTAAATTATTACAATTTACGACAAGAATTCGTGATGAGAAAACAACGAAGTAGAAGTGAAACTTGAAACAAAAACATTTACAATTACATTACTTATATAGAATTTAACATATACATCAATTATAAGTAAAATTAAAAGAAGAAGAAAAACAAAAACATAGAACTTCATTCAATTGTTTACGGGAGGATATCTGTTATAACTACATTGACCTCAGTTATCATTTGGTACAAAATCCTCATCATTGAGAAGAGTCTCATCATCATCATCATTCAAATTCAATGTACCAACTGACATGTCATTGTTTTCCTATTCAATATTATCTTCCAAGTCATTTACATCTACCAAACATGGTTCCTTAAAAACTCAATCTTCCAAAAGATCGATAATATTAGTGCAAATTGAATCTACCAAACTACTTGGTCTATTCAAAGTCCTAGTAAATAAAAAAATTTAATTATTAAAAATTATAAAATTTATATCAAAATTAGTAATGATAATAATATACCTTTTCTGAAGCTTTAAATTGTAATGAACGAAAACTAAGTCATTCTATCTCTTGTCCTCCAGTCTATTCTTTTTTCTTAGAATGGATGTATTCAAATGTGCTCTAATTATGTTCACGACCTATTGCATTCATGCATTAACTCAAAATTTGAATTGCAAATCTTTTCAATTATAGAACACCACTTCTGAATTGATCCCACCAAGAAACTGTAAGTTGTAAGACAACAAAAGTAGCGTTATAAACAAAATAAAGTGATAATTAATTTTCAATAAATAAGAAAAGAGAAATAACTAATACTTGGAGAAAGTTTTCTTCTTTGTCGAACAACAATTAGCAATCTAAAATTCCCAGAAGATTGCTTATAAATATCTATTTATAAGTCTTAGAATATTTTGCATCATCTTATTTGATGGAGAACCATGGGCATGTGAAAGACAAAAAGAGAAGCATCCATGGTGTGATTGGCCTCAAGGAAGCCTAGGACATGATTTGCATGGACACGAGCTTGCAAAAGGAGGCTTAGGAGCTAAAATTGGATCAGATTTTAAGTCTGAATGTTCAAGGCAAGGGGATGAACGAAATTCCCATATCAAAGGCCCAACATTCAAGTCTAATGTTCCTAA
>JAOSBK010000003.1:7914844-7935579 GCA_027568895.1 Erythroxylum shatona
ATTTCCTTAAAACATTCACACAATTTTCTAGCACCTGCACTACACTTCAATTTTACACATTCTCCAATTCCACATCCAACACAATACACAATACCTCATCCTTTTATGAAACATATGCAAAACACAAGGAAACCCAAATGTCTTTCATTTCATCAAAAGCTCATAAATTCATTTATACTATTTATTCATTACAAAGAATCATACCATATTTTCTCATTTAATTTCATTTTATAATTTCTAATTTTCGAGAAAAATTTGGGGTCCAACATCTAAATATTGAATGGCAAAAACAAATGCACAATACACAAATATGATTTTTTAACTAATACTCTCCCTTCACCCGCGCCTCCATATTTGAACATCATAATATACCTAATGTGATATAAAAAAAGAGGAGTGTAAGATAAAATTCAAAAATTAACACAAATAAGGATAAGCATTAAAACTATATGACAATAAACTAATAAGTAGTAAAAATAATGAAAAAAATAGGATAGAAATACGATACAAAAGTGTGGGTGGTATTTGGGTTGATGCGGTGTGGAGCGTGGCCGTAAGCATGGCATCCTCTATTGAGAAGTGGAAAATAGTTATGAGGGAAAAAATAGAAGAGAATGAAAAGTATGTCTGTGAACACAAAGCAAACAAATTAAGTTGATTTTCACTAAAAATAAATAACTAGTAACTAATTGAAAAACAAAATAGAGATTATAGAGGTTACCTCCCAATTAGCGCTTCTTTAATGTCTTTTAGCTGGACCCCTCAACCATTATGCTCAAGGTGGATCATCCAAAGTGACTGACTCCACTGTTTTCTTCTCTTCATTGGGATTTTTCTCCAAGAATCTCCCAAATTTAGTTGCATCCACTAGAAATTGACAACATTCATCACTCTCCTTAACCAAGTCCAACTTCTTTTCTTCTTTTTCCTACAAGGCAAAATGAAAACCTACAACATTAACTTGATCAACAAAAGAACACTCTTCAGAAATAGTAAAAGTAGGAATAGTTTCAATATTAAAGACTAAAAATTCTACTATTTCTCCTAAGACTATCATGGTCAATTTCCCATTCTTCACATCAATCAAATTATTGGTAGTGGCCATAAAAGGCCTCTGTAGGAGTATATAGTGCTCCTTTTCTTTCTCCTTCACTTCCCACATGTATGGGACAACAAAGTCTATGGGCACAATCAATCTTCCAACTTTCACCAACATGTCTTCCATTATTCCTTTCGAATAACATATTGACCTATCAACTAATTGGAAACACATGTTTGTAGGTCTTAACTGTCCTAAATCCAATTTCTCATAAATAGAGTGAGGTATAATATTTATAATTGCCATAAGATCAAGCATATCCTTAACCTCATTACCATTATCCATTGATACTTGCACAATAAAACATCCTGGATTTTTCAGTTTGGGGGGGTAAATGCGACTACAGAATTACACTTACTACTTCTAAAAACTAACACCTTTTTGTTAGGCTCAAACTTTCATTTCTTGGTGTTTAGTTTCTTGAAGAACTTGACATAAGCCAAAATGTTTCTAATAACCTCTAATAAGGGCAGATTATCATTAACCTTAGAAAGCCTACAATATAGATAGGAAAACTACTCATCTTGTTTCGATTCCTTAAGGCGACTTAGATGTGGAATTGCTGGTCGATAAGGATCCATCTCCTTGTGTAATTTGTGTCCTTCATTGTCCTTGGTGTCATGCTTAAGTTGTTCACCCTTTTTAATGTGACTTGAAGAGTTTCTCTCATTGCTTTTCTCCTTCCACTTATCTTCTTATTGAGTGAGGCTTTCCTTCTTTTGATTATCAGCATCAGACAACTTAGAAGGAAACTCAACATGATTGTCAATCACTTTACCACTTCTCAGAACTGTGATTCCTTAAGCTTGCTCGGGTTGACTAGGAAACTTTCCCTTTTGATTATTATGCATTTAGGTAGCGAGTTTCCCTGCTTGGATCTCAATCCTCTTCACAGATGCCTCTAAAGGGTCGAAGCTCTCGTTGTTCATTTCCTAATTTTAAGTTGTGGCCTGAATAAACACATTTAGGCTTTCCTCCAATGAAGGCTTGCCCGACGAGTTTTGATTTGATGATTTTTCTTGGTAATAATTTGGCCTTTAAAAATTTTGGTATTGTTATTGGGGTTGCATTGGTGGATTGTTGGTCTTCTATCAAAAATTGGGGCAGCATCTCCAACCAAGATTTTAGGTATGTGAATATGGATCATTTCGATTCCTTGATTGAAAACTGTTCAGTTTGTTCACTTGTTCCTCCCTATTAAAAGGTTTATAAGAATATGTACAAACAGGGATGGATCCAGAAAATTTTTTAAGTGGGGGCAAAATTTTAATAGGAACAAAATTTTATTTTTAGTGGGGGCAAAATTTTAATAAAAGCAAAATTTTATTTTTCTATAGGGTCAAAAACTTAAAATAATAAGTTTTTTTGTATAAAGTTTCTTGGAGCCAGTGGGGACAAGTGCCCCCACTTGCCCCCAATGTGGCTCCGTCCCTGCCCAAAGCCAAGGATCAAACCCTTGACCTTTGGTTAAAGATGAACGAGTCCCTTCCACTCAGCCACACCCCTTAAGTTATAAATTTGTGTGTGTAAACTATTATACAAAAAGATATTTATATATAATTATAGTTATACATATCTCTAACCATATGCCCATAGAATATGTACCTAATAATGTGTTACTGTTATGTTATGCGTCGTCATACTTATTTGAAGAAATCAATGACAAGGGAACGGGATTGGCTTTTGTGACCTGAAGGAAGCTAACAGCTTTCCCGAGACTCTCAAGTGAAATCCGTGGTGATTGTCTGCATTGACTCCAACATTTCTATTGTGGTCTTTGTCCGCAAGTATCGCCTTCCAAGTTCCAACAACTTGGGTGTATATTGATGTTTATGAAAATGTGGGTGTCTGGCTTCCTTTCTTTCTGGTTTTATCATAAATATAGCTTTCTGGCATTGACTAGAACATATATCCAGCAACGGGTTCTGCACCTACATACCATACAATCATTTCAGTTTTAGAATGAGTGTCGATCTAAAGCAACGCATAGAAAACAAAAGACTTTAATCCGATATTTATTCCAACAGCCAGTTAATCTCTTCATCATAAGTTGCACTGTTAACATGTTCTACGAGTCCTCTTAAATTTACTCTAGTCATTTATTTTGATCTTCAATCATTCTCTAAAATGTTAGAGACGTACTTTCAGAACGTAATTTGATACTTCCAGGGAAGTTTCTGCTTCTGAAGTTTACTGAAAGATGCCTGCATGCATTATCAGAACTCACAAGTATACATGTTTGATGAGGAAGAGATACCAGAGTTCAGAAATTTGCACATCAAAATAAGCTGGACGTGGAGTCTTTCTTTACTCCTTCAACCTAATTTGTCGATTAAATAGCATTCAAGAATATACATATTTTCATTCATCACAGAATTACAACATGGGAATATTTTTGCAAAACACGAGAGCGGCAAATCAGCAGAAAGCCATCTCTTGAGCTCCAAGTTCACTAACAAAAAAAATCTGGCAGATCATGCCATTGCCAGGTGAACTTGCGATATAGGAGCAACAGTCTAAATGATCAGGCCATCCTGAATCCAAGTTTTGTCGATCAACAGCCCCCCAGGTGAGATTTCTATCATCTGAAGTTGCAACAGTGAGCCCGACCTCTTGCCAACTTGTCCCATAAGCAGATCATCTGCCTTGGAGACTGATAATGTGCAGTGTAATAGTCCTCCATGCATCCATACTGACAGAATTTCCAGTTGTGCGAGTATTGCACAGGTTTAGAACTGTTAAATTGTTCAACCCACATTCCCATACTCACATCTTCCATCTTGAATAGCTGAAGCCAAAGGTAGCAAAGATGCAGAGAAAGCAATAAACTTAAGAAATGATAAAAAGGAGTGTGTAAAAAGATTGAGAGAGAATAAAAAGGCAGGGAGATAGAGAGAGGGGCTTCTCCCAAGTTGTATTAGATAAGATTCAGTATCACTAACCCTCAGGTTTTGGCTGCCGTGTTGAGCAACAACAAATTTAGCAATATCGCTGGAAATTACATACCCAGGCCCATTGGCATAAGGGGGATAGACTTCTTCGGGCCACTCCTGTTAGATTTTGCCATTATTTGTCAAAATAGAAGACTTGCAAAGAGACATATAAGCTTATTATTCTTCAAACAAGTTTTTTCCCAAAAAAACAAACATATGTATTGAAGATAAAAGGACTGAAAATATGTCTACATCGAAGCAACCAAAAAGAGGCATAAATACAGAAACATTATTGTTGACTAGTATCTTCTTAATCCAATTTTCAATCCTAATCCAAGTAATAAACTCTTTTAATTGATTAGGAATCCGATGAATGGAAGTAATTCCAAATCTTTAACAAACTAGATGGCCTCTGATGTATGAAAGCAATTCCAAATCTAGATGGGCTCTGATGTATGGGAGTAATTAGGACTCTTCCCATTTCCTTTTTCTGGGGGGGTGGTGGGGGGGAATGACTCTTCCCATTCTTGAACTTGTAAAAGTCAATCCCAAAACTGTTTGCAGGAGAGATCAAGACATCGTATGCTTCGAGAGAACACATTTATGAGCCAGTGAACTATTAACTGTAATTCCAACGTAGTTTAAGCTTTTGAAATTAAGAGCAGAAGGAAGCTTAAGCAATATTACATTCAGGTTCACTGACTGAGGCACACATCAATGAAAAAGTAGCATTTGACCACCAATTAGAAATGCTTGACCAGAAGACCAGTTTATTATGGAGGAGGAAAAACAGAAACAATAGAATGTAAATTTCAATAAGACTACACAAAATGAATACCTCAAAAGTGACAGCCCATTTCCCATGTCTCAAAGGACGATGCAAGAGATTGAGATTGCCCATATACAGCGATTTTTTTGGGGAAATGCCATCAATTTCTTTTAGCACACTATCCACCCTAGCAAACGTGTCATCATCACATTTCATAATATATGGTGCTGAAACATTATGCACCTGAGTCAAGATATTTGAAGCTAATCAGGAGATGCATTGAAGCAACTAGGGTGTGAAATGTAAAAGCAAGATAGACAAGAACTTAGAAGATCTTATTTACGAAGTTCCACAAAGGATTAAAAAGAAAAAAGAGTAGACTTACCCCAAACTCACAGATAGCTATAGTTTTGAGAACCACAAGCTCATAGCGATCCATAAAAGGCAAAATTACAACATCACCAAAGAAAGCAGCCTCTTTCTTGAGCATTGCATTGACCTCCTTCCGGGGATTCTACAGATAAAAATACTGATCAAAAATATGAACATCAACAGGGTAAAAGAATACC
Organism: Erythroxylum shatona; assembly: GCA_027568895.1. NCBI lineage: Eukaryota > Viridiplantae > Streptophyta > Magnoliopsida > Malpighiales > Erythroxylaceae > Erythroxylum > Erythroxylum shatona. Next base: position 7,920,215 of record JAOSBK010000003.1, read on the forward strand.
CGTTAAAACATGACAGAAAGGAACTGTGAAACTTAAATATGCATAACAACTTGCACTAGAAGCTTAGAAAGAAACGAATCAGCATAACAACTAAAATCAGGAGTGTGACTCGAAGTCCATCAGTCATTCAAGTACCCCATCACAATATTAGTTTAAATGCATTCAGATTCGGGTTGACTACACAAACCTTTTATTATGTGGGTATGTTCTTGAATAGGAATACAATGTTAGTAGTTCTAATCTCTCGCTTTAATGCAATTGTGTGCGTTTGAATGAAGCTAAACTGTTGCAGTTAGATCTCGGTGCTGGTCAAGTTACAAAGCCAATTTCCGTTCAATTTATTAAACCATATATTACCGACTGCTACTTATGCAGAACACCATCCTCAAGCAAGTAAGGATTTTCTAAGACAATACTTAAACAGATCGTCCATACTTTACGTGTCTCAGATCATAATTTAATTGAAACTGCCATCTACTGCTGCTTAGAAACCTGCTTGACACTGTCATCTACTGCTGCTTACAATTATGTAGAGTATTTTAAGAATCAATGTATTACCAGTGCAACAAAGAAACGAACAACTACGTTTGAAGACTTTATTGCCGATGATTGCATCCAAGTTTTCCTAATTGCCATGCGTTCTGCAAAGTGATTAGTTGCGGAGAGAATCCCAACAAAAAGTCGAACAGTTCTTCTAACTAAAGGATGAGCTTTCCACTTTTCAGACATTTCTAACACCCTTTGTGGAGAGAAACTTGGATGGGAACTAGGGAGAGAGGTGGCATAAACTGAATTAATATCTACATTTCCTTTGATTGCTAATCCTGTTGCATCCTCAAGTGTAAAACCCTGAAGACAGTAAAAATAAATAAAGAATGAGTATCAAACTTGAAACAAGAAGGAAACAGGATGATATGAGAACAGTAACAAAACCATCTTTGTAACGAACCCAACCAGTAAGAAGATGAAGTGAAAGAATATAGAATTGAATTAGACTAATGGGAATACAAGGAAAGGTTTGCTTATGGAGAAACCATAAGCCATATCAATGTACCACAGTAAAAATTGCAATCTAAATATGCAAAGATCAAAAAAGGTATTAAAATGTCAAATATAATAGACAATTACCCCAACCCAAATTGAAATATCAAAAGGAACAAGTTTAATCTCTTATGTAGTCATATAGTCAGTCAACATCTATGTCTATGAGGCAAACATTTGCATTACAGATGAAAAAAAAACCAGAGGCAGACAGAAGTTTCTCATATATAGCAACATACCAGACGAAAACCCCAAAAATGTCAACCTTTAGCCAAACATTATCGTAAATTAACAGAAGGAGACTGACCAACCGATCAAAGCAGACCCAGATAAAAGAAAACGTGAACTTGGTCAGACAATTTGAAAACTTTGATACTGAGGTAGAGAAATGTGGAGGAGGATGGCACTGTAAATCTAACAGTGAAACTGAAATTGAGTTGAAGTTATTTCCAGAATGAAAATAAAAAAAGTGGAAATGCAGCCAAATACATAAATAGTGATCCAACTTCTTAAAAAAAACAAATTGTTTGATTTCTTACCACAAGTACCAGTCTTTACTTTGCTAGATTATCTAATTGTCCTTGGCTTTTAGTAAATCACTCTATTGGTGATGGAACTTAACCATATTCTGATAACCATGTCATTCAGAATATGGTTAAGACCCCTAATGACTTAAACAAAAGAAAATCACATGATCGTTGAATCAATTCCTAAATAGTTCAGCTTAGTGGTTCTTTTTCTTTTTCCTTTTCTCTTTTTCAGTTACATATAAATGGAGTACAATAGGCAAAATTATTTTTTCATACAGACCCTTGCACACTAGTTGTTGGTACCTATTAAGAAGTTGGCGTTTTCCAGGATCAGAGAACACAACCTGGCCCAGCTTCCCCCGATCAACTTCCCCATTATCTTGAAGAATATCTTTCCCAAACGCTGCAACAACCTTTTTATAGCCACCGCTATCTTTCTTTAGAACATCCTGCAAAAGGGTCCCCAACTAATGATATCAGATACTCTGATAAGTTACGAAATAAGATGTGCAACATTAAATCCTTGACATAAACAGTTTTAAAATGTCGGCAATATCAATCACAAGTAACATTGGGTTTGGAAATCCTAATATGACAATCGCATCATTTTGAACCAATGAACATGTTTGATGGCTGAACACGGGTCTATACTTAACGACAGAAAGTACTCAATCTAATATCTCAATCTAAAGCATTTATTTTAGGTTCTTTGAAATTCCATGCTTGAGGAATAAAGCATCAGGCATCTCTACGAATGAGGCAGGATGAGAAATTGCAGAAAGCTATCACCTAAATTGGCCAACACGATTTATATATATCTTTACCACAGATAAATAAGAAAGACGGAGTTCTGGAGACTTCCCAGCTCAGATTGACGCATAAAGTACGGAAAAAAGATACAAGTTGAAAAGTTGGCATACACGAGCGACGAGATCTGCATCGACGACCGGGACACCATGGGACTTGAAAAGATTAGAGACTGTACTCTTCCCTGAAGCAATGCCACCGGTCAAACCCACAAGTCTCATTCTGGCTTTCACGTTCAGTCGCTGTTTCTTATTGTTATTCCTCTTTGTAAGTGACAAAGATACCTTAACATCCCCAAATAATGCCTGAGATGTAAAAATGAAGGTTAAAACATAGCCAAAGCTTAGCACTGTACTACGAGCTGTTCGGAAAATTTAGAATTGAATTTATTAACAAATTATATTTAATTACATTAATAAAATTGAATTAAATTTAATTTACACTGTTTAAACAAACTTTAAAAATAAATTTAATTATACTGTTTGGAATGAAAATGAATGTATGAAGGAACGAGAATGAATATTATTATTATAATTATAATAGTTGGTTAAAAAGAATGAATGATTACTATTATTATTAACGGTAGTTGATTTGTAAAAAATATTGATAAATACAAATTTATTATATTTTAATTAATTAATTAATCATATTTTAATTAATTAATTAATTAATTAAAATATTTTAATTAATTAATGAATTATGTTTTAATTAATTATCTTGTAGTTAATTAATTATTAATAATATTTTAATTAATAATCTTTGGAATCCAATCAAATGAAGCATGAGAAATGAAGTAATCCAAAGAATGAAAGAGCAAAAGAGCAATATATTACCTTTGAATGGCACAAAGTGATTCTTGATAAAAAATACAGGGCAAAAAATATACTCAATAAAAACCCACAATAAATATATAAACTTTGATGAATATCTGGTTATAAACTCACATCAAACAATAGTTTTTTATTTAAATGTGCTTTCTTCAAGCTTCAATGTATTGAATTCCTATACTTGAAGGAGTGAATTCAATTTATAAAAGAGACGGGTTTCAATTACATACATGAATTGAACTCATCTATTTTTTGTATTTCTAAACATGTGAATTGAATTTAATTGCAATATTGAATTCAATTCACAACTTTTCAAACACGCCCTCAATGGGATCGAAATCAACTACAAAGCTTCTCTCTATTTGATTTACTTTCGTTCGTTGCTGCGTGGGAGTGAATGAATGAAGCAACAAATAACATGAGGGTGAGACGGTGAGAGAAAACGAGAACAAAGAAAGAGCCAAGGAAGAAGACTCTGGAGAAAATGAAAAATGAATCGGTGAGAGAGTAAAACATAACTCGGGCAAAATTGACATTAAAATAAAAATATAGTTGTTTCATATATAATTGATTGAGATGAAATGCTTACGTAGAGGAGCTTGATTAAAATACCAATCAACCCTAATAGCTTTTTTATAAGTTAAAATGAGTTAATTAGTTAAAAAAGAGCTTATCAGCTCTTCACCAAATAAGGCGAAGGTTTATAAGACATATAATGAGTTAATGATATAAACAACTTCCAAAAACAAGTTTACTTTAACTTTTAAATAACAGTTACATAAAATTAAAACTATACCATTAATTTGTAATTTGTAATCAGCAATACACATACAACACAACCTCATAAATTCACAAATCACAATTTATTCACTCACCAAACGGTTCATACCACCAACCAACAACTACAAACCAATCACCCAACCCACCAAGCAATTCAGTCACTTATGGGCCACTACCACTAACCAAGAATCAACCAATTACCACCAACACAAACTCATAATTCATAAATCAATCAACCACACAAATCACAGAAAAACCACATCAGATCTAAGAACCAACTAGCGATGGGAGAAAAGGCTAGACTGCTGAAGTAGTTTCATGCGATGGAGGGGTTACAGATGGAGGAGGAGCATATGAGCAGCCTAAAGGAGTAGATCTAAGAACTAAGTAGCAACATGGACAGTGGACAATAATAGACTTGAGAACCAAGAAGGTAAGAACCAAAGGAGCAGACGGCGATGGCAGGCTAGCGACGATAAGCAGACGAAGATGATGGGCCGGCGATGAAGACCAAAGTAGAGAAGAGGAGAGCTCAAAACTAAAGAGGGAGAGTAGTGAGAGAGACAAATGAGTGAGGCATAACTAAGGATGGCAAAGACAGAGTCGATAGGGGGTAATTAGGATTTTTTAATTAAATCTTCAAAAATTGCATTTTGACCCTACTATTTAGCGGTATTACTAGTATCGAGAGTATTGGCTAGTGCCAATCAAAATGATCAGTACTATTTGATTCCAAAAGCTGGTATAGATTCGTATTACTTTTTGACTGGTATGATAGATATTGGCCAGTACTGACAAGTAGGGACGGATTCAGAAAATTTTTTGAGCGGGGGCAAATTTTGTTTTTAATGGGCAAAATTTTATTTTTTTATGAGATCAAAACTTAAAATAATAATTTTTATATAAAATTTTTTGAAGGCAGTGGGGCAAGTGGGGGAATGTGGATCCGTCCATGCCGACTGGTACAGTACAAAATTTCAAACAATAATTTATACTGTGATAATATTTTTATATTATTCTTCAATAATAACAATAACGATATCACAAGGTTTAAACATTTAGATCATCTACAAAAGAACTTGTACAGAAAGGCAACATTAAAATGACGTATATTTTGACTGACAATAAGTTAGTTGATCCTCGAAGACTTCATTTGCTATTTTTGATAAAAATGTTTGTACCATGGGCGTTTTGGAGTCCTTTGATAGTAACACTATTAGTTAGAGACGATTATATCATTACACCCAGTCCGAAGTTCCGCACTGAAGCGGAGTCTGGAGTAGTTTGCTAGAATGCAGCTTAACTCTATATATTAGAGAGGCTGTTTCCAATAGACCCACATGCAGATGTGAAAATAAAAGAGCGATGCAAGTTAAATAATAAATAAGTAAAATTGGCACATTAAAAAAATTATGTAAATAAAATTTTAATAAATACATAAATAAATAATATAAAAAATAAAATATAACTCGACCTTTAAAAATAAAATATATTTTAAAACTAAAATATAACGAAATATATCATCTCTTTATCTATAGAAATGTATTGATACCCAGATAATAAGAGAGCAATAAAGCATCAAAGAACTCGACTTTGACTCAACATGAAGAAACACAAAATGTCGGAAACCATAAGATCATTAAGCATAAAAATTCAATCTTGACATAAATCCACCAATATCAGATACAAAGAGATCAACATAATCAAACCTAGAAAGTATTAAACACTAAATCAAACAAAGAAGTTAATATCAAAAGCAAAATCCATTAAAAAAACATAAATTTCATAAAACCCAACAAAACCCAAAAGAAAGGCCAACGCAAAAGAGACTGATTAATCAATAACTATACCTGAAAAGAGGAGACTGTAGAGAAGGAAGAGAGTGAGAGCGCCAAGAAGCAGGGAGAGCAAGATTTACATGCTAAAGAGCTATGCATGTATTAAACATATCATGCAAATAGATATGCCGCTAATTTGTGTGTATCTGTCTCTTAAGCTTATATTCTGGAAAATACAACCAAAGAAATGAAAGTTCATTAAGCTTCACGATCAACTTCTATTCCCACAAGAACACAGAACCTAACCAACTAAATGCCGATCAGAATCTCGATCTGAAGTGAATTGCGATTCATTTAATCAAAATTGTTGAAAAATCACCAAAAAAACACAAAAACCCTAAATAGAAACAATAAGATAAACGGAAATAAACACGAAACCGTCGCAGATACCAAATCAATCTTCCAGAATTTCACAATCTCAATAGAAGCAATGAGAAATGAACTGTTAATGGAACTCCAAACCGAGTTTCAGAATAAGATCTTATCGATCTAGGTTTCGAGAACTTGACAACATTAAAAACAGATCTATCTACAAACAAACGCATTTGAGTTACCAAGAGAACAATACAATTCCCAAAGATGAGAAACTCACCTGAGTCGAATCATTGAACTCGTAGATCTGAGAACGATTCAAGTTTGAAGAGTTGGTTATTACCACACTTCACACTCTTCACAAAACCACTAACCAACCAAGGCACACTCACTCACCCACTTGCCCTAATGCAGGAGCAAGCTTTTGTAGCAACAATGGCGAAATCACCCACTTCGCTTCTCAAACATTTCACTCTGACTTCAAACATTTGCTTTAAACATTGACGAGGTTACTCAAGTTTTGAGTAGGGTTCAAGTTTTGAGTTGGGATGACAATGGGTCCAGGTCCAGCTAGGCCCGAACTTTGCCCACTGGGCTTAGGGTTGGGCTTGGGGTAATAAGCCTGAGTCCAAGTTGGCTAGAGTCGGCCCAAGCTTGAGCCTGATTTGATTCAACCCGGCTATTTTTATATTAAAAATACAAAGCGACGTTTTTGCTTTGGAGTATCAAGCTGCCCAAACTTGTCCCGTCAACTCAACTTTGCCCATTGACTTCAGGTTAATTCGAATCAGATCAGGTCGGGCCTAGGCTCTTTTGTCAGCTCTAGTTTTGAGCTACTACTCAGAAAAAATAGAAAGTAAAATAAGTATATTGTCAATTTTATAGTTCATTTTAAGGTAGTCAATAAACTTTATGTTATATGTTACACTACCTGTTATTTTTCTTTATCAAATGTTGGCAATGACTTAATTGAATATTGATTTCAATTTATTAATGTCTTTTGAAACTTGGTAGAAACTATTCATTAAATATCTGTATTTAAATAATTTACAAAGTAATTTGGAGGGTAAACACTATAAATCAGAAATTGTCATCCTAGGTAGAATATTAGTAAAAATATTCTTAGTTCTATTCAAATATTGGAAACTAATACTTTTCAACTCTTTTGACAAACATGAGCAATCTTTAACAATTAACCCCATCATTGATGAATATACAAGCCTCTTGTTCAAGATTTGACTTAATAAAAGTGCATCTATTTCAAATTTTCAATCATAACTTTAAAAAGAGCCCTCTATTTTATCCATCCCAACACCTCCCTCGTCATGGTTGCCTATGCTATCATAGGTTCCTAAGTGACATTAAAACATTTATTATATGCCACCACCTATTTTTCCTTATGATCTTTGGATAACAGATCTCACACCTGTCACACGAAAGTAAGTTGTATTTGTATTTACCTTCAACTACCATTCCTCTAGTTTACTCTATTTGTGAACTGATTACTTTTATTTGATTTGAACCTTCACACTTCCTTTCTCACCTGTTGCCATTGTTTGAGAAACTCTTTTGCATGAATTAGCACATTTTTTGCTCGTTGATCTCTCTTTTTCCATAGCAAAGCATTCCTATTTTTCTAAATTACTGTCGCTACCACTCTCAAGTTGGCATAAAAAAAGCTAAAAAATAATATTTTTAACTAGTTTCAGCAACAATATTATGTCTAGGAAAATTTAGACTCTCAACTGACTAACATTGTAATGCAAAAAGACATGTCACCAATGAATGTGCCATAAATTGTGGTTTGGCATTGCACACTGGGCATGTATCTTTTCAATCTACCTTTTTCGTTCTAAAGCTATGTTTAGTTGGGGGTTTATTAATGGAATGAAATGAAATAAAATATTATTTTATTATTTGAGAGAAGGGTTTATAATGGAACAAGATAGAAATGGGAGGTTTATATTACATCTTATTCCATCCTAAGCAGTAAAAACAATTTAGATATTTTAGGATGAAATGTAAAATAATAAACAACTTTTCACTATATTATGTTATAAACCCTTCATCCAAAAAATATTTCACTATGTTACATTATGAACCCTTTCATCCATTCCAAACAACAATTTTATAATATTACACCCATTTATATTCCATCTCATTATAAATTATTTCATTCCATTCCATTCTATTTTATTCCATTAAAAACTTTACGTCCAGTCAAACATAACCTAAGTTGTTGGTAAATAGTGTTTTATTCCCCTCAAGAACATTTTTTTCACCTCCACATCAATCCCTTCATCCTTCGTTTGGTGACATGTTACATGCGCTCTTGATTAAATAATCCCCTCCATTCTTTTCCACCTATATCCATTTACTAAAAGAGTTACTCAAAATTTACTTACCATCCCTTTTATCAAAAGTGCTTTGTATCATCTTTGTATTCCAACTTTTCCTTTGAAACTTCTAACGTATCCTATCAAATTCTATTTTAATTAACATATAAAGGCTATCTTCTCCGGACAAACAAAGATCCTTCCAAATCCATATATACCTCTCATTATCCACTCTCCGCTTAGTACCCTTATTATCACACTTTGAGTTGACAACAAACTTCTCCAAATATAACTTGGTTTATTTCCCAACTTTTCCTTTAAGAATGTGGAATTCAAATAATATCTAGCCTTGCCACTAAAGAATTAGGATGATTGATTTGTAATACGTAATGGGATCTTAGTTAAGTCTCCCATATTAAACATGAAAGAGAAATAAATGAAAAATTGTAGAAAATACATAATTTCAGGTCCATAACTTCAAATAAGCTTTCCGATGCTGAAACAAATGTGAATCCACTACCGCCTTCATGGGGATTGCTCACCTATACGCGGTTAACGTCTTTCTATAGTTTTGCAAAACGTGAACCTCTAAATAGGTCAGAGTAACTTTACATTCAGGAATGGCATGAGCAACTACAGAAAATCTTAACCTTTATATATGACTTCCATATCGGGCTTCCCTTTACAGGCCCGATATGGGTCCAGTCAATACTGATCGAAATCTATTTTTCTCTTGAACTTCGATCCATTTATTGAGCCACTTTATTATCTTTATTCCGATCAAATTACGTAACTTAAGCGATAAGTTATTGAAAAATTGAAAAATGCAATTAAATGTTGTCCAATTTTATGGAAAATGTAAAAAAATATCCAACATTCTCTCTCTTCGAGAATAGTTAATTGCAAAATTGAATCAAGTTTAAAATAGATTAAAAACTCGATTAAGTTACGCTACTGTATTAGTCAACTAGGTTTTTAAAAAAAATATAATCCAAAGATAACGAAAGTTCATCATTCTATCCTGTAAGGCTTTCGATATCGAAAAGTATCAAATATATGGGTCATGTGTGGCACATATCCAATACAATCACACATATTTTGTAACATCTTGTTACTGAAATTAAGGTTAAAAGGGTGTTTATAAATGCTTAATGAGAAATTAGGAAGCATAATCCATGCTTATGCATAATATGACATACCCATACACAATACTATTGATATTGCACATTAAAATAACTGTAAATGCATTCATTGACCTTTTTTGGTATAACCGATTATTAAAAATGCAATTAAAACTTGAATTGTGAATAATTTGAGCAAAAAATTTATTGGGAGAATATTTTGATTATTTCTGAATTTTTAGTGAATTTTGCAAAATTTCTTAAAATTTGAGATATTTTTAGATTAAGAAAAATAAGAAAAACAAATAGACCAGTCAAATTGTGACAAGTGGCAGTGTTAAATAGTGGTAGATATTAAATATGTAAGAGCCACGTAAGGTAATAGCTCAGTTCCTCTGTTGTTGTTTCTTTATACCGAAGGTATTGTTAGACAAAAGCAATCTGATACACTGAGTTGTGATGTGAAAACTTGGTTATTGATTTTGATACTAAAGTAAGACTATCAATTTGTATAAAGAGAGTTTGATTACTGTTTACCCTGTACACGTGATCCACTTACACTACCCAAGCTTTGTTAAATTAAATAAGTGAAGTTTTAAGGTTCTAGGTTCTGTGAATTGAATGATATTTTACGGTTTATCAGTGAATACATGCACAATTTGTGTAAGAAGTAATTCGGTGATAGTGATGATACGATGAGTTAAATGAACATTAGGTGAATTTGCTAAGGAATTAGTTAGGTTTTGTATGACAATGATCTTTGATTATGAAAGTGATGCCGAGAATCACTAAAGTTGATGTATATTTAGAGAATCATCAAAGTTGATGTATAAAAATATACTCTGTTTTGTACTGAGAAAATACGCAGAAGATTTATTTTGTACTGTACATGTGTGAATCTATTAAATTTTGGTAGAAATGGATTTAAATGAGTTTAATGATATAGAATGAAGATTTGGATGAAGTCATGGTATAGAAATGATAAAATGATAGCTTTGAAGATGGTAAAATGCATCTGGTGAAAGATAAGAATATATATATATATATAGAGGAAGGATGCACGGCGTGAGAAGTTAACTAACACCCGTGACATTACTATAGCATGAGTAAGAAGTTATGCTTTTACGTGTTCTAAAAGAAGAAGAAGAATTGGTTAAGTGTTATTTATGAAGAGAGAAAATCTAGAAAATTATATATGAACGTTGAATAAGAATATAGAAGTGAGAAAGAATCTGGAAAAAAATAGAAATACAGTAGAGAGAGGAAGTGTATATAAAGAATTGGATTTGGATGTTTAAGTGTGAACCTTGAATCTGACGTGTTGAGTTGGAGCTGGAATAAAGATAGAAAAGATGAATCATGCATAGATGTATTAGTTGAATAAGATTGGAATGTGAAAATCTAGAAAACAATGGAGAAAGAAAATCGCAGTTCGGTGCAGAAGAGAAGGAAGCACAATCATGCGTCAGCACAATTACAACTTTGTTGATGAAGGTTGCGAATCATGAGCGTGCAGAAGCACAATTGCAACTTCACAAGATCAGGTGGGATCTCGCGGTCGTGTAGACGCACGATCGCGACTTTCACCATTTGTTTGTTTTTGAATTGGTATTTTGTGTTATTACTTCTCCACTTGATGTCCAAATGACTTGATTCTTGAACTATTAGATTCGAAACATGTTGCTTTTCATCTCCACTTAAAATTATAGCTTTCTAAAACGGATTGATTGTGGAATTTAAGATGAAAATGTTAAGGAACACTGGAATATGATTACTTGTATGATTTCACTGAACATACTTTGGTATATTGACAATATTTTGATCAGTAGTTATCTAAATGAAATGGTTTTTAATTTGGAGTAGACTAGAGATATAGAACTACAAATTGTCTGAAAAGATCGAATTTTAATGATGACTCTATAATTTTAGATTTTGAATTAAAGTTGATTTTAGAAAGCTGTTTTAATTTATGAATAGTCCAAAATAATTGGAGTATAACTTTCAGATTACTAAATCAAAATGTATGATCTTGGTGTCATTAGAAATGTAAGACATTCTAGAGTAATTTGTTAGAAGGAAGTGTTGCCTAATTGGGTCATTTACCTTATCAAAATGATGATACAAAGTTGAACCGAAAGGTTGAAATTTGAAATGGTCATTTGATATGCACGGGTGTGAGTTAGGATCTCACACTCGTGACTAATTTGATTTGTACTACACGGCCATGAGTTTGTCTTCCACAACTATGACTTTTTGTGAATATTATGCACGGGCATGTGTGGAGTTGCACGCCTGTGACTTGGTTTGAGGAACGTTTTCAAAAACATTGAAAAGGAGGACGGTAATTGAATTTCGATACAATTGGAATACAAATGATATGTACATCAATGTATGATAGAAATATACCCAAGGATTTGTCATTGAACATACATGATACATGAAACATTGATACATGTGTTTATTCTATTACATAAGCGCTCAAGTAATATGAAATTGTTTTTATTAATTATAAATGAGCAATTAGAGTGACCACTTCTAGACATTGTTGGGACTTCAAGGCAATAACTGTTTGGAGCATACTTTGAGTAACCTAAAATGATCTCACCTTCTTGTTTTATATATTACTGAATTGTATAGCTATCTTATTGATCTACATTGAAATGTGTTGATTGTGTACTGGATTCTAAACAATATTGTCTGAGGCATTTTGATACATGGAAATGATATTGGAAGTGCTGATTGAATGTGAATGCGACTGCCTAAATGATTTTCTGATTCTCAACTGAAAATTTGAATGTTGGACCTAGTCCGATGACTATTGATACTATGATAATTACTGCGACTGCTAAATTGACATAATACTTGCTAATGAAAGAGATGGAATTTGAATACTGAATTGTGATATGCATTTCATTCCAATGCATGTAATATAAAGGAGTTTTGACTGATGTTGCCATTGAGACTGAGACTGTTACTGAAAAGAGCTTGAAGCTCTCACATATGTGATTAAAGCCTATGGATTACTGTGTTCAATGAGCCCTATATCCACATCGGATAAGGGATATATTGACTGAATGAGCCCAATGATTCGGGATACTGTAAAGCACTCAGTCACAACAACATAAAAATGAATATGAGTCTCATACATGTAGCATTCGCATATGAATTGAATTCATTGAATGATTTGCAAAGCTGTGTAAATGTTGTTATATGATTGAACTATTTAACTGAGAAATGATTTGTTTGTGATAGTGTTTGTTACTAATTAAGCGAATTTAAACTGTATGATTACTTGCTATAATTGATCTTGTGTAATGACTTGAGTGAATCATCAAGGATGGTTACTCTATTGAGTACGCAAAACTCATCAAAATTGCACCGTTGCTTTTCAGGTTCGAGAGTGAGACAACCTAGCTTCTAAGACACCGTAGAAGTATATTTTGTACAACTTGACAGAGATGGCTCAAAGGTCGGTTAGCTGGGATTGGAGACATTGTAGTTATTATCTTTTGTTGTTCCACATATTTGTAGTATATTGTATAGACTGAGTTGTAAACGCTCATAGCTAGATGTTGAACTAAATGCTACAATGTATATATGGTTTTTGATATAAAATGAGAAAAGTTTGGATTTCAGCACATGTGATTTATGGTTTTAAATATGATGCCATATGATAGAGTGAAAGTGAGATAGTTAACATGTCATTTCTGTCAGGCATGTACACGGGTAACCAATGAACACCCATGCATATGTCAGATAGGAATGGGGTGTTACATTTTTAGTATCAGAGCATGGTTTGGCATCTATAGGGATATGTGGTGATGTTAAGTATGAAATGTTGTGGAAATGTTGGATGATAATTGAAGTTATTATGTATTATGGTTATCCGATGTAGGTGACCAAATGGAACACTTGGCTGACTTGAGATTGGAAGGAGCCAGTAGGGAGTAATCAGTACCTCAACCTGAGCAAGTGTCTCTAAGAATCCCTGAGATAAAGGAAAGGAGGTACGACAAACTACAAAAGGAGGGGGCTATAGATTTCTATGGTAGTACAGACCCTGCAAAAGCTAAGGGATGGTTAGAGCGGACAAAATGAGTATTTGATCAGATGGGATGTGTGTCAGACGAGAGGTTTGACTATGCAATTTCCTTGTTACAAGGCCCAGCTTATCTACGGTGGAAGACTATTCCAGGCAGTGCCACCAAGCCTTGCATATTGCATTGGGGAGACTTTCTGAGGGCTTTCAGAGAAAATTATATGCCTAGGCATATATGGATAGAAGGATGAAGGAGTTTATAGATCTGAAATAGGGTAAAATGTCTGTAGCAGATTATGAGATTAAATTTAATGAACTGATGAGTTATGATTCTATCTTAATTCCCATTGAGGTAGATAAATGTAGGAGATTTAAAGACGGTCTGAACATGGAGATTCGGATAAGGTTAGCTCTTACTAACTTGATCAGTTTCATTGAGCTCAGAGTAGCCTCAATCCGAATGAAGCAATTGTTGAGGGATAGTCAGCGTGAGCAGAAATCAGAGAGTAGTCAAAAGAGGCCCAGTGAATCTCAAGGTAGTTTTGGTATAAGATTCAGTAAACGTTAGACTCGAGCATTCAGACTACTAGCTAGATCTAGACAGTCAGGATTCAGATAAAGGGGTGGTTTTACTCAGACTGGGAATAACAGAGGTGCAACATCGAGTCAGATGCCAGCTTGTCAGTATTATGGGAATAAACACAGTGGTGTATGCTGGAGATTGACAGGAGCCTGCCTTCAATGTGGCTCACATGATTATCAGATCAGAGATTATACATTGATGCCTGGAGCACAGTCTAGTGGGAGAGGAGGTAGGGTAACATAACCTACTATCCAGCAGAGTCGAGCTAGTGGGACTAGATAGAGAGGTCATGGCAGAGGCATAATGCGTTCTAGGAGTGTTACTAGGAGGACTGAGATGCAGAGCAATCGACCGCAGTCTTAAATCAGAGTTTATGTCATACCGAGATAGGAGGCTCAAAATTCTCCAAATGTCGTTATAGGTGTGTTATCATTATTTACTTTTAAGGTTTAGGCATTGCTAGATCTTGGATCTACGCATTCATTTATTACACCTCACTGGCATCTAGATTGCATTGTGATAGAGAGTTCCAGAGATGTGGATTAGAGGTGAGTACACCGATTGGTAGTACTATAGTGATTGGGGAGGTCTGTAAGAAGTGTCTGATTCGAATTAGTCGGGCAGAGTTGGAAGCAGATTTGATTGTTTTACAGTTGAGGGAGATAGATTTTATCTTAGGTATGGATTTGTTCACTACTCATAGGGCGATTATGAACTACTATACGAAAGAATTTATTTTAGAGTCTCCTAATCAGCTGAGAGTAGTGTTCAGAGAGATTAGCCAAGTAGTGCCAACGAGATTGATTTCATTTTTGAGTGCTTTAAAGTTAATATATGGTAGATGTAAGGCTTATTTAGCCTACGTGATTGATACTTGAGTTAAACAGAGTGTACAGGATATTCCTGTGGTTAAGGAATTCCTGGACGTGTTTCCTACTGAATTACCTGGTTTGCCTCTAGATCTGGAAATAGAGTTTACAATTGACTTATTTTCAGGTATTGCTCCTATATCCATTCCTTCATATAGGATAACACTTGTGGAACTAAAGGAGTTGAAGGTCCAGTTGTAGGAGTTGTTCGAGAAGGGATTCATTAGACCTAGTGTTTCACCCTAGAGAGCTCTAGTGTTATTTGTAAAGAAGAAAGATGTC
>JAOSBK010000003.1:7937674-7948392 GCA_027568895.1 Erythroxylum shatona
GTTTTGATCGCTCTAGCATACCACCCTCATGAGGCACGGGCTCGGATATCACCATTGATATCGGGTTCGGGTCTTGCGGGAGTGGGATGCTACATATATAGCGAGACATTTTAGATATACACTGATCATAAGAGTTTGAAGTATCTGTTAAGCCAGAAAGAGTTGAACATAAGATAGAGAAGATGGGTAGAATTACTGAAAGATTATGATTGCATGATTGAGTATCATCCGGGAAAGGCTAATGTGGTAGCTGACACTTTGAGCAGAAAGTTGAATACAAGTGTAGCACAGATTCAGTTAGTGAGGTTACCAAGCCTAATACAGTTGAGAGCTTTGAATGTGGAGTTGAATTTAGAGCAAAAATGAAGCCTTGACAACCACATTGAAATTGAGGCCAATGCTACATAATCGAATCAAAAGAGTATAGAGTAAAGATCCTGAAATGGTGAAATTGATTGAGAAAATGAAGAAGAATACAGATTCTGAGTTTGAATTTAGAGATAATACATTGTGGCTAAACAGAGACAATGTGTGCGTAATATTGATGATTTGAGGAAGGAAATTTTAGAAGAAGCTCATATAGACACTTATGCTATGCATCATGGTATTATTAAGATATATAACACACTGAAACACCATTTTTGGTGCCCGGGAATGAAAAAGCAAGTAGCAGAGTTTGTTTCTAAATGTATAATATGCTAGTTGGTTAAGGTCGAGCATCAGGCTCTAGTTAGAAAATTACATTCGTTGCCTATTTCGGAGTGAAAATAGGAACGAATTACTATAGATTTTATAATGGGATTGCCTAAGACTCCAAGGTAGAATGATGCAATATGGGTTATGATGGACCGATTAACTAAGTTGGCTCATTTCATACCAGTACGGGAGGGCAATACATTAGATAAGTTGGCTCGTAGATATGTGACTAAGATTTTGAGACTACATGGGGTTCCAATGTCCATTGTATCGGACAAGGTTCCCAGATTCACTTTGAGATTCTGGAAGAATTTACAGTCAACTATAGGCACAAGCTGAATTTCAGTATAACTTTCCATTCTCAAACAGATGGACAGAGTGAGAGAACTATCAACACTATTGAGGATATGCTTAGAGCATATGTATTGGAGTTTCTGGAAGTATGAGATCAGTACATAGCATTGATTGAGTTTGCTTATAACAATCATTATCATATCATTGTAGAAATGGCTCCATATGAGGCGTTGTATGGCAGGAAATGTCGATCACCTCTATACTGGGATGAGGAAGGTTTGAGAATAATTGAAGGTCCAGAACTGATACATGATACTGTTAAGAAGGTGAAATTTATCAAGAGTTGAATAAAAACGGCTAATGATAGACAAAAAAGCTACGTGGATCAGCATAGAAAGGATATGGAATAAAATGTTGGAGACAAAGTGTTTCTAAAAGTGTCGCCTTGACTTGGTGTGTTGAGATTTGGTAAGAAGGGCAAATTGAGCCTGAGATATATTGATCCTTATGAGATCCTTGAGAGGATTGGACCTTTAGCATATAAGTTAGCTTTCCCTAATGACATGTCTTAATTGCATAATGTGTTTTATATGAGTTTATTAAGAAGGTACAGATCAGATCCTACTTATGTTTTACCGGCTCAAGATATTGAGATTGATAGCAATTGGAGTTATATTGAGGAGCCGATCAAGATAATGGGTTATAAGACAAAGCAACTAAGAAATAGAGTGATTACATTAGTGAAGGTCTGCTGGAGAAATCATTCAACTGCGGAGGCAACATGAGAAACTGAGGATCATATGAGGCAGCAGTATCCCCACCTATTTGAATCATCAAGTAAGAATTTCGAGGACGAAATTTTTGTTAGGAGGGGAGAATTGTAACATCTGTTACTGAAATTAAGGTTAAAAGGGTGTTTATGAGAGATTAATGAGAAATTAGGAAGCATAATCCATGCTTATGCATAATGTGACATACTCATACACGATATTATTGATATTGCACATTAAAATAATTGTAAATGCATTCATTGATATTTTTTGGATATAACGGATTGTTAAAATGCAATTAAAACATGAATTAGGAATAATTTAAGCTAAAAATTTATTGGGAGAATATTATGACTATTTCTAAATTTTTGGTGAATTTTGTGGAATTTCTAAAAATTTGGGGTATTTTTAGATTAAGAAAATAAGAAAAACAAATAGACCAATAAAATTGTGACAAGTGGCAGTCTTAAACAGTGATACGTATTAAACATGCAAGAGTCACATAGGGTAAGAGTTCGGTTCCTCTATTGTTGTTTCTTCATACCGAAGGTATTGTTAGATAAAAACAATCTGATACACTAAGTTGTGCTATGAAAACTTGGTTATTGATTCTGATACCAATGTAAGACTGTCAGTTTGTAGCGAGAGAGTTTAATTATTGTTTACCCTATACACGTGATCCACTTACACTACTGAAAGCTTTGTTAAATCAAGTAAGTGAAGTTTTAAGGTTCTAGGTTCTATGAATTGAATGATATTTTACGGTTTAGCTGTGAATACATGCACTATTTATGTAAGAAGTAACTTGGTGATAGTGATGATAAGATGAGTTAAATGAACAGTAGGTGAATTTGCTAAAGAATGAGTTAGCTTCTGTATGGAAATGATCTTTGATTATGAAAGTGATGTAGAGAATCATTAAAGTTGATGTATAAAAATATACTCTGTTTTGTACTGAGAAAATACACACAAGATTTATTTTGTACTATACATGTGTGAATCTGTTAAATTTTGGTAGAAATAGATTTAAATGAGTTTAATGATACAGAATGAAGATTTGGATGAAGTCACGGTATATAAATGATAAAATGATAGGTTTGAAGATGGAAAAATGCATCTGGTCAAAGATAAGAAAATATATATAGAGAGAGGAAGGATGCACGAGCGTGCGAAGTTAACTCACACCTATGACATTACTGTATCATGAGTAAGAAGTTATGCTTTTACATGTTTTAAAAGAAGAAGAAGAATTGGTTAAGTGTTATTTATGAAGACAGAAAATCTGGAAAATATATATGAACATTAAATAAGAATATAGAAGTGAGAAAGAATCTGGAAAAAAATAAAAATATCGTAGAGAGAGGAAGTGTATATAAAGAATCGAATTTGGATGTTTAAGTGTGAACCTTGAATCTGACTTGTTTGTGTTGAGTTGGAGCTAGAATAAAGATAGAAAAGATGAATCATGCATAGATGTATTAGTCATGCATAGATGTATTAGTTGAATAAGATTGGAATGTGAAAATTTAGAAAACCCAGGAGAAAAAAAATTGTAGTTCGGTGAAGAAGAGAAGGAAGTGTGATCGTGCTTCAGCACGATTGTGACTTCGTTGATTCATGATCGTGACTTTGCAAGATCATGTGGGATCTTGCAGTCGTGCAGATGCACGATCGCGACTTTCACCATTTGTTTGTTTTTGACTATCCTTTGGTATTTTTGTTATTACTTCTTCACTCGATGTCCAAATGACTTGATTCTTAAACCATTAGATTTGAAACACATTGTTTTTCATCTCCACTTAAAATTATAGCTTTTTGAAATGGATTGATTATGGAATTTAGGATGAAAATGTTGAGGAATACCGAAATATGATTACTGGTATGATTTCACTGAACATACTTCGGTATTTTGACAATATTTTGATCAGTAGTTATCCAAATGGAATAATTTTTAATTTGGAGTAGACTAGAGACATAGGAATACAAATTGTCTAAAAAGATCGAATTTTAATGTTGTCTCTAGAATTCCAAATTTTAAATTAAAATTGATTCCAGAAAGTTGTTTTAATTTATGAATAGTCCAAAATAATTGGAGTATAACTTTCAGATTACTGAATCAAAATGTATAATCTTGGTGTCATTAGAAACATAAGACATTGGAGAGTAATTTATTAGAAGGAAGTGTTACCTAGTTGAGTCATTTACCTTACCAAAATGATGATACAAAGTTGACCTGAAAGCTTGAAATTTAAAATGGTCATTTGATATGCACGAGTGTGAGTTAGGATCTCACACCCGTGACTAATATAATTTGGACTACACAGCCGTGAGTTTTTGTTACGTGGCCATGATTTTTTGTGAATATATGCACAAGGGTGCATGGAGTTGCACGCCTGTGACTTGGTTTGAGGAACGTTTTCAGAAACATTTGAAAAGGAGAATGAGTAATTGAATTTTGATACAATTGGAATACAAATGATATATACATCAATGTATGATAGATATATATCTAAGAATTTGTCATTGAACATGCATGATACATGAAACATTGATACATGTGTTTATTCTATTACATAAGTGCTCTAGTAATATGAAATTGCTTTTATTACTTATAGACGAGCAACTAGAGCTACCGCTTCTAGACATTGCCGGGATTTTAAGGCAATAGCTGTTTGGAGCATACTGTAAGTAACCTAAGATGCTCTCACCTTCTTATTTTATATATTACTGAACTATACTGAACTGTATTGCTATCTTATTGATCTACACTAAAATGTGTTGATTGTGTACTGGATTCTGAACAATATTGTCTGAGGCGTTTTGATACATAGAAATGATATTGGAAGTGCTGATTAAATATGAATGCGACTACTTACATGATTTTCTGATTCTCAACTGAAACGTTGAATATTGTACCTAGTCTAATGACTACTGATACTGTGACTACTACTGCGACTGCTAAATTAGCATAATACTTGCTAATAAAAGTGATGGAATTTGAATACTAACTTGTGACATGCATTTCATTCTAATGCATGTCATACAAAATATTTGTGACTGAAGTTGCCCCTGAGACTGAGACTATTACTGAAAAGAGCATAAAGCTCTCACATATGTGATTAAAGCCTATGGCTTATTATGTTCAATGAGCGTTGTATCCGCATCGAATAAGGAGCAAATTGACTAACTAAGCTCGATGATTCGGGATATTGTAAAAGCACACAGTCACAAAAACATAAAAATGAATGTGAGTCTCATACATATAGCATTCACATATGAATTGAATTCATTGAATGTTTTGCAAAGCTGTGTAAATGTGTTATATGATTGAACTGTTTAACTGAGAAATGATTTGTATGTGATAGTGTTTGTTACTAATCAAGCGAATTTGAACTGTATGATTACTTGCTATAATTGATCTTGTGTAATGACTTGAGTGAACCATCGAGGATGGTTACTGTACTGAGTTTACAAAACTCATCAAAATTGCACCGTTTCTTTTCAGGTTCGAGAGTGAGACAACCTAGCTTTTAAGACACCGTAGAAGCATATTTTGTACAACTTAATATCAGAGATGACTCAAAGGTCGGTCAGCTGGGATTGGAGACATTATAGTTGTTATCTTTTTTTGTTCTGCATATTTGTAGCATACTGTATAGACTGAGTTGTAAATGCTCATAGCTAGATGTTGAACTGAATGCTACAATGTATCTATGGTTTTTGATATAAAATGAGAAAAGTTTGGATTTCAACACATGTGACTTATGGTTTTAAATGTGATGCCATGTGATGGAGTGAAAGTGAGATAGTTAATATGCCATTTAACCGATGGACGCATGTGCATATGTCAGATGGGAATGCGGAGTTACATATTTAATACCTCACTAACATGAATGGGAAAATGGAGTGTGGTAAACTAAGATGATGTCTTTATCATCTAAACTATATCATATTCATTTGTAGGTCTTGATTTCTCTAACTTTATACTAAAGCGCATATTGTAAATTGTATTAGAGAAATCATGTTTTCTCTTACCGAATGTTAAATAGCATTTGAGAAAACTTGTTTCCTCTAACCAAATGCTAAACTACATTAGAGAAAACTTTTATGCTCTCGAACTGAATGCTAAATTGCATCAAAGAATCTTTATGGGATTAAAAAAACTTATATTCCCCTATGTCATGTCAAAATTTATGGATATCCATATAAAACTGTAAATGTCTAAATGACATAGGCTCAAGGTTAATTTGTATATATGCCCAATAACTTTTAAAATGCATAAGATTAACACAGATCTTAAGACTTTCACATGTATTATGACAATATACTATAACACATATTATTAAAGATAAACAATGATCATCTTTGTTAATCAATCACAGTACTTTCATAATATATCAAAACATATAATCATACTAGGAACAAACATAATGATCCCTAACTGACAGTGTCTATGGACTTCAACACACCCATACAGTATACTTGTCTCTCAAACACAAGTGGGCAAAGTCCTTTAATTAAAGAATCAGTTAATATTTCCTCAGTTCTTAAATGCTCCACCTCAATGTCACCTTTTCTATGTCAAATTCTTTATGGTCAAATATTTGGCCTTCAAATGCTAAGACCTTGTGAGATTTTTTATTGTTATTAAACAACATAACAACAAAATTATCACAGTACAACCCAATGGGTCTAGCCACTCAATCAACCACAGACAACTCAAAAATCAAGTTTCTGAGGCAAACTGCCTGTGAAGCAGCCCTATAACATGTGCTCTGCATGTATAGTTGAGGAAGTCATATGTCCACTTGATACTCTTCTACGACAATGTACCATCTACAAATATAGAAATGTAACTTTAAGTGGACTATCAATTATTTAGACACATAACTCAAATCTGAATATGAATTCCCTACGAGGTTTAAATTGTTGGCTTTTCTATATGTCAACATATAATTCTTGGTTCCCTTTAGGTATCTCAATACCTGCTTGACTGCATTTCAATGGTCTATAGTTGGGTTAACTAGATATTGACCAAATAGTCTATAGTAAATGTAATGTCCCGTCTAGTACTTACTCGAGCATACATTAGGTTATCAACCGTATTGGTTTCAGGAACATTCCTTATAGCCTCTCTCTTTACAATTGACGGGTTTTCAATTCTACTGCAAGTCAATTAGCTCCCAGACCTTACTATGCTTTATAATTTGGATCTCTTCAGTTATTGCATCTTACCACAAATATGCATTGGGTCCAGAAATAACTTCTGTAAGAGAAACTGGATCCACAACATGTCTAACACCATAGTCCTATTCACCAACTAGTCTATGTAATCATATAGGATAGCAGGACATCTCACTCTAGTGGATATATGCGACAACATTAGATCTTGTACCCCCAAGAACCTCTGTGTGTACAAGTATAGGTTTCTATTCTTATACAGACACAATATTAAGGCCTAAATCCATTAGATTTAATTGTATGAGAGGTGAGTACGTAATAACTATAGTATCCAACTTGCTATCAACCGAAGGGTCAAAAGGCCCACTATCATCATAGATATTATATTCCAAAAACTTAGATGTTTGTGATTTCACTATTCCGATCCCTTCTTCTTTATAGTAATATCTGTAGTCTTTAAAGTGGTAGGGATAACCAACTAAATAGCAATGAGAAGAACGAGATTGCAACATACCTTTATAAGGATTATACTACCTCAGCAGGGCAACCCTATACATGAATGTGTGTAAAGCTGAATTTCCACCCTTCTAGATAATTAGGTAGATTAGTTCTTTTTTGCATTAACTTCTTCATGTCCTTTAAGGTGCGATTACACATTTCAACAACATACCTTTTTGTTTAGGACTACCCATCATAGTGATCTGAGTTACTATTCCAACTGATTCCATATATCTACCAAACAAACCTTTTCATGTCTTGAAACACCACGTTTGTTATGATACTCTCCTCCATGGTCATATATGACTATCTTGATAAATTTTCCCAACTGATTTTGAACCTTCAACCTTTAAGCAAGAACACATAAACTGTAATGAGAATAATCGTCAACAAAAGTTAGAATACATTTAGAATTGCACAATGCAATTCTATAAGGTCTTCTTATATCCATATATATCATATTCAATAAGCTAGAAACACGAGTTGACCTCTTTATCCTTATATTAGTCAACTTACTCCTGCAACAATCAACAAATGTTTCCAGATCATCATAATCTAAAATTGAGATAATACTTTCCTTAATCTCTTAACCCTAGCTTTGGAAATGTGGCTTAATATTTATGCCACAACATGTATGACTTGTCCTTTATTAGGGTCATCTTTCTAGACTTGTTTGGCAAGATACAAAGAAGCATATATCTAATTTGGTGTAAGACACATTCTATACAAATCACATGACAAGAAAATTATACTATTATGTTTTGCATTAAACAACAACTATGCAATAGAAGCATTAATTACAAAATGTTAACTTTCTTTGTCCAAAATTGATACAAAGATCACATATAAAATGTGTTGTGTAGAACCAAAATGACCTAGCAGTAAGGTTCAGAACATACATCCCCTATAGATATTACATCTGCTTTTTCATTAATGTCAACCATCAGTTGCTCCTTCCATTTATTTCATTATTTGGCTCTATCTTGGATATGAACCCTTGTATTGTAGAGGCAACTCAATTATATGCTCCACTATCTAGTCACTAAGAACTTAATGCGTCTATCGCAAAATTAGATTCATAAATTGATAAGCCAAGGAGTTACTTGATGGTCTCAATCTTTCCTTTTAGGCCTTATATTACTAGCTTCTTTATGTCCCCAAGACCTTTACCAGCACTAGATTAACTACTATTAGCTTGTGAAGAAGATTTAGACTTTCTACCTTTGATTTTAGCGGACTTCACCTTTGCATTCCCTTTAGTTGCTTTGAGGGTTGTATGAGTAGCAATCTTGAGTTTCTCCTCCTCAACAATGCAATGGGCAATCAAAGTATTAAAGTCCCATTCCTCATCTAACGCATAATATGTATTACTAAACTCTAGAGGGAGTGTACTCAGAGTTTGATGAACTGTGAAGACATCAAGAAGAGGAATATTCAACATCTTTAATATACCGTGAAGATGGATCATTCTTGATATATACTCCATCACTCCCCTTTCTCCAACATACCTCATGGAGAATAATTCTTTCATCGAGGCACTTATCTCAACATTAGGTGAGAGCGTGTACTCGTGTACTCTTGGGAGACATTACTAAGAAACTCCTTTGCTATGTTTGTGTTCGGAAGTCCACTAAGCAGATGGTCAAGTATGGATCTCTTAATGGTCATCAAACATAATCTGTTGGATCGATCCCAGGCTGCATAAGTTGCTTTATAAGCTCTCGAGCTCATGGATGTAGGTGGAGATGACCTATCTGTACTTATGGCTATATCAATTTCAACCATCTTTATAACATTCAATACATCCTCTATCCAGTTCTTCGTGTTGAAACCAGTCAGGATTTCAATGGTGACACTGATATTGTTGATAGATAAGGTAATTGCAAAATAACAATGCAAAGATCAACGCAAATGTAAGATAACAATGATACTCAAAGTCATTAAATATTATCTGTACCGAAAATTCGGCTACACATATTATGAAACACCTTTGGGCTGAATACATAATATATGCAATTAGAACTCCACATAAAAGCAATCAGAGTACAAACCATCAACTCTCATGATACTACTACCTTTAGGCGAATAGATCACTTAAGCAACGACTTTCTTCTATCTAATGCTTTTATGTACATCTCAAAATCTTATGCAAGGTCAGCACCTTTTGGCAAAATAACCAAACATAAGAACAGAGACATCCCCTAATATGCAAGCAGAATAATTCAAAATACTGACTCGAAAGGCCATTTTAGTGACTATATCCTCATCAATATCCAAAAGGTCCACAAACACAAGGGATACATCTTTATGTTATCTTCACATTCTTTATGAGCATATAGTATGTGACAATGTAATATCAATAAATGCAAAACCCAAATGCATAATCTCATCTTCACATACTCTTGCTGAAGACATTCTTTCAAAACTTTATTTGAGACTTTCGTAGCGAAAAATCTCATTAAAGCAAATATCCTGTTTCACCGAACACTGAACTGATCACCCGAGATACGAGAACCTCATGTATCTCCCTTATGACAAGTTCATTGCATGAAAATTCACTCAAAAATAGATTTAGAATATCTTAATTCCTTTTTATGGAGTGAAATTACCAATGTAATTAATCCAAAAAGTAGAAAAACTCACTTTATGAATTTTTCGAACCAGAAACTGACCCAAAACACCACGGGGCATCCTTACTGAAAATCTAAAATTTTTTATTTTTTTTGTTCATATGGATAAAACAACAACATCATTGTAGTGCTGATGTCGACATAACGTCAATGAATGGCATCAATGCTCACGTCATCTGCTGATGTCACACGACATCAATGCACCCGTGCGCGTGAAGGGCATATGCTAACCACGCGCCCATGTCTGACGCATTAGGATGCATTTGTGGCGTGTTACACACGCGCCAAGATGCACAGACACACCCACTGATGCTGGTGCATGTGCCACACCTGCTAGACACACCGCCCTCTTATTGTTCACCAATAGAGTGTGTGTACTACATGCACCTAACAGTGATTCACACCCTCACCGAAAAATGGCAATTTTTGGCAGTTTTTAGATCTTTTTTTCGTTCCTAAGCTAGTTCGTTTTTCAAGCCTAAACACATGTATACCACCTTCACGCAATAATAAGCAAGAAAAAAATAAAAACGGAAGTTAAATCTATAAGAACCTTATAGAGAAAAACTAAAAAACCTTCGTTTTTAACCACGTAATCACGTCGCAGCTCTGATACCACGTGTAATATGTAGCGAGACCTTAGTTATGT
>JAOSBK010000003.1:7951376-7968877 GCA_027568895.1 Erythroxylum shatona
AAATTGTAACTGAAGAAGATAAAGTTACATGTAAATACACTTGCTTTCCAGGGCACTATATTTACATAACTCCAACAATAGGGACGAGTGAACGAGCTGAAATTCTACTTCATAGTTTACCAGATTCATACAATCAACTCATCATCAACTTGACGACCAACTTGCCTATGGAAAGTTTGAACTTTGACAATATTGTAGCTGCAATCATTAATGAGGAAAAGTGGCGTAAGAATAAGGAGGGATCTTCATAGTAAGTAGAGGCATTGGCGGTGATAAGAGGTAGAATAATGGAATGTGGTCCCAATGGGAATCAACAACACGGTAGATCAAAATCTCAGAGTAAGAAAAATTTTAAGTGCCATAATTGTGGCAAGAAATGTCACTACAAGAAAGATTGTTGGAACCTAAAACAGAGTTCTGGTCCTCAGGAAAGAGTTACCGACCCTCAAGGAAATGTTGCAAGCAGATCAGACGTCAATAACGCCTTGACTTGTGAAGCAGCAACAACACATAATGGTAAGAGGATGACGCAGGATGTGTGTTGGTTGATTCTGGTGCAACCTATCACATGACCTCTCGTAAAGAATGGTTCCATCACTATGAACCAGTCTCAGGAGATGTTGTATACAGCTGTAGTGATCAAGCCATGAATGTTGTTGGAATTTGATCCATCAAGATGAAGATGTATGATGGAACTATTTGTACCATTCAATAAGTACGAAATGTTAAGGGAATTCAAAATAATCTATTATCGTTGGGACAATTGGACGACCTCGGCTATAAGATGGAGTGTGAAAGGAGAATCATGAAGATAGTTCATGGAGCGTTAGTGATAATGAAGGCAAAGAAGATTGCTGCCAACTTATATATGGTAAAGGGAGAGACTTTGGTGGATGGAGAAGCTTCAGTTGCCTCGAGTAACAATAAGAGGTCTTCAATGATATGGCACAGGAAACTTGGTCATATGTCAGAGTAAGGGATGAATATTCTCGTAGACTGGAAGCTACTTCCTGGGCTCACAAAGGTTTCACTACCATTTTGTGAACAGTGCGTGACAAGTAAGCAGCATCGGTTGAACTTCAACACATCGAGCTCTAGAAGCACAAATGTTCTAAAACTGGTTTACTCTGATGTATGGAAAGCATCGGTTGTGTCCCTGGGAGGAGCAAAGTACTTCGTATCATTCATTGATGATTATTTTAGGAGATGCTGGGTGTATCCAATCAAGAGCAAGGGAGATGTATTTTAGACCTTCAAGGAATACAAAACGCGAGTCCAGTTGGATACAAGAAAGAAAATAAGGTGCCTCAGGATAGATAATAGAGGAGAATACACTAGTGCTGATTTTGATAGTTACTATAAGCAAAATGGTATCAAGCGATAGTTCACAAAGGCATATACTCCACAGCAGGACGGTGTGGTAGAGCGGATGAATAGAACGTTACTAGAGAGAACCAGGGCAATGTTGGCAACAGCTAATCTAGAGAAGTCCTTTTGGGCTGAAGTTGTTAACATCGCTTGTTATGTGATCAATCGGAGTCCGTCAATGGCAATTGATTTGAGGACACCGATGGAGTTGTGGACAGGTAAACCAGTAGATTATTCTAACCTTCAAGTTTTTGTAAGTCCTACATATGTGATGTACCATGACCAGGATGTTTCAAAGTTGGATCTGAAGTCTAAGAATTGTATTTTTGTAGGCTATGCTGATGGTGTAAAGGGGTATCGCCTGTGGGATCCCCCTACCCGCAAGGTTGTTATCAGCAGGGATGTCATCTTCATAGAAGATAAGCATTGTAGTGAAGATGCAGATACATCAGGGTTAGATATTATGGTGATACAGGTGAACAAACATATTTCTAAAATAGTGTCAGATCATAATCCTATGGAGAATGAGACTGAAGTCGATGAAATCAGATGATCTGATGCTAAAATTAGACGATCAACTCGCACAAGGGAAGCTCCTAGTTGGCATTTTGATTATATTATGGATAGCAATGTAGCATACTGTCTACTCACTGAAGACGGAGAACCATTAACCTTCCAGGAAGTAGTAGGAGGTTCAGATGCGTATCAGTGGATAGTAGCAATACAGGAAGACATTGAAGCTCTGCATAAGAATCAGACTTGGGATCTTGTATAGTTACCATCAAGGAGGAAACCCATTGGCAACAAATGGATGTTCAAGATCAAAAGAAACAGTGATGACCAGTTAGAGAGGTATCGGGCAAGATTGGTGGTCAAAGGATATGCTCAAATGGAAGGTATTGATTTCAATGAAATATTCTCACCTATGGTTCGATTAACTACCATTCGTATAGTTCTAGCATTATCAGCAGTGCATGATTTACATCTAGAATAGCTAGATGTAAAGACAACTTTTCTTTGCGGTGATCTTGAAGAAGAGATTTATATGCTCCAACCAGAAGGCTTTTAAAGAAAAAGGAAAGAGAAATTGGTTTGTAGGTTAAACAAATCTCTATATAGACTCAAGTAGGGGCCAAGGTGTTGGTATAAGAAATTTGATACTTTCATTATGAGTCTAGGATAAAATAGATTATACGCAGACCCTTGTGCGTATTACAAGAGGTTTGGAGGTGATGATTTTGTCATATTGCTATTGTATGTTGACGACATGTTGGTTACAGGCCCCAATAAAGATCGTATTCAGGAATTAAAGACTCAGTTGGCTAGGGAGTTTGAGATGAAAGACTTGGGACCAGCAAACAAGATTCTTGGGATGCAAATTCATCGAGGCAAGAATACTAGGAAGATCTGGCTTTCTCAGACAAATTACTCGAAGAAGGTCTTACGGCACTTCAACGTACAGGACTGTAAGCCAGTATCCACCCCACTCCCTATTAATTCCAAGTTGTTCACTGAGATGAGTCCTAGCAGTGAAGCAGAGAGGATAGAGATGTCTCGAGTACCGTATGCATTAGCAGTGGGTAGCCTGATGTTTGCCATGGTCACCACCAGACTAGACATTGCATATGCAGTGGGAGTTGTGAGTCGGTACATGGCAAATCCTGGTAGAGAGCAGTAAAAAGAATTCTTCGTTACATCAAAGGAACGTTGAATGCTGCATTATGTTATAGAGGATCAGACACAGGTATTTTTGGGTATGTTGACTCAGATTATGCAGGTGATATCGACAGAAGCAAGTCCACCACCGGATATGTGTTCTTACTTGCTAGCGGAGCTATAAGCTGGGTATCTAAATTGCAATCAATTGTGATTACATCAACAACAAAAACAGAATATGTTGCAGCTACACAAGCTAGTAAGGAAGCAGTTTAGTTGAAGTTGGTCATGGAGGAGTTCGAGCATGTACAGGAGATAATTTCTCTATTTTGTGACAGAAAGAGTACTTTGCATCTTGCAAAGAATCCAGCCTTTCATGCCAAGAGCAAACATATCCAAGTGCAGTACCACTTCGTTCGTGAGAAAGTGGAGGAAGGGATAATTACTGTGAAAAAGATCATCACGAAGCAGAACATGGCAGATTTTTTGACTAAGGTTGTCAACACAGATAAGTTCATATGATGTCGTTCCTCCTGTGGGCTGATAGGGACATAAGCAGTATGGAATCGAGAGAGAAAGAATGGTGAAGGTTAATTAGTATCTAATTCAATCTTCAAGTGGAAAAATGTTAAGATGCTCATCTTACATCGATGGGATGAGAAAGGGAGGAGAGGAGTGAAGCTTATAAAAGAAGGCTCACTCCTCCTCATTAAATATACCAAAAATCAAACATTCTTCTATTATATACAAATTAGAGGATTAGATTTGTAATCCCTATTTTTGTTATATTGAAATTCTTCTCTCTCCGTAGTTTTTACCCTATTGAGGTTTTCCACGTAAATTTCTTGTGTTTTTTAATTTCTTCCTATTTCCTATATGTTTTCTTTTTTCCGTGCTTTCTTTTCCAACATTTATGTCATCTAAATCCAGATATTTGTTGGGATTCGTAAGGAATTAAGTATATATTTAGATGCTTTTTTTGTTATTGAAAGAATTTTATTATATAAGCTTGAAGCTTATACACATCCATTAGGATCAAAACCATTGGAGTACACTCACGCCTTAAGGAACAACTAGCAAATTTAACAAAAGAAAGAAACACAAGCATATGCTGGACAGGTTATAAAGCTGTGAAAAACAGTCTCAAACCTTCCAAGTTCCAGCTAAGCTTCATTTGTCCATAGCTAAGTCTTTGCAGAGTTTGCTATTTATTTCACGCCGCATCGCATAGATGTTTGATTTATCTTTACTTTCGTGATATATCTTATGATGGTTGAAGTTTGGGGTGACATCGCTATCATAAACATAATGATATTAACAAATTGTTCCAATTCTTTCACTAAAAAGTTTTATTCTTGGGAAGTGTTTAACGTGTTTAGCTTGCTTCCATTTGCTAATTAATCAGATGCCATCTTTTGATAGGCACGCGAGCACTTAATTCTTTCCTAGAGCAGTCACGAAGATTTCCAAGTTATTAATTTTTGCATTCTAATTTGTTTATTGTTTCAGAGACATTTGAGAATCAGTGGAACAATGATTCTGCGTATATTTGTTCCCCATATGCGTTAATGGGTGACTTTTTATTCTTGAACTCTCACAAGATCAAGCAAATGGGCGATGATCTTTGATTGGTGCCTGAAGCAGCTATTGACTATGCGATTCTGAATGTTTCAAACGAGTTAAAATGTCCATTTCCACAAAAAGGAACAGACTTTGGCTGGTTAATCAAAGGTATGGAGATGGACTTGTTAGCTAATCGGCAAAACAAACACAGCTTTCACTAGCTCACGTAGATTTCTAACTGCTGTTTGATGCCGCTGCATTTTCACGACTTAAAGAATGCGTCTTTCTCTGTTTCTTCAAGCAAATTCCTTTGTGCTTATTTCCTTTTCAAAGCTCTACCAGTACTCCTCTATTTTTATGTTTAGTCCCATGGCTTCCATTCTAAGTAAACTCCCCAACAACTACTTATACGACTTCCCAACCATAGACTCTTCTAAATGCAGCCTGCTCGCCCTCCTCTCCACAGACTCTCAAGACCGTTTTCAATTTTCATCCGGAAATTGTGTTCTGGGGCTGAGGGCAAATGGGCTCATGCATGTGGATGCTTATTGTGCTGCTTGTTCACGGTTCCATTGAAAGAGTTTATGCTCACCAAACTCTGAAAACAGAGCGTATTTCAGGTAGCTTTCTTTATCTCTTTGATTCTATGATTTTGAGTCGTTTCGGGTTCTGTTTTCTCCGTGAGTTGACAGGGGACGACAGTCTGTGTTCTTACTAATTTCGAATCATTTTCAAGGCGGCACTGTTTAGATTAAATAGGTGTAGCGTTAATGTTAAGAGGAGTTTCTGCATTTCTGTAACTCGTGTGACTGGTTACAAATATTTTGAGCAAAAAACATGAGATTGAAATTCTGAAGATATTATTGATTTCTGAGTGAAATTCCCCTCAAGGACTCTTTTCCCTTGGGTTTGCAAGGACAGGTTCACCTGCATATCATGGATACTTACCTAGTCTTGGTTGGTAGACAGTATTCTCATATCACAAGGAACTGATAAACCATTCAGCATATTAGCAATCAACCTTCTTTCACACGGTGTGAAGATTGTTGTCCAAGAGGAGTTCTTTTAATGCAAATAGTGTCTTCGTGGGTTGCTTTTTCTGCTGTAATTCATTCTTAGCATACATTAGAAGGTTTTTACTCACTGATCATCGTACGTAGTTACCAGTTATTGAAGTTGTGCAGACGAACCCAGGTCCCAGGAGACTGCTTAAGTCTGTTGCAGTGTCCTTGTAATGGTGTTGATAAATTGTTACTTTAGATGCTCCTTATGTACTAATGAAATTGAAAACCTGTTGATTTTCTCTAAGTAGCTCTGTAGCAAAAATGTCAAGCATGCTTTGGGAATCGTTTCATGCAGGGAGTGCTGGTGATGTCCTAGAAGATAATCCCGTGGGGAGATTAAAAGTATATGTATATGATCTTCCAAGCAAGTACAACAAGAAACTACTGCAGAAGGATCCCAGATGTCTCACCCATATGTTTGCTGCTGAGATTTTCATGCACAGGTTTCTCTTATCCAGTCCAGTTCGAACCCTTAATCCAGACGATGCTGATTGGTTTTATACACCTATATACCCCACTTGTGACCTTACACCTACCGGTTTGCCATTGCCCTTCAAGTCTCCACGGATGATGAGAAGTGCAATACAACTTGTTTCATCAAGCTGGCCTTACTGGAACCGCACAGAAGGAGCTGATCACTTCTTTGTTGTGCCCCATGACTTTGGAGCCTGTTTCCACTATCAGGTGAGATCAGTTTTTGGTGCTTGAATCTTTACTTGTAACTATTTCCCTTCCAGTGGATTAACATTTTGGGCCATTCTATGTGCTATTAACATGCTCTGATAGTGCCGCTTGTGTAATAAGGTAATATCATATTTGTTTTCCTTTTGGAATGAACTAGCTAGTTTTCTTGGACTCTAAATTCCCAATGTATATCGAAATTTAGCTGCAGTGATAAGTGGTAGGATTAGACATGATGGGCAGACGAGCATGACTTTGAATTGATTTTTCCATTCCATAACAACCTGTAAAATGAAGATGAAAAAGGATATGGATCTTTTTGTTAATTGTTTCATACCTGCTGTTTTTCATGAGCTGACATAGTCAAAAGCTTTTGGTGGTCATGACATTCATCTATACCACATTGAAACCACTTGTATTTTAGGACTCTTTTGAGTCCCGGCCATTTAGTTGGGGAAAACACTGATACATGAAAGTATGTGTTTGTGGTCAAATTGTCGTAGGAAGAGAAAGCTATTGAACGAGGAATTCTTCCATTACTCCAACGTGCTACCTTGGTTCAAACTTTTGGGCAACGAAATCATGTATGCTTGAATGAGGGGTCAATCACAATTCCTCCATATGCTCCACCCCAAAAAATGCAGGCCCGCCAAATCCCACCAGACACTCCACGTTCAATTTTTGTTTATTTCCGCGGTTTGTTTTATGATGTTAATAATGATCCTGAAGGAGGTTATTACGCCAGGTTTGTTCCCACCTAACTTATCACAATTGCAACTTGCAGCATACCACTTTGTTTCTAGTTGGAGCAAAGACTTCAGACATAGTTTATCATATAGACGTCAAAGTTCAAATCTTTTCTGAAATGCAGTAAAGGTATTGTGTCACGATAAGCTAGTAGCAGCCACCAGGAGACAAATGCAGATCTTAGAATAGTAGTTTAACTCATTTGAAGCTGTGATTGTGAGTTGTTTCTGATGAGATTGAGTGCCTTCTTAACAGAGGTGCAAGGGCTGCAGTCTGGGAGAATTTTAAGAACAATCCACTATTTGACATCTCAACCGATCATCCAACAACATATTACGAGGATATGCAACGAGCTATCTTCTGTCTGTGTCCTCTTGGTTGGGCACCATGGAGTCCAAGACTAGTTGAAGCAGTGGTATTCGGATGCATACCTGTCATCATAGCAGATGACATTGTTCTACCTTTCGCAGACGCAATCCCGTGGGAGGAAATTGGTGTTTTTGTTGCTGAGAAAGATGTTCCAAAGTTGGACACAATCCTAACATCTATACCACCAGAAGTGATTTTAAGGAAGCAGAGGCTTCTTGCAAATCCTTCGATGAAAAGGGCAATGCTGTTTCCACAGCCTGCACAATCTGGTGATGCCTTCCACCAAATACTCAATGGATTGGCTCGGAAATTGCCGCACCACAAGACTGTTTACTTGAAAAATGGTGAAAAGAACCTGAACTGGACAGCAGGACCCGTAGGGGACTTGAAACCTTGGTAAGAGGAAGATGCCATTTTGACAGTAGATGTTCTTTTCCTACAATATACGACAGTTGTATTCAGCTGAAGGTGTTAATACCAAGACCAGAAATGTACAAGTGCTGATTAAAACCTTTGCGTATTGGTAGAGATACTTAAATGTTTTCACCTAGTCATTGGCATGTGCGAAGTTGATGGAACTATTTGCAGATTGCTTCTTCCTTAATCCTGATAGGTCCTAAGTTGCGCAAATTCAACTCCTACCATATTATACATTTTGCAATGTAGAGTATGTTTTTTCCATTTTAAGAGAAGTCTTAGCTGGCTCATCGTTGCAGTGAAGCCGTCATATTCGTCTGTCTTCCTTTCCCTTTCGTTTTATTTGATGTTATCACGCAAAAGCAACACAACAAAATGAACGAGGAGATAAAATGATTTTAAATTCCTGAGTTGTCGGAGTATAATTTTCACATTCATACGGCTTTCTTTACGTCTTTCATGCATTGTAAATTTGTATTCCTAATTAAGATGCTGCGAATTCTTGGATGCTTAATCGCCCAACAGAACACGTTCCACCAATAAAACTGGTCAAGCCTTTGTTTCATTAAGACTGATTTGTCAATGTGTTCTTCTTGGACTTGAGATCCATTTTCTTTGATCTTCTTATGTTACTGCCAATCTTTTAGGCTGGCCGAAATCATTTTTTAAGAAAAGTTATCCTGATAAAGGACACTTAGAAACGAAGGATGATAGAAAATTCTAGGAGAAGATGCTTAATTACAACATTAGAGGAATTTTTTAGTTTCTAATATTAAAAAGTTAGTATATATCTTCCTAAGGTTTATTTTCTTACTCACATCCCTTATATCATTTTTAATAAATAAACATCATATAATTTAATTAGGTGCTATGTAACACATCACTTCTTATATTTGTACCACATAACACACCAAATGATGTAATTTAGGAGACATAAACGAATTTGTTTTGTATATAAACAAAATCATTACTTTAATAGAAAATGATAATCAAAATCGTGTCATTTATATCATGCTAAGGAATTTTTTGTTAAATAATTTATTCAAATCATAAATTACTTACATTTTAGAGAATTGATCTAGTGGTCCTTCAGAAAATAGTAACTTTGAAATATTTTATTATAAAGTTTATTTCATTGTCAATGTTAAGTGGAAAATACCCATTAAAATATCTATACGGTAACTGTGTAGGTTGTCACCTAACTTCACCACCCTCATCTGTCCTAATCGATAATTAGGTGACAATTGATCTAAATCCTAATATTTAAAAATAAAAGAAGTGAAATGACCCCTCAAGTATTAAATATTAATCGAACTATAATCATTTTTAGCGGTGCACCTAACCTCTTTAGTGGTTAGAAAGGACAAATGTCCTTTTGAAGTCACGGCCCCTGCCTGTCGAGTATCACCTTTTCTCTATTAGGTGAGGTCCGGTCCTGTGCCAATTTTACTGTCATCACCTGTATGTCTTGTCAAGTGGGTATCGCATCCCATCTCATCGTAGGTAACGTAGCAAATAAAAAGAAGTCAGACTTAGACTAAAGTCCCTTGCCCTCTCTCACCAGCCCCAAACCCTCTTTGCCTCACCGTCTCTACACTTTTTCTTCTTTGATAGGATACTTGCATTAGCCACCAACCCGCCATGGCTACCATTTCCAAGCTCTCGAATCCTAGTTCTGCTTCTTCTTTACCACTCTCCTCCTCCTCAAAGATTAGATCTTTTCCTCCTATATGTTGTATGCGCTTCCATGGCCCAACTCCTTTTCTCTCCAAAGTTGCATCTTCTAGTCTCTCACTGCGAAATACCCGATCTTTGTTGAGTGCTTTGACGTGAGCATTACCTCCAAGTTTTGTGTTTTATATACATATATTTATATGTTTGAAGTAGTTTTGTTGCTTGTTTCTTTCTCTTGTAGTTTGGTTTGGACTTTTGCTGTTTGCTTTCGTAGTTCTTGTATCTCATAATCTTTTGAAGCGATAGAAATTGAAAAGTTCTTATTGTTGTCTGTCTGATCATGTGTGTCATGGTTTAACCCAGATATACCATATGATCCCTTTTTTGAATGGATTCTCTTACTTTATTTTTCTTTGATTACCTTCACCTAAATTTGTTGCTGTGAATCTGTTCTCAGTGTTGCCATGCTTGGTCTTTTGAGCCATGTATGTTGCTACTATTGAAGCCCCTTTTAAGTGAAAAGTTGTATATAGTTTGTCAATAAGTTACCTGTGTTTGGCCATTGTAAATGTAGTATTGAGTTACTAGCCTCCAAGGACGGGTTAAGTGGAATTGACTAGATTTTGTTTCATTGGATAAACTTGCTAAATTTTATCGCATGCACAGAATCAAGATACATATGCGTATCAAAGATATGGTTATAGGTTTTCTGTTATTCATATTATATTTTAATTGCATTTACCTTTGTTTTGTATTACAGTGTAAAGTGTTCTCAATCTACTGGAAACGGTAGTCCAGTAAAGAGGACAGCTCTTCACGATCTCTATGAAAGAGAGGGGCAGAGCCCGTGGTATGATAACCTCTGTCGCCCTGTGACTGATTTGATTCCTCTGATAGAGAGTGGTGTTAGGGGTGTGACTAGCAACCCAGCGGTAATTGCTATTTTCTTTTCCTCTGGATTTTCTTTTGACCAATGTAGTAACCACAAAAGGTCTGCTTCTTTCATAGTCAAGTAAAGAAAGTTAAGAGACAAGTTCAAAAAACTTTTTGAGCTTATGACAGTACACCTTTTACATTTCTTTGGATTCTTTTTATCTGTCTCGGGTAATGATTTGTTTGGCATCCTCCGTGGTAATATTTTTGCAGATTTTCCAAAAGGCAATATCATCATCAAATGCCTACAATGATCAATTCAGGTATATGCTATTACAAGTGTTCAATGCTTATCAATTTTCTGTATGGCCAGTGAAGGCCTTTTCTTTTGTTTTGTACCGTTGTATTCTGATCCACATTAACAAAAGGATATGACATCACGCATGGATCTTGCAGGAGTTTGCATTTTAGGCTCTAAAACTTGTGAATTTTTTTTTGGAAACTTGAAATTGCACTTCTAGATAATTGTTTCTAAATTCATTATTCTGATGTATACCTCTGAAATCTCAGGGAACTTGTACAATCAGGAAAAGACATTGAGGCATCATATTGGGAACTTGTGATAAAGGACATTCAAGACGCATGCAAGCTTTTTGAGCCTATTTATGACCAAACAGATGGAGGTGATGGCTATGTTTCAGTTGAAGTCTCTCCCAGGCTAGCTGATGATACTAAAGAGACTGTTGAGGCCGCAAGATGGCTTCATAAGGTTGTTGATCGCCCTAATGTGTACATCAAGATTCCTGCTACAGCTCCTTGCATTCCTTCAATTAAGGAAGTCATTTCCCTTGGCATTAGTGTCAATGTGACTGTAAGTTCATTTTATGCATTTTTTCTGAGCTTACTGGCAATGGTTGGCAAAATATGTTAACAATTGAGTATGACATCTAGACATTTGTTTCTTTTCCTCTTGTTAAGATGTTCTCATGAATCAAATGATCATGTATATGGAGTGGCATACTGACAGCCATTTTCCGTTTTTGTGAATATGCAGCTCATATTTTCTCTTGCTAGATATGAAGCAGTCATTGATGCCTACCTGGATGGCCTTGAAGCTTCTGGATTGAATGACCTCTCCAGGGTTACAAGTGTTGCATCCTTCTTTGTCAGTAGGGTTGACACTCTCATTGACAAAATGCTGGAGAAAATTGGAACCCCAGAAGCTCTTGATCTTAGAGGAAAGGTAAATTAATTTCATCTTTTCTTATCCTTAACTTTGGATGGGATGCTTATGTCTTCATGCCCGTAAACTTTGTATTTTAGGCTGCTGTAGCTCAAGCTGCTCTGGCATACAAGCTCTACCAGAAAAAGTTCTCTGGTCCAAGATGGGAAGCTCTGGTGAAGAAAGGTGCCAAGAAGCAGAGAGTGCTGTGGGCCTCAACAAGTGTGAAGAACCCCGCCTATCCTGACACTTTATATGTTGATCCCCTTATTGGCCCTGACACAGTAAGCCACCCTTTATCTCTTAACTTTTTGCTCGCACTTGGTGTTCAACCCTGTTAACCACTTCAGAAGTGAGATTCAATTTCTTGAAAAGTTCAAATGGAATGGTCATAATCTGAAGTCTACTATTGCTGATGAATCCATTTAAATATCCACCCTTTATCTAATAACTTTTTGCTTGCGCTTTGTATCCAATCCTATTAACCACTTCAGAAGTGAGATTCAATTTCTTGAAAAGTCCAAATGGAATGGTCATAATCTGAAGTCTATTATTGCTGATGAATCCAGTTAAATATGTGGGTATTCATCTTGCAGGTTTCAACAATGCCCGATCAAGCTCTCCAAGCATTTATTGACCATGGAAACGTGGGAAGAACAATTGACTCGAATGTGTCTGAAGCTGAAGGAATTTACAGTGCACTTGAGAAATTGGGAATTGATTGGAGCTACGTGGGAACTCAGCTTGAATTGGAAGGA
This sequence comes from Erythroxylum shatona, assembly GCA_027568895.1. Classification (NCBI taxonomy): domain Eukaryota; kingdom Viridiplantae; phylum Streptophyta; class Magnoliopsida; order Malpighiales; family Erythroxylaceae; genus Erythroxylum; species Erythroxylum shatona. Next base: position 7,963,769 of record JAOSBK010000003.1, read on the forward strand.
GTGGATGCATTCAAGAAGAGCTTTGACAGTCTGCTTGACACCCTGCAAGAGAAGGCAAACTCTCTGAAACTAGTTAGCATGTGAGCGTGATGTTGTTTCAATTGTTATTCGAGTCTTTTGACATAATAAAAAGTGGGTTATAAATCCTGCTGTGAAAAAAAATTAGTTGGTGCGTGTTCTGTAAGAAGTTCCTAAAAGGAAACGACTACATGTGGTACTTTATTGAGTAGTTGCTTTTGGGTCTATAATGAGTATATCTGATAGTTTTTGTTCCTCACAATTTACGTAGATGGTGATGTATGTGTTGTCATTGGACAAAAGGTATGGGATGGGATATGATTACTGGGGATCCATGGTAAACAAGTCTGGGGGTGTTGTACCAACTGGGGATCCATGTTAAACAAGTCTCTGGGAGTGTTGCTACCAAACTAAAATTCTCTGGATTAGTTGGTCTAGGAGATATTAGCAGAACAGAGACCTGAAAGAATTATGCATGGAGGAATTTGTGTTGTTTTGTATTAATAATCACACTATTGCCTGATAAGAGTGTGGATTCAGCCTTGAGCATACTAATGTGACAAAGATGGAGTTGCCTGCTGGTGTGGAAAGATGGACATAAAATAGTTTTAAAAAATGGTTACGTTTTATTCCCAAGAATTGCCTCAATTCCAAACAAAGATCCAAGTCAAAGAAACAACTCTGAAAGGGTGTAAGACGTTGTTGCTTGTCTTCTTAATGGCATTGAACTCACATTTCACTACTCTAAATGAGAAGAAGAAGCAGAAAGAGGACTTTTCCAATTATTACAACAAAATGGATTCGATTGGCAGAAAGCAGAATACGAATGAGACATAATCACCGAAAAATTGAATAAAGGAGGGATTTTGTTTGGATCGGACGAGAAACTTTCATTTTGTAACGGCGAAAGAAAATAGTCTATTGAAGATTTTGTAAAAGGAGATTTTCTTTATTATCTTACCTAAAAATAAGAATACAAAATAGGTTTTTTATACAGAGAGCCTATGTTGGAAAATATAATTCTATCCTTACTTACACATAATAACCAACACTCCCTCTCAAGTTATGTAAAAATATTAGACATGCCCAACTTGCATCCTATGGTATGGAAGGTTCAAACTATTGAGTCATTTTATGAAAACATCAGCTAAATATTTTTTCGACAGTACATGGAACAAGCTCAAGACACCATTAGTTAACTTTTGTTTGATGAAATGTCAACCGATTTCGATGTGCTTCATCCAGTCATGTTTAATAGGATTATAAGCAATGCTGATTGTAGCTACAAGGATAGCATGTCTTCTCTAGCTAACTTCAACTCTACTAGCAACTTCTGCGGTCATAAAAACTCACAGACACCTTGAGCTATAGCTTTGTATTCTGCTTCTGCAATTAATCTTGCAACCACTCTCTGTTTCTTGCTTCTCCAAGTGATCAAGTTACCACCCACAAGTGTGTAATAACCAGAGGTGGATTTTCTATAATCTAGAGATCCAACCCAATCCGCATCTGTAAAGGCTTCAATTCGAAGATGACCATATTTTGAAAAAAGAAGACCTTCTACTGGGACTGCCTTTAAATACTACAAAATGTGAAAGACAATATGCTGATGAGATTCTCTAGGATCAGCATAAACTAACTCACTGGGCTAACTGTATAAGCAATGCCTGGTCTGATGTGAGAAAAATAGATAAGCCTACCAACCAATATTTGATATCAGCCTTTATCAAATGATTTTTTAGTTCCTGTTTGCAGCTTATGGTTGCTTTTAATGGATAATTATGTTGGTTTACATCCTAGCATTCCAGTTTCATCCAAAAGATCTAAGATATATTTCTTATGAGAATTGAATATTCCTTTGGTTGATCTTGCAACTTCAATTTCTAAAAAGTATTGTAACTTTCCAAGATCTTTGATCTCAAACTTTTGAGCCAAGAGCTTCTTCAGTCGAGACATTTCTTCTTTATCATCTCCTTTCATCACTATGTCATCAACATAAACAATAACAAGACTGATCTGGCTTAGCTGAATCTGTCAAACCAAGCTCTAAGAGACTATTTCAACCCATATAAGGCTTTTTTTAGTTTGCACACCTTTCCTTAAGTTCTCTCATTATCAAAACAGGAAGAATCTCCATATAAACCTCTTCTTCCAGGTCTCCATGTAGGAATACATTTTTCACATCAAATTGCTGCAAATCCCAATCCAAGTTAGTTGCATAAGATAACAAGATTCTAATTATGTTCATTTTGGCAACAGGTACACATGTCTCATAATAATCAACTTCATAAGTCTGAGTAAATCCCTTTGCCTCTAATTTGGCTTTGAACCTTTCAATTGAACCATCAACTTTATGTTTTATTGTGAAGACCCACTTGCAACCAACTAACTTATTGCATAGAGGAGCAACTAGTTCCTAGGTTTCATTTTTAGTGAGAGCTTTCATTTCTTCTACCATAGCTTCTTTCCATTTTGGATTTGTGATAGCTTCCCTCCAATCCTGTGGAATAGACATAGAGGAAGGAGATAAGGCAAAGGCTCTATAGCAAGGAGACAAGGAATCATAAGAGACAAATTTAGAAATGAAATGTTTTGTAGACAACTTGACCCCTTTTCTTTTAGCAATGGGTAAATCTGAATCAAAATTAGATGATAACTCTCCTGAGGATTCTTGCAATGTAAGAAACATAATGGCTTTTTTAAGACCATTTTTCCTCAAGTATCTTAACAAATCAAGTTTATTTAAACGTCTAACAACATTCTCCCTCTGAACATCATCAATCCTTTCATTCACCTTCTGAACATCACTCTCCTTATTCTTCCCCTGAACGAGATCATGAAGTATCACAAGCACCACTTCTTCTTCACTACTCTTTGCTTGAAAAGGTGATTATGTAGTGTCAAAATAAGGTTCAGACTCATAAAAGGTAACATTCATATTGACATAAAATTTCCTAGATAGAGGGTGATAACACTTATATCCCTTTTGAACTGGGGGGAATACCTAATGAATACACATCTCAATGCCCTTGGGTGTAATTTCCCAACATTCCTAGTATGGACAAAGCAAACACACCCAAAAACTTTTGATGGAATAGTATAACCATTTTTTCCCGTTAAGATTTCTAAAGGAGTCCAAAATTTGAGAGTTTTGAGAGGCATTCTATTAATAAGATAGGTTGTCACTAGTATAGCATCCCCCTAGTATGACTTTGGAACAATCATAGTAAACATAAGAGATCTAGCAACTTCCAACAAATGTCTAATTTTCCTTTTAGCTACCCCATTTTAACCACTAGTATAAGGACAAATAGTTTGATGAATAATCTCATGAGACTCCAAATAAGTTCTAAACCTACTATTCGTGTATTCCGTCTCATTATCAGTTTGCAGGAGAAAACATCACTTTTTTGCCTTAATCAAATACGCCAAAGTCATTCTACTGCAACAATCAATGAAAGCAACAAACCATCGATTTCTAGACAAAGAAGCAGTCTATGTAGGTCCCTAAACATCATAATGAATAAGCATAACAGAAACAATAACTTTATTATTACTTAAATTATAAGAATTTTTAGTATGTTTACCATACTCACAAGCATCACATGATAAATAATCAAACCAAGTTCTATAAAATAAACTGAGATATAAATTTTCTAAGAAAAAAATGATGGATGTCCTAACCGCCCATGCCACTGTATTATTTCTTAGTTAACATCATAATATCCTCTAAAAAGTGCTAAGCCTTGACTGCCTTCCATCAAGTATAAGTCATCATGCTCTCTATCATTGTCAATCCTCCTCCCTGTTTGAAGATCCTGAAAAATATAATAATCATGAAAAAATTAATCTTACATGTTAGAGCTTTAGTGATATCATTGACAGATAAAAGATTGACAGGGAATTAAGGAACATGAATAATATAAGACAACTTAATATTAGGAGAATAGACAGTAGAACCTGTCTCAAAAATAAGGATTAAAAACCTATCAGCCACCCTGACACTATCCCTTTTTAGACAAGGAGAGTAGTTAAGAAAATCTTGAGAAATGCCTATCATATGTCTATTCGCACTAGAATCAATAATCCATGAGTCAAGTTGAGCAAAAATGTTATCGAACTTGACAAAATTGGAGGTAGCATTGGAGGAAGAGTTTAGCAGTAATACGAGATGCCTGAAATGCTAAATTTCATCATAAGAGAGACTGTCAACTGAAGCAAACTCCTTGGATAATTCTATTATTTCTAACAAATTTGCTTGAGCCTTTGTGGGGTTGGCTTGTTTTCCCCGTCGGCCACTAGCAGTTCTCCCATGCAACTTCCAACAAGTTTCTTTTATATGCCTTAGCTTTTCACAATAATCATAATGCAAATAGTTTGTATCAGAAGTAACACCCTTTGGCTACTCATGAGCAATATGGGCAGTTAAGTCCAACTTCTCAATTGTTGTAGTGTAAAGCATGACACTTCTTCTGGTCTCATCCTACTGTATTAAAAAATGTATCTCCTCAAGAGAGGGAAAAGAGGATATGCCAATAACTTGAATTCTCAACTGATTCATCAAACCAGTCAAAAACTCATAGACCAGCTCCTTTTCAAGCATGTTTTGAATCACTACTGTATCATCAACACACTTTGTGTTAAAAATATTTGATAATAATTTAGTTCCTGCCATAAACTATCCAACTCAAAAAAATAATTTGAAACAGTAAGCTCATTTTGTTTTTTGCCATGAATTTTGTTCCAAAGTTCAAAAATCTTAGCATCATTTCCCATCCAAGAATAGGTGGTTTGTGCAATTTTTCATATCTTCTTCGTAGTGTCAAGTAGTAAATATTGTCGGGAGATCTTAGGGTTCATAGAATTAAGAAGCTAAGACATAACCAATGAGTTATCAGAGTCCCATTGACTAAAAGTAGAGTCAATAATAGGTGGTGGTTTCTTATTTCCATCAATATATCCTTGTAGTCTTCTAGCGTTGATAGACATCAAATATAATCTAGACCATGCTAAATATCAGAGTCCCATTGACTAAAAGTAGAGTCAATAATAGGTGGTGGTTTCTTATTTCCATCAATATATCCTTGTAGT
>JAOSBK010000003.1:7991638-8001904 GCA_027568895.1 Erythroxylum shatona
TTTCCAAAAGTGGGAATTATGTGTTTTGATTTGAATGAGTTCGAATAAGATGAATAAGAAAGAAAAAGAAAGAAAAAAATTTATACCGGATTAGATTGGTAATGTCTAAGGTTTCCAACGCGATAAGATTTTCTATGCTATGTGTTTCCAACGGATGTCGGAATTCATTTCAGTTCGAATTGATCCATTTGTTTGCTTCCGTTTCGATTATTCGATTTGCTTTCGAATCGTGTTTAATTTTGCTTCGATTCGTTCACTTTAGGATTTCGTCCGTTCATTTGCATTTGTTTTGGCCCAATTTGGTTTTGAGATCTGTTTTGTCAATTCGCTTCGAATTCCGTTATTTCGTTGTGATCTGCCTTCCGTTTTTGCTTTTGATTCGTTCCGCTACTTTGTGTTTTCGCCTTTGCTTCAGTTTTTGTTTCGCTTTCCGCTCCCATTTTTTGTTTGTTTCGGTTGGGATCCGGTTCCGAGATCGGGTCCCAACATGAAATAAGAGGATGACAAAGCTAGAATGAAAAATAAAGTAGATGCATATAAATTTAGATGAAGCAATTTCACTTAGACAAAAAATAAAGGAGAATAATATGATATTTAAGATACATGAACCTAACTTTTGACATCAAACATTGGTCATATTAAAGTTAACAAGCGGAACTCATATTTTCATTGTAGTATGGTAATTTCATTAATGAGAAACCATAGATAAGCAAAGTACAGAAGAAAATAAAAGTTTTACTAGAAACTAAAAACACTAAACCAAAGTATGAAGCAACTATGAAATAAAAATAGAGAACAATACAAACAATATATATAATGAGTGATTGCTAGTATAAATATCGAGTTTAACGTGCTAAAAAGAAATACAAAATGTAAGTTGCATGTATGTTTATGTACCAAACTAATAACCTCAATGGAAATGCAATAGAAAAGTTAAATAGATGACAAAATTTGTTCAAAATATAGAAGAAGTTTAAGATAACCAATGAAATTTAAATTTAAAACAAACAAGGTAACAAATGTACTTATTGTTTCTTAGAAATAAAAGGATATGGATTTTGAAAAAGTGTAATCACATCGAATTTATAATTAATTTCACTTGAATTAAATTTATAAGTAATTTTCTTAAAGTATCTAATTTACGAAATATTTCATGCACAAGAAAATTTATCTAGTATGTATATGAAAATAATAACAGTGCATTCTATTAATGTATAAAAATAAATTAAGCAATATTATATCGTTATTCATGCTTATTTATATCTAATTTGCAACTTGTTTACAAGTTATCTAGTTAAAATTTAATAATAATTAATTCTAGTTAAAATTTAATCCTTATATAGCATTGTTAAGCTTCTAACTCTACCAATTTTTGGTGTAGGATAAGAGCCAATATAAGACTAATATAATTTATGTGGTATATAATTAAAAATAATAATTTTAAATATAAACAAAATTTAAAAATTTTAAATACAAAGATTTTGATTTTGAATTCTTAAAAAAATTTAAAAATTGAAATATCTCAAATAGTATTCATAATAAAAAGAAAATGCTACTAATTATGTGATTAATCTCAACCAACATTAAATACTATTTTGTATTTTGTACCAATACCATTGGTTGGGAGATGTTAAATACTATGGATTAAATAATTCAATTTTATATGTTGAATCTTAAGACATTGAAGCGAAGTTATAGCTAAGAACTCAAGTATGCATGTTACTAAAAATTATGTGATATTGGTCATTCATTAACTCAAACGGGAATTATCTAGTAATAGCATTTAAAGGATGGTTAATGCCATTTGTTTTATTTTTTTAATATTTGTACATTTTATAAATATGCATGAAATAAATAATTGCATAACTATAAATTATTTGAAAAATTAATAATCTTAAAAGAAAGTTACTATTTTGATTTAAACAACTTAATTTACGTACTTAATTTAAATAACTTAATTTACGTAGTATGTCATCTTCGTCCTAAGTTTAATGACTACGTAACATATTAAGAAAACAACTATTGGGAGAGGATTAAGAAAATCAAAATTAAGGTAAGAACATTCACATATGCAAGTTGAATCACTTCACAAATAAGGCTAAATCACTTTACAAGTAAGAATAAAATCATCAAATAAGGCTAAACACTATAAGAAGTAATTTGATATATTATCCTTAATCATCAAATAAGGCTAAATCTTCAAATAGGCTCACCCATTAACTCATTCTCTGATACAAATCAACTTCATCTTTACACATTAACAAAATTTTCAAACAAGAGGCATTTCATCGAAAACCTAATATGCATTAACAATCATCCCAACTTCACAAGCAAATTTTTTTCCTGAACCTTCTAACACTGACACAAGTATTTTAATTGTTCTTATCCATTTATAAATTACTCAAACATACTAAAAAAAACTCAAATTAATCAAACCACGACACTATACCTCCACGAGTTCACAAATGGTGGGAGAAGAAAACTAGCTTCCGACGCATCATCAAACTCATGCCAACGCCGACGACAACACACAACACCTTCACTAGAGAAGAAACCAGAAAACATAGGAGAAGAAGAAACACGAAAGTAGAGTCGACGGTGGAGTGGGGGTGGGGGAAGGGCACAGGTGTGTTTACCAAACAACGTCTTTTTGGTTAAGTTAATAACATTTAAATGCAATCAGACGACAACGTATTGATTTGGAGAGTTACCGACGAAATTTCCATCCCTACCACTCTGTTGAAAAAATCCAAAATTTAACCTTTCTGCCTCAAATTCTAGCCTTAATTGTTGACGTCATTTTTCTGTCACTAAAATATATTTTCCATCAACTTTTCTGTCGAACAACCAAAATCGTTGTAAATTCCTTATTTTCTTTTAGTAATTTACCAACGCACATTTTTATCGTCGCAAAATTCCATCGTAAATTGATTTCTTGCTATATTTACTGACCGATATTTCATCCGCTGCTAAACGGACTTTTTTCCTGTTAATATTGCTGACGGAACTCAAGTTTCTGTCGGTAATTTGCAAGGGTCTAAATTCTATTGGTATGTTTCCGTTGCTAATTCCAACTTTTCTTGTAGTGTTTAGTAGGTAAAATGGCACGAAAGTCATTTAGAAAGGGAACACGAGCTTCCTATCCACTGCAATTAATTCATTAAGACATTTGTGATCCAATGAATGCAAGGGCACAATGTGGGGTTGTGTGATCACTTTCACAAATGATTATACTCAATATGGTCATGTCTACTTGATTTCTCACAAATTAAAAGCATTAAGTTGTTTCATAACATATATGAATTTAGTAGAGAATCAATTAGAAAATAAAATAAAAGGATTAAAAACTAATTGAGAATAAGAATATTTGTCTGATAAGTTTAAGATGTTCTATGATGAAAAAAAAGAAAGATACTTAACTATTCCATGAATCCTACAACAAAATAGCATTGCAAAAAGGCATAATAAAATGCTACTAGAGATGGTTAAGTCCATGATGGCACAAGCAAATCTACATATCATATATTGGGGGTGATGCATTGCTTACAACTACTTATGTACTCAATCAAATGCCCATAAAATTAGTTACGAACACTCAATATGAGTTATGGACAAAAAGAAAACCCAATATAGAACATCTAACACTGTGGGGATGTGTTGCCAACATTCATAATCACTCTAATAGATATGGGAAACTATGCCTAAGAGGGAATAAAAGTATCCTTATTAGATATTCTAAACACTCAAAAGGATATATGTTTATAAGTTAACAAGATAATGAAGAAGTAATTGAATTTAAATTGCAATATGCCATATACTTAGAAGATGTTATTCCAAAGCAGGGTGAAATAGGAAAAGATCTATTTTTATATAAAATTATTGATTGGAATGATTCTATTACTAAGAATCATAAGTGGGAGTAATCTAGAACTTAAAAAATTAACTTAAGGATAGTTAAGATTACAATCCACTGACAACTTATCTATTGTATCTGTAACATCCCGTTACCCACATTGAGGCTAGAATAGAATTTATGAAAGATTATTGAGAGATTAGAAAATGCATTTCATGTTCATGCATAATATGACATATACATACACGTTACTAGCGAATTTTTGCACATGACAGTGGTTGTACATGCATTCATTGACATTCTGGGTATAACTGTTTCTAAATGTGATTTTTTTATTGAGAATCATGATTTTTATGTGTTGAGAATTGATTTGCAGAGTGTATTTGCTGATTTAGTATTTTTTGAAGTTTTTGGATAAAATTTTGAAAATTGTTGGGTATTTTGGACTAGGAAAATTGCCAAGTGGCAAAACTATTAATAAATGATAGTAGAATTTACTATCCAAAGGCAATGGAAATTTTGATAAATGAATTTAGGATCATTTGACAAGTGTCATTAAAAATTAGGAGACAATTAAATTGATTGGACTAATTAAATAAAAGAGCTAGTTGAAATTCATAGAAATCGGATAAGTGTCCAAGTCTAAAGTCACTATTCTTTCATTTAATTGAAAGACTATTAAATGGTCTTGCTTTTTGCTCTCTCTTTCTTCATTTGTCGTGGCTTTCTTCTTCTTCATTTTCGTGATTATCTTCTCCTTCTTCTTCTTCGTGGGTTCTCTTCTTCTCCTTCTTGTCATTTTGTTGCCAACCTCCACCAATACTAAACCCGGGGCTCTCATCTCTTACTTGCTTCTCTTTCATTCTTACCAAAAACACATCCCTATCACCTTTGGAAGATGATGATCGTGGTTTCTTAGTAAAGCTAAGGATTTTTTATATTCTTGAAGATTTTGAAGAATTTGGAGCTAAACCAAGTAAGTAGGGCATTAATCATTATGGGTTTGGTTAAATGAAACTAGAATGATTAGTACTGTATGATTGATGACTTGACTATGTGAATTTTCATGTATGTGTTGTAGGTCATGAGAAGTTGACATAATTTTCTTGCTTTTGGATATGTTTGATGATGCTTGATGAATAATAATTCATATATTGTTTTAGAGATGTGTTAGAGGTTAAATCATCAGAATAAGGGTGTTAGATTGAGTGCAGAAAAGTGTTGATGAATGGTATATGCACATGTTCTGTTTTGAGTTAATGATCAAATTTAGATCATGCTTTGTTGGTGAATGATATTGAGATGAAATGGAGTAGAGAATTAGGAGTAAATGAAGTAGAAAAGGTAATCTTAGTATAAGTTTTGTTAGGGTAAAATCTGGAATAAAAATTAGAAGATGATCTGGAAAATGTAGCAATAGTATGTTCACTGAATATGGTTTTATGTTTTAGCCATGAATTTTTCTCTAGTTATCCAAATGAGATGATTCTTAATTTCGATTAAACTAGAGACTTACGGCTGCAGTTATCATGAAGACATTGAATCTAAATTGTTTCTTTAAAAGTCTCAAACTCTAACATGAATTTGAAAAATTGGGTATGCTTCTGTGAAAGTTCGCCATAGCAAACTCCTTGCTTCACTACGACAAACTTGCAGGATTTGACTAGGATTCCTCTTGGGAGAAGCTCGCTGCAGCCAACTCTTAGCTTCATCGTAGCAAACTTGTAAGATTTTTGCAAAAATTCCTCTCAGGAGAAGTTCGTCATGGCCAACTTCTGGCTTCGTTGTTGTGAACTTGCCTGCACCTTATGTAGCACCCCCTTACCGCAAGGTACACAATGGGACGCCCGAAGTTTATTCTAGCACATATCTTATGATAAGGGCGAGCTACGATCGATTACTACACTTACTTCATATTGCATCGTATCATTAATCACTTATTAAGCATCAATAGAAAATCATAAAATTTTAAAACCAACTTTTTCCTCATTTCATTTCTCAAATCAAGAGTCTACATTGTGTTTTTCAACCTTTTCTACATGTACATTAACAAAACCTAGTACAAAAGTATTACATGAAAGAGGAAAATATATCAAATCTATTCAAGCCATCCAAAAATCCCAGCTGATTGATCTTTGAGCGATGACTTCTCTTGTTAAAACACAATATACACGGTAGTGGAGCCTCTCAGTAGTTAGAGTCGTCTCTCAGTCCTGAAAAGACAATGTTGCAATTTTAGTGAGTTTTGCGAACTCAATGAGGTAACCATCATCGATGGTTCACTCAATTCATGCAACACATTAATTCACATAACATATAACCGCATACTGCACTTTACATCAGTATCACATTTTCACTTAAGCATAGACAAATTTGGCATTTCAATCTAGCAAACATATTTAACAAAATGCATATGAAATGCTCATGAGACATTTTTCTAATTATTACATTGTTATAACCGAGTACCTAACTGTCCTGTATCTATTGGATACCGGACTCATCGATAACTATCTCATATAGGACTCATTGATAACTGTCCCATATAGGGCTCATTAAACGTTGAGCCTGAGGCTTTGAATCACTTTCTGAGCTCAAGGCTCTTTTCACACTTTGAGTTTTAAGCTCTGATCGGTGGCTACTCTGATCACAACTCACATTGTCTGATCATGCATTCATGCAATGAAATGCATCGCATTTATTCAATCAATTGAAAGTGCTCAATGTCACACAATCATATTAACTATCACATCTCATTCACATTGTCATCGAACCTTAGTCCGACATTCAACATTTAAGTCAAGAAAACACTTATTCCGTTCAATTCACATTCAATGAGCACTTCAATATTTCATTTATCCATCACATTCATCGGACCTCCTGTCCGGAAACCAACCCCATCAATCACATTTATTTATCATTCATAACAGCCTTTAAGCAAACATCAATTGAGAGAAACCGTCTAGGTTACTCACAGTACGCTCTCGAAGCTAAAGCCTGGAAGTGCCGTCAACATATGGAGGTTGACGTTCCAATTGTTGCTCTAAATCAAATAACATATACATATGTCACAATATGCATAATTATTATTGCTCAATAATGCACATGGATGAAATGAATTATGTACAATGCATGTTCATAACAATCCCGGGTATCGTTCCTTTAATTTCATTACAAAAATCATCCCCATATCAAAACTCATCTAAGTATAATTTATACTTAGGTTTATGTCTCACTAAAACCATTAAATTCATAATTCATTTCTCTTTGGATCACTTCAGATTTTTCCAAGACACCCCTTTCAGATCTACTGTTCACGTTCAATTAGAAGGTGAAACTAAAATAATTTGGTCATACTCTCTTCTATAAAAGTGTTCCTCTATGTCTTATCTTTCCATTGATATCAAAATCTCTCAATTTGGTTCAGTAATTTGGAAGATACTCCTCAAACATTATCGGGTTATCTATATTCAAAAACAATATACTATGCACAACTTCCATTCAGAAATTCAACATCTTAGAGACTGAATCACAATTCGACTTTTTCATATGATTTATATCTCTATGTCTCTAGTTTAATCCAAATTAAAAATAATCTCATTTAGAATCCTATAGATTCAGAAATAATCAAAATACTGAAGTATGGTCAGTGAAAGAACATCAGTTCATATTATTTAAGAGCACATTCACTGTACCTGTCCCACATTTTTCACTTAATCTTTCTCAATTTATTTCAGAATGCTACCAATTTTTATGGAGAGGTAGAAAAATATCTTACTAATATAATGCTTCAAAAATCAAATCATTTGGAGGTCTATAGAAGAAGTTATGGTCAAAAGAAAGAAGGTTGTTTAGTAGAAGCGAAATTCCCAAATGCACGATGGTGTTTTTTGGCTAACCCTCAATGTCACCGCTGTGCTTTTGGATGATGATGCTTTTGGCCTCTATTTTAAAAATCACCGCCGTGCTTTTGCACGAGGGTGCTTTTCCACTTCTTCTTCTTTACCGACATCTTAACTTCTAAACTCCATAACTTTTGATCCCGAGTTCCAAAATTTACAAAGTTTATATCAATGGAAAGCTAAGTGAAAGATATACAACTTTCACGAAGACCATTTTTGTCAAAAACTTCCTAGATCAATACATTTTAATCAAGGAAGTTTCAGATCAAACTTTTACCTCTCCTTTCTCTTTTCTTGGATTCATTTCCAGCCAACTTCTCTAACGTCTTCCTTTACTAAATCCAACACTTAAATCTTCATTTCTAGTCTTTCCACTCCATTTTCATTCAATTGATTCACCACAATTTCACAGTACCCTTAAATAAGAAAGTTTACTCAAAATTCTTAAAATCATCAGATCATTCTCTTCATGTTCTACACTTCATCATTCTCTGTACATTTTTCTATAACTTTATTCTCTGCATTTTTTAATTCTCTTCCTCTAGCTATCATTTATACAATCTTTCTCACCTCATACCATCATCTTCCAACTGTTTTTCAACTCAAAAAACCGTTCTTTTGGTCATCTCTAAAACACTCACATATTCACGTACACACCTACATATATATATACAGTGGAGAGAAACAAAGCATATCAGAAAGTCATCCTTTTTTATACATTCTCTATTTTTCCTCTCAACTTTCATTTTAAATCTTTCATTCTCCTTCCCATACATCACCACATACTTATTCCTTAGCTCTAAACTCGTTTTTGTCCATTTATGCAAACATCGAAAATTTCACGTAAAAACCATGAAAGCAAAGTATATGCATATCAACTTTTCATGATTTTTTGCACTCTCCTTGTACACCTTATCAATGATTTTTTTCTAACACAAAGATAAATTCCTTTCAACACCATCATATAACATATTGGTTATCAAACCCGAAAAAATCAACACATACGACATACCCTGAATTTCCTTACTCACTTTTTGCAAACATGCATATCACTGTTGCATAACCATTTAACAGTGAGCTAACGTGATGCACGCTTCATCTTATACAGAAATAAAGAACCATAAAAACTTACTTGTTTAAAGCTCTAACATCTTGAAAAATCACTTGAACCCTAATCCCTCATACAACCACGTAGGTCATTGTAGAGGTTGGTAGGTTTCAGTTTTCTTTGGGGCAAACTAAAGAAATAACGAAGTAGGAGTGGTAGTAGGTAGAAGAAAATAAGATTTTACCCCAGTGGAGATTTGGTGAAAAACTCTGTGTGTTAGAAGAAACTTGAAGAAGAGGTTACAACAAAGGTAACTTAGACAAAATACTCAGTCTTTTAACTCTCAGAGAACACAACTTACTCTCTAACAAAAGTATAAAAAGCTTAACTAAGTCAGTAACACTTGTCACTTTTCTAATACTTAAGCTCTAACTACGTCCCTTTTAAACTGATTCCTTTAACTCTCATAATTCTTATCCTTACATTATAATTGTCTCCAATATTTTTCCAATGCCCTTTTGGTTTCTTATTTCTATTTTTCATAATAAATCCATAATTTTCGAAAGTTATTCATAAATTCACCAAAATTCAAAAATAGAATGATTTCAGTAACCAATAAAATTTTCCAATATAAATAAATTCACAATTATAAAAATGCACAAATCAATCCAATTATACCCGAAATTATTTATGAATGCATGTACAATTATTTTTATATGCAAAAATTTCACTATTCATGTGTGTACGTGTATGCCATATTATGCATGAGCATGGAAATGCGTTTTTAAGCTCTCATCGATCACTCTTATTTACTATTCTAGCCTACCTGTGTATTTAAAGTGGATTGGACTTCTCATCAGTCTTGTTTATCTACCGTTATTGCCCTACGCGAGCCAGCGTGTCCAAGATAAGCTTCTAGTTTTAGTCGTAACGTGTTTTTACTGTAGATTTTTGCCCAAGACAAGCTTCTAGTTTCAGTCGTAACGTGTTTTTAGTGTAGATTTTTGCTTATTTCTTTAGAATCTTTTCTCTCCAATCTCGTATCATTTTGCCTACCACTTGCAAAATCCCCTAGCAATAGCTCTTGACTATAATGGGTGTCTTTATTGTCTTTTGCTTTCTCACTAATTTTACTGCAGACCCCATTATTCATTGGCTATTTAATTATTTTTATCGTAGTTGTATTGCTATTTTTTTGCTATTTTATTATTTATTCATTTCCTGAATATTTTTAGTTCCATATAGTACTACTACTACTATTATTATTATTATTCATCACATTTTCTCCCTTTAGAATCTTACAAGCGTGGGTTAATTTCTCTTCTGCTCTCAATTGTTTTTTTTTTCATTTATCTATTTATGTATTGAGCTTTCTTAGTATTAGTAACGTTGCCTTATGTATAATTTTAGTCTTAATATTATTAGTACCTTAGTATTATTACTAGTTTATTTATTTATTTATTTAT
>JAOSBK010000003.1:8020163-8048087 GCA_027568895.1 Erythroxylum shatona
TAAGGATAAGAAACCCAGAATTTGTCATGAACATGCATCATACATATTCAGTATACATGAATGTGCATAATTGAATTTATACTTGTGCACAATAATGATATGTGTTTGTATTAAATGTTTTAGAGGAACCCATCAAGCGACCAATTTCAGATATTGCCGGGACGTCGAGGCAATAAGCAATAAGGGAGATTTAGTAAGTAATTTAGACGGTATATTTTGTAAATAATTTTAGAGGGTAATTTTTGTAAGTAATTTAGATGGTCAAATTTGATAGTTTTGCTTTGACTGTTTTATTTGCTACTGCTTTTGGTCTATTGAATGATTTGCAAAGCTGTTGGATTGACATATGAATGGAATTTCAAACATTTCTGTTTTAATTTTATTAAGTCCTAGTTGTGAGTAAATAGGCATGCCTAGAAGGGTCTGTAGCTACTACTGTGACACTTTGGTGTCTTTTGTTATTGATACTTCGGTGTCTTTTGATATTGACACTTAGGTGTCGAGCACTTCGGTCTCTTCTGTGACACTTCGTTGTCGAGACTTTGATCTCTTCTGTATAAGTCTCGTTACTCGCTTCTATAAATAGATTTAGCAGTCTTATGATTTTGTACTCTGATATCAGTTTGATTTTGGCATAAGCTAAATTGTATTCTGTTTCTGAAGAGTTTATACCATCTTGTGTTGAATAATTCTGTTATTTATAAAATTCTGTTTTGTTCTGAATTTCTATATCTGTTGTTGACTTATAGTTTAGTTATTACTCACTAAGCTATATGCTTAGCACTGTGGATTTGCCCCGTGTAAGTTCTGAAAGAGGGACGTATAAATTGGGACAAGATAACCGCGATGGCCAAAGGAGTCTGATTTTGGTTTTGTTCATATGTATTTTGAGATTATTTTTAGACTTGCATATGTTGTCTATAACTCCTGAATTTTTATTTTGATGGGTTGTAATAACCTTAATTCAAGCTATTTTCCGAATTATGATATGTGATGTATGTTTGTTGAGACTTTGGTAATGCATGTGTAAAGTGTTTTGTATATTTCGAAATGCTTCGTATTCAGTGTGTTCTGTGTATGTGGCACTCACAATATCCTCCCAGGGAGTATTAGGGCATCACAAATAAAAAACCTTTAGAAATTTTAAAAAATATTCTATAACAATGAGTTTTAATTTACCTATAAAATTATAATGCATTAGCATCAAATTATGGTAATTAAACTTCAATAATAATGTTCGAAATTTTAAAAATAAAAAATTGAAAAAAGGATAAACAACTCTAAATGCTCAACCCTTTAGGATTTTTTTTCAATTTAGTTTCCAAGCTTTTAAAATTTTCAATTAAGTGACCAAACTTTTAAAACCTTAACAATTTAGTTCAAAACATTAATTTTTGTTAATGTGACTGATAGATGGACAGTCGTGCGACATTTAGTGGGTACGCAACTTCATCAAAAATAATTTTTTGACATGATTTATATAAGCTTTAAAAGGTTAATTATTACATTTAAAACTTAAAAAGTTTAATAAAAAGTTTAACATTAAAATGAAAAATCTTAAAGTGTTAGACACTTTTGAATATGTTATCCCTTTAAAAAAATAATGATTGGCTGCTTGCCAGTACTAGAAACCATACCTAGTTTAAAATGTAAATATTGAAAGCTTTACTATGACTTTGTACTTCTATTAGTAAATCCTCAATTGAAAGCATGATAATAAAAGAGAATATAATGTAAAACATAATGAAAAATGAGAATATTTAGTAACTGCAACGATCATTTAAGAAGAGTATTCTTTAACTTAAATTTTAATGTGTCATTTAAGATATAAGCCTACCTAATACAATTTCTATAATAGTTATCCTTCACTACTATTTAATAATAATAATAATAATAATAATAATAATAATAGTAATAATAATAACAACAACAACAACAACAACAATAATAATAATAATAATAATAATACAATCAAAAAATAAAGATAAATAATATATAATAAAATAAGGATTAAAAGGTAAATAATAAAAATAAATAAATAAACAGATAAGAAAGAAGGAAAATAAATAAGTAATTGAAAGAGAAAGAATTAACTAAAATTACTAAGGGGTAAGTACTACAAGTAAAAGTGTTTAACCTAAATATAAGACATAATAATAAAAGGCAAAGGTTTAAAAGGCCTCTAAAAAAGAAAAGAGCCTCTCTATGAAATATTCTCTCTGTGTCATATTTCTCCAAAGTCTCTTGTTGAGGGTTAAGCCCTCGACAAGCTAGGAGTTATATCATTCCTAATCACCTCTCTCTAGTTCTTCTTAGGTCTTCTTCATTTTCTTTTACAATCTCCATGCATAATCTTCTCACATCTTCTCACTAAGGCATCAAGATTTCTCCTCTTAACATATTCGAATTACTTAAACCTTGTCTCCTTGAATTTATCATCAATGTTAGCAATTAGTAATTTATCTCTTATCACTACATTCCTCACCTTATCTCTCCTTGTGAGGTTACACATCCAATAAAGCATCCCTTTCTCTGCCATCATTAACTTATGATTATATACATATTTGATAGACCAACACTTGGTCGCATAGAGCATGACCAACCTAATTGCTAAAGGTATAATTTACCTTTTAGCTCAAGTGGTATCTTCTTGTTTAACTGCTTTGACACGATAAATTATGACTTCTTCTATCTCGCCATTGATTTGGATGATGGATCTAAGGTACTTAAAACAATTTTTTTACGATATAGTTTCTAAACTAATTTTTATCTCTCATTGTTTAATAATAAACCTAACTATATTCTTAAAAATTAATGGATAAAGAAAAAGTAATAATAATATGATAAGATCTTAGAAAATAGGAAATAAGGGATAGAATTGATAATATTTTCCAATAACATTTATATAATGAATATTAACTAATTGATAAAGCTAGAATTGATAATATTGATCACATTTTTTATTTTTTCTTTGAATAGGTTAGTAAGAGAAGTGGGACCGTATCAACACTTTACCCTAGAAAATAGACTTGTTCTCAAAATAAAAAGATGGAAATTGATTGGCAAGAAGATCATAATTTTCTCAATTAGGCTCTTCAAGTGGTTGATTTTTCCATTGAACTAACAACTCGGAAGTAAGAACACATGCTTCTTCAACCTACCAAAGACGAATATTTTGATTGGAGAAAGAGTAATTTCCTAATTAGAAGTAATGACTAGGGGAGTTGATGGGTAAGCTAGTATTTGTCCTAAAGCTATGAACACTAGAAGAAGGTGGAAGTTCTAACTTATGGGCGATTAGTCAATTACGTCAAGTAACATTAAGGGCTAAAAATCTAAGGAAAAAATTCTCATTCTGTTGTCTAGCAAGTAAGCATTGGCGAGAAGGTTGAATTCTTAAAAAAAATAGAGTTGTCAATATTAAAACTTTACTCTCTTTGCTTAGAATCAACTTATGATTTCATGCGCGTCTAAGCTTTCAAGAGTTTTGTTCTTGAGAGTTTTAGTAAGTCATCATAAAGAATAAATTTTTCTTTTAACTTAGCCAAAAACATTTTTCCTGGAACAAATGGATGGAGTGGTGGAGGATTTTGCCCTTAAATAATCTTGAAAGGTGTAGTCCTCGTGAAAATGTGAAATTCACTATGCAAATACCACATAACTCAATAAGGATATTTGGGTTTGGCCAAATAAGCACTTAGAGGCCTTTGAAATAAAATTAATTGTCATGAGGAAGTTTGAGGGCATCTTGTAGATGCTTTAAGTGTTCCTCAACTAATGGACTATAAGCCAAGATGTCGTTGAAGAATACCAAAATAAATCTTCCTAGGTGTGACATAAAAAGGTCATACATGGTAGTTTGAAAGGTTTATGGAGCATTGGTAAGACCAAATGCATTGTTATGAACTTATAATGGTCAGAGTGAGCATGAAAGGTTGTTTTGGCAATATCAACCAGATTAAGATAGATTTGATGATATCCCAATTATAGGTCAATATTGGAAAAATGGCAAAACCATGTAAATCATTAATAAGATTATCTATATTGAATATTTGGCATTTTTCAAGTATGGTAAAAGAACAAAATTATCAAAAGGGTTGGAGTTGGGCAGGGACGAAGATAGATGGGGCCCAGAGGGACACTGGGCTCCCAAAATTTTAAAAAATTAAATATTTTTATTTTTTAATATATATATATATTTGGGCCCTCCTATCTTAAATTCCTAGCTCCGTGGAGTTGGGGCATATAAAACTTGAGAGAACCAAATCTACATTTGGTATTTAATTTTAGATTTTCTAATCCATTGATATTGATAAGGCCTAATAGTTGAGGATTTGGATCTTAGGAAACGAGGTATATAATGATTATGCAATTGGAAGGGTAGTATAGAATTAGGTTTCTAAAAAAATGGATATAAATTCAAAAAGTAAAGCTTGAATTTAGGGATTATGGATACGAGAAATAACTGAACTATAATTCTCTTTTCCCAAATTTTGGAATGTGGCATTACTCTAGGCTCTATGAGGGAACGCATATAGCTTATACTTTTAATTGTCCACATTGAAAATAAGAAACAACTTTTTTGAGTTAGCTTGAATTATGTTGAGCGATGTGAGCCATTGAATACCCATCACAAGATTAGTTCCTTCGATTAAGAAGGAAAAATAATTTTGTATTAGTTTTAAACCTAGAATTTGTACTTCGACATTCCAACAAAGTCAGATGCAGTGAATCACTTTTTTTTTCTTCTCCCTATTTCAACTCTGAAGGAAGGAATTAACTACACTAATAGTTTGAGGTCTTCGACTATGTGCTCAACCGTAAAATTGTGAGTTAAACCATTGTTTACAAGTATGAGGACTTCCTTAATGTTGAGAATTCCTTGGAGCTGCCTGCACGGGTAGCTCGGTTGATCGTTGGCAAGATCAATTGGTCCAAGGTCCTAGGTTCGATTCCCGACAACGAGTGTCAGGATCGCCTTGTTGAGAAGCTGGCTGAGATCAGACCGTGATTTACCCCCTCACTATTCTGTCAGGCCAGGGTGTGGGGCACCTCAAGTGGGTGATTCCACCTTTTAGTCCAAGAATTCCCTAAGCTTTATGGTGGTACTATTCAACTTTCCCAAAATTAGGTGAAAGCTAATTTCAACAAAGTCAGCTTATGCACCACTGTCATGATTGTCTTTGTGACTAGTGTCATCTTCTCTTCCAGTTTCGTCATCACAATCTATGAGCTCCAAGAAACAAAAGGCACATATTTAAATCAATGAGTTTGCAGCTTGATTTTAACATTTGACATCCTATGGGCAACCTAGTTGTGAGTGGGCAACTGGGTGGGTGGTTGATGGAAGAGTGCGTGATATTAAGGAAGAGTTTCTTGCATATTTGGTCTTCGTTTGGAAGAAAAGAATGAGGCAACAAGTACAATTTTTAGGTCGTGAAGAATTGTGCCAATTAGGTTAGGCTATGTGATTTAATTTTGAATTTTGACTCAAATTCCATTACCAAACTCATGACTTTATACATAATGCACAACTTATGAATTTATACATCTGCTTTATGAAACTCATGTAAGCCATGAAGAAAAATGCCCAATAAGTAGTGGTCTGCTACTTCGTTACTCTTATCAATATCATTGCAAATTCTTGACAATATTCCTAAACCGTCCCATCCCATTTTGGTAGATACTGCATAAGTATTTGTCTGAATTTTAAAACTTAGTTGGACCATAATTTTCCTATAATGCCTTGAAAAGTTCATTCCAATAGATGAGAGTTTGATTATTGTTGAGCTATGAAAATAAATCTAGCGCATCTCCTTCAAAGCACGTTCCTACAGTATTGACCTTAAACTCTTTTGGTATTTGATATCAATAAAAATATTTCTTACCAAACTGAGTTTTCGAGGAACCAATTATGGATAAGAGTAACTTCGAAAATGTTATTAGATGTAAAAATATTGATATAGATTTTGGTGCATTGAACTTAAATTATCGTAACGATGAGATTTTTCTTAATAGTGAAAATTTTGTACCAAATAAAAATTGGAATCAATTTAAGTGAATATAATGTGAAATGAAGCTTACGATTTTTCAATTTTATACCTTTTATTTTTAATATATATATATATACATATTAAATTATATATATGCAATATAAATGTAAAACTTATACTTGCAAGTTTTTTTAATTTCAGGTTTCATTCTTACTTCTTTACATTCTTGGGTGTCAACTCTTATTGTTATAGATCCGTATTATTCTTATCATATAATGTTTTATTGTAAACAATTGCACTATTTAAAATACTTTGTATTATTTTTAATTTTGTAATTATACGTGAATTAAACGACATTTTTTATATTAATTATAGTTATTATTAGATACTAAATATAACTAATATTTATCTATATAAGCAATATGTAAAAATAATATTAATATAAATAAAGAGATAATTGGTATATCAAATTTATGTTATTTTGATTTTTGAGACCAGGTTGGAGTAAAATTAAAAATTATATAATACAACATATGGAGAGAATGTTTCGTAGTTTTATAAAATTGAGACACTATTTTATAATTTAAAATCTAATACTGATTCATATCAATACCACACTGTATCAAAACCAAAATAGATACCAAATTGAAACAATATTCGTAACATTAATTGAAATAACTTTGACTAAATGCTTGCTTGGATGGACTTTTAGGAAGTTAATAAGTATTTTTCTACCACAAAAGTCTTTTTTTAAAAAAATGAGTGTTTGACTGCAAAATAAAAATATATTTCTTCAATAGATATGACTTTTTTGGAAGTCATTTAGCTTTTTAAGAAGCTCAAATTTAGAACTGTTAAAAAAAACCTCTCAAATGACTTTTTTTAGTAGATTTTTAAGATCAATTAATGAGTCTATTTTTAGTCTCTTTTGCCTTTATGTTTTACACATAATTCTCACAATATTTACAAACACATCTTCACGTTTATCTTATAATCTCATCTTCTCTATTACAATAAAATATATAATTTAATATATATTTAACTATTTATTCAACTTGAATATTTATTTTGAAATTTATATAATATTATTTAACTTTTTATATGTTTTAATATTCATTTTTGGTGTTAGTTTTACTTATATTATAATCCATATAAAATATTTAGTTAGAAATATTTTTATTTATATTTTATATAGTTTAAAATTATATAATAATTAATATATTGTACTTTACATATTATTTAATATATTTTAAATAATATTTATATATATAAATAATTTTATCATAAAATAAACTATAGTTAAAATTAAAAATATTTTTTATTTTTATATTATTGAACAGTTTATTATATGAAGTTCTTTTAAAAAACTCTTTTTAAATAACAATCAAATAATGGATTAACTTCTTAAAAATTTCTTCTAAGAAAAATCTACAGAAAATATTCTACTAATAAATTCTACCAGTATAACCATATTAATACTTTTGTTGAACTACTTTTATTTTCTAGTTGTGGCTTGTGGTTGGATCATTTCCACGTTGGATCTTAGGTTGTATTCAAACCTACATCCAGTTTAATGTTAATTTGTTTTTCAACATTTTTTTTTGAAAAAAGAAATAGGGTTGGCCGTCAATTACTAAAGGAAACAATTTCACTTCGTTTTTTTATTTTTTAATTTTAGTTTTCTAATTTTAGTTTTTGTTTTTAAAATAAGAAAATATATTTAGTTTTTTAATAGTTACATATTAAATAAAAGTTAAAGAAAAATTATTTTAATAAATAAATAAAATAAAATTTTAATCTGTTACATAATCTTTATTAATAAATTATTAGTAAAATTATTATATTTTATTAAAATAAATAATTTAGTAATTAAGATTTTATTTTATTTTATTTTAATGTATATTTTTAATTACAGAATAAAATTTTATTTAAAATTTATATTTTAAAAATATTTTAAATTAAATTAAATTATTTATAATTATTATTAATAATTAATATAAATAATTAAATATATTCTTTAACTAAATTATTCATTATTATTATTATTAATCGATATTAAATAATATATATTTAGTTAATAGAAAATTAGATTGTGAGAAAAAGAGTTAAAAATAAAAAATATAATATATATTTTTAAAGTTATAAGTGGAATAGATTATAACCAAAATATAAATAAACAGATTTTTTTATTAAATTTGATTATTAAGAAAACAAAAAATTAAAAACAACAATGAAAATGAACCTTATTTTTAATTTTGATTTACTGTTTTTGTTTTTAAATTCAGTAAAAAAATCTATTTTTATAGTTTTTAATTTTTGTTTTTGGTTTTGGTTTATTTCAACTTTCAAAAACTATGAAAACCATAAAAAGTGGTTTTTATTTTTTATTTTTATTTTTCCATTCTTGGATTTACTATCATTTAATATATTATTTAATTATTTAAATTTTAATAAAATTATGAATAATTTAATTCAATATTATATTTTTTAATAAATTAAAATTAATTATCAATAAAAATTATGAATAATATAATATAATTTAATTTAATTTTTATAATTAAACTATATATAATTAAATTTTAATTATTTATTTTATTAAAATAATATTATATTAAAATAAATATTATCTAAAAGATTAAATAAATTTATTTAATTAAAATAAGTCATCTTTAAGTTTTATTTAATATATAATTATTATTAGTGATAAAGTATAACTATATTATCATTAAACTAAATAAGTTTTTATTTTTATTTACAAAAATAGAAATAAAAAAATAAAAATTAAATTTAAAAATTACAACAAAAAATAGAAATAGAATCGAATGGTCCCTGATTTTAAGCAGTATAGATCGGTAGCCCATTTGTGCTAATCTTAAGCAGTATAGATCAGTAGCCCAAATATAGACGCAGCACTAAGTTATATTAGGCCTTAAACACAGTGATAGACAATATTGAGCCCATAAGTTGCGATGGGAACAAACACTGCCACCAGACCTAAGGAAGTTGGGAGCTAGAGAGAGATAGCCACAGAGATGGCGGGGTTTGGTGCATTTTGGGGAACGAGAGTGATGGAGATAGTGAAGAAGCACGACTCAGGTGGTCTCGTTTGGAAGAGGATTAAGCTTACTTCTACACGTAAAGCCAATGCCAAGAAACGCCTCCGACGCGTTTGGCAGGTTTTTCCTCTTCTGTTTGCTGTTCCTTGATTCAGTTTATGAGTTTTTTTATTCATACTTCTTTCTGCTTGTTCAATGTTCTTTAGTTTTGGTCGCCGAGAAATTATATGTCTCAAACTTTTGTCCTTTTTAATCTTTTGTTTATGAATTGAGTTGGTTTTCGTTTCTGGTTAATTAAGAGGCAAGAAACTACGTCTGCACGTTAATGTATTTTGAAGACTTTTCTAGTTGCTTTCCTCTTGATATTTGGTGAACCTTCCAAAATTTTGTTCTTTGCCCTTTTCTTGTTGATTGTAAGTGTCTTTGCTTTACTGGCTTAATTTAGAGTTGCTACTATAATATGCTATTTAATGTCATCTTCCCCCGAAGCAAAATATTTCTCCACTTGTTTTTATATGATGTCTGGTAAACCTGACCGATTCTTTCTTGTGAATGAAAGTAGCTACAACGTGGTTTCTTGTAGTAGATGTAGGAATAATCTCTGAGCAGCCATATTCTGACCTGGATTTGTGTCAAACGAATCAATTATTTTGTTTTTGCTCGTTTAAGGGTTACTAACCATTGACCTGAAAACTTTATATGAAATATTTGGAAAGAAGATAATGTAGAAGAGGTTGTCGGTCTTTTCCAGGGTATAGAAAACTCTCAGCTTTCTTTGATGTCATTACAAATAACAGTTACTATATTTCTTAACTATAATCTCAACTTACACGTTTGCAATATCAATTCCTTTTAATTTTTGCATCAACAGTCAGGATCTAGTGTTATCATTTGTCTATGAAATCTTTTAATTAGGATCTAATCGCTCTCAGTAATGTGATAACTACACTGAAAAAAAAGGAGACAGAAGAAGAATATTAGAACGAAATGGAGAGCAAACAAATGTCTCCTTGAATCCTGAGGTAAATCGCCCTTCAAAGTTGTGGGAAGTATTACTTTTAAACAAGCAGGAGAATAAAAGGAGGATAGGAGAATGGAAGTAGGAAAAGAAACAAATAATTTCGATTTATATCATGTCTAAACCATAAAAAAATGTGTTCATGACTCCTGGCTTAAAACATAAATGATTGAACTTTTCTGCCACCATGAACTTGGAATCTTGGTTACTAACTGCCTAACTTCTTTATGTCAAAATCAACGTTTTGGGTGTACAATCCTAAAAGGACGTACGCAGAAAATATACCATTATATGCTTTCTTTATAGCCTAGTCATTTGCAGTTACTAGGATAATAGGTGACAAACTTCTTTATAATAACAGTTACAATATTTCTTAACTATAATCTCAACTTACACGTTTGCAATATCAATTCCTTTTAATTTTTCCATAACCAGTCAGGATCTATTGTTATCATTTTTCTATGAAATCTTTTAATTAGGATCTAATCGCTCCTCAGTAATGTGATAACTATACTGAAAAAAAAAGGATACAGAAGAAGAATATTAAGAATGAAATGGAGAGCAAACAAATGTCTCCTTGAATCCTGAGGTAAATTGCCCTTCAAAGTTGTGGGAAGTATTTCTTTTAAACAAGTAGGAGAATATAAGGAGGATAGGAGAATGGAAGTAGGAAAAGAAACAAATAATTTCAATTTGTATCATGTATAAACCATAAAAAAATGTGTTCATGACTCCTGGCTTAAAACATAAATGATTGAACGTTTCTGCCACCATGAACTTGGAATCTTGGTTACTAACTGCCTAACTTCTTTACATCAAAATCAAGGTTTTGGGTGTATAATCCTAAAAGGACATACGCGGAAAATATACCAGTATATGCTTTCTTTATAGCCTAGTCATTTGCAGTTATTAGGATAATAAGGTGACAAACTTCTTCATACGAAGCATAACTAGCATTTTCAAATTGAAGTTTTACCTCTTAGCTTCCAATTTTATGCTTCGGGTGATCTCACGGAAGCCTTCTGTCAAAAAATTCTAACCTAGCCCCATGTAGAATACCAAGCAAATTTGCTTATTGTTATCAAGTGACCGATGGTGATCTTATATGGAATGATTTAATATGCCCCTTTTGTCATATTTACTTTCATTGAGCTGTGTATAAAAGTGCCTCTTGTGTCCTATATTGTCTGGAGGTAAGCAGGTCGCCCCTGGTGCTTACCGAAATTACTTTCCTTTTAAGATTATAGAAGGCTGTTTAGCCACTGATTTCTGTCGTGCAGTCTCTGAATTCCTTGATGTATTTAAAATGTAATAATTGAAACCAGCAATATCATCTTTTTCCTGCAGAATGAGGCTGTTTTAAAGGCTTGTTCTGAGCAACCTCCCTCGAAAGGTTCAGGTATTGCTGCTCTGAAAGTTGATGAGAGCGAGCCGATGGAGTAAATGAGTTTGCTGACTTGTGTAGTCATGAGCATCAGGTATTGCTGCTCTGAAAGTTGATGAGAGCGAGCCCAGGGAGTAAATGAGTTTGCTGACTAATGTGTGGTTATGAGCAGTAGGAGACCTCCTTGGATTCATTTTCGTTGTAGTTTTATAGCTGACCACCATTTGGATCTCCATTTGACCAGAAAACCTATCTGCCTGTATCATTTTAATCCTTGGATTGTATATGACTTTGTATTGGTTGGGTTACATGCAATCAGCATATCTACCTAAACTTGATGAGATTTCTATGACGAAACTGTAATTTGCCAATAAGTTAATAATTCTGGTAGGTGTGTGTTCCTGCATGACTAAGCTTCAAATGTTTTCAACGCGTAGACATTGGTAAGAAACTGTAATTGCTGTTCTCAGATAAATAAAGGTTCTGCATACTGATTTGTAACGGTCGGTGGAGTCAAAATATTTGACAGGATATTGTAATATGCCCCCAACTTCCTTTCAGATAGCATCCTAAGTCAGAGGCTTGATTCCAGTATGAAAATTGTTTGTGCTAGCGTTATATCTGTAACTATTGGCGTTTCATTCATCTATCCGTGATGGAATCTTAATGATTTTTTTAATGTGGAATCTTTGCTTGCCCGGTGAGCAAGGTAGAAACTAGAGCAATGCTGACCCTTGTACTGAGAAGTGGTCCAGATTGGCATTGAAGAAAATTGGGACTGAATAGTAATATGGACAGAGGATGAGAGGATAGCCGAAAAGGAAGTTTGACATCTCTCATAGTTTCTCATTTGTAGGCCAGACGGCTGACAGTGACCCTGAAGCTATTGAAATAAGTAAATTATGAATCTGATGGCCTCTTAGTCTTAGGTCGCCTTAAGCTAGATCCATTAAGGAGGTCATAATTTAAAGTTGCATATTTACACGGAAGTCTAACATAACATGCCTGCCTTTCTACGATAGTTCTTTATATCCTAGTCCAACACATGATACTTTCTTCGTCTTCTTCTTTGGCGGCTGATATATGCAGTTGGAGATTTATGAAACCTTTTGATGATAAGTCTAAGAGTTGTGGTTGTCAAGATATGTTGCTGCATATTTTGGCTACTTCTCGAAAAGCATATTTACTTTGCCTATACGGCAGTTTATGAAGAAACAACATTTATCAGGAAGCAGCAACTTGTTCCGTTGCCTCCCATCCGTGCTCCTTTTTATCGTGTCAGATGAGCTCATCGTCTAGAAAACCATTAATGCATGGAGTGGGCTGTCTTTTGGGCAAACACCATGAACCATTCATTTCCCAACTGTCTTTAGAACCCACTCGCTGAGGACACACGGGAATCCTCAACTCTCAAAATTTTATAAGATGGGTTGCCTTTTTGTGGAGCCAGTTACCTGCTGTATCTAAATAACTCATCAATCTTCTATAAACTGTTGAAATTAAGTAATAAAAAGAGATTGATGATTTGTAAAGGTTGTACAGTTTTTTGTGGATTATACACCCCTTTTTTCCAAAAAAAAAAGGAGATTGATGGCTGGTTGTTGAGGATAGAGGGGTTATAGGGCCCGTCACTTATGGTTCAGGGACCCATAACATGCGTTGTTCGTCGACTACATTCATTGTTAATCAGACTAACGACTGGTGGAATGAGGTTAGAATATTGGAGATGTCGTTGTTGCAGAGATACTAAGCAACCCCTCCTACAATTGTCCAAGCAAAACACCATTTTAAAATAGATTGGTTGGTTTTGGAACAGGTCAACATACGCACACAAAATTAATGCATAAAATCCAATCCCTGTCTACAACTCCAAGGTATTATCGCAATTCCGCAATTTGTCATCTCTGATTGCCGATTAAGACACCCATATAATTTTGATTTCTTATGACTTATCGGGGTAAGTTGTGTTGCTTTCTTTTCTTTGTGTGATTGACCCGGCTGAAATTTATACCAGGTCCAGGTGAGCCTACAGATTTTTGTCTACATGCAATCTCTAGTGTGTGTCTGCAGTCTACCGTGACGGCCTTCCCACGTGATTGACAAAATGAAGCCCGAGTCAACAATCTACACATCTCAACACCATTCTCTAATCTGTTTTGTACTTTGAAAATTGGATACGAAGAAACCAGAAAACAGCTTATTTTGTATGGAGAAAAGCTGTAGCCATCCTGATATCAGAACGCAAAACATGTTAATCTCAACCTGACTGCTTAAATTTCAGTCTCATAAATGAAAACTTATCACTGTAGAAGTTCTTATTCTAGTTCAGAAAATTTTGTTTTTGCTCTTCATGCAACGCTTCACAATACAACTCATCTTTCACGTTCTGGCATGAGTTTGAAAGAATTTTATTGGTTATGAGTTAAGACTACATGATCGTGTATAATACATAACAAAGTATAATATCATATGATAAGCTAATTAAATACAAGAAAAAATGTGACGTGAAGAACTCCAACAGCTAAGCGATGTCAAAACAGCTATCACAAGAATCTGTGGTCGGCTGATTATCAACTTGTTTTCTTGTTTAATACCTTCTTAATTATTATTTTAAGTTTGTATTTTCCCTCCTGTTATGGCTTGGCACTACCTCCTTTTATGTGTTGTCAAAGTTCATTCTAAGCCGTCCTTCTTGTCTCTGGCTAGCACTTGGCGCTTCTTCAGAGACTTCATGTCAAAACCCTTTTTAACCTGTCTTAAGCATATGATATCATTAAGAATTGCGTCAGTTCAAAGCCTAACTTGCAAGCTCAAATTTCCCCCTCTCCTGTAGGATAAATAAATGTATTAGGTGATTATCGTCACTAAGCAAGTAGCATTTGCATGTATGACATGTGTACTTTGTAATCCCATTTGATTAAGATTAATCAAGAGTATAGAACAGTGGATTCGCAAGTGTTCAGCTTGATTTTGAAGTTAGCCGAAGTTGCAGATAGTTGGAAATTAAAGGATATACTGCGTAGTACTGCCAAAACATACATATGTTGCCTAACAATTTGGAATAGGAATAATTTTCATATTCAAGGAAGTTAAACTATCTGGTTGTTACTCTATTCTGACATTAATCTCAAAACACTGAAAAAACTTGCAAAGTTGTAAGAAGTCACGAAGGACTTGGACCACAGCTCATCTTCACATACTTCTCTTGCTTCAGAGTCCTATCTAATTTTGATCAGTCTTTATCTACTTTCACCTACTGGTCTTGGAAATTCAATTTTCTAGTTTAACATTTGATCCCTTGTACGAACATACCTACTATCTTCCTGCTACTTGCAGCCCTGTGTGAGTACATGACAATGGCAGCGAATGTCGTAGAAATTTTTCCAGGAATGTCTGCTTCTTGAAACAATATTCGAACCAATTTCAGTGACATACGTTGGAGTGTGTTTGAAGATAATGAAGTTAGAGATTCCACATGTGAAGGGGAATTAGGTTCTGAAAAGCAACAATTTCTCCTTTCTCTATAAAGAAAAGAGAAACTTCAAAGATTTTGTTCTAATTCTCATTCTGGCCCTGCTGAGAAAAGGAGTTTCCTTTAAACAAAGTTCACGCTAAGGAAAATATACTTCTTTTCCCCTTCTATGGTCTTTCCACCTTTTGTTTTTCTTCCTTTCAGCTTTCGGATTGATTCTCTTGAAAATCATTTGCCTTTTATTAAA
Source organism: Erythroxylum shatona (assembly GCA_027568895.1). Lineage (NCBI taxonomy): Eukaryota > Viridiplantae > Streptophyta > Magnoliopsida > Malpighiales > Erythroxylaceae > Erythroxylum > Erythroxylum shatona. The sequence goes on from JAOSBK010000003.1 coordinate 8,035,334, forward strand.
GAACTAGCTCAGTATGTTAATGGAATGGCTAAGAGGTTGTGTAAACTTGACAGACGAAACAAATATGCGAAGAAATAGAACACATCAGTCACTTTGAAACATTTGGGATTTGACTACAAGACGATCTGTTAACACCCTTTTCTCAACACAATACTGTTTAACAGTTAAACGCCGGTTCTTGTTTTTTTTTTCCATCTATTTTTTTTTCCTGACATCTCTTTCTGCAGAACCATGATCACAGACAAGAGACCCTAATGAACAAGCACTAGATTGCCTTCACCAGTATTCTGACTGAGAAAACAAGGGCACTATCAACTGACTGAGAAAGTAAAAGAGGGCACTAAAAGAGAGTGACTATGGTTTTTTCCTCAAATATGGAAAATTGTGGCAACTACTACTTTCCTCGTGATCATCTGATTCAGTGGAAGAAACCTCTGTGACTCCACTCGACCCTGAGGATGAGGAGGACGGTGCAAGATTCAAATCAGTCCTCTCTTTTGTCAAGAAATCATAGAAAACAGGCCTTGGAGTCCTGAGTTTTTGCACTTTGTTATCACTTCCAAGTTGCAAGTTAGCCTCTTCGTTTCTGGTACCTCTCTTCTTCAAAAATATACGGCAGAGAACCCAATGTTTCATATCCACCATATAATCCTGAGACGTTATAGCAAAGCTCAATCAATTTTAAGAAAGCGTGGTGTGGTTTAATTATCTTAAGAACTTATACCACAACGTTTGCTTCCCGGAAACAGAAACAAATGCCAACAGAATTGAACTGCAACGGAGACTCACCAAGGTCGAGTCCTTCTGAGGAGCCTCATTGGTGGGTGTTTCGGTGCAGACAAGACGGTATTCGTGCATTATCCAATCCGTCCTAGAGCCATGTGGGGGTTTTCCTCTATAAAAAACCAGGGTTTTCTTCATCCCCACGATTTTGTTGCCTTTGGAAGTCACAATTTGCTTGTCAATCCCAGTTGCCTTCCAGTAACCAGAAGCTGTGGCTCTGTTGGATCTGTTCCCGTTGGGATACTTGGCTTCCCTGGTGCTAAAGAAGTACCTCTCTTGCTCCAAAGCACCTAAAGCCACAAACCGAAGGAGTCAAAACTAAAAATCCATTAAGTTCGTAAAAATCAGTTGAAAGCTTGCCATTTAAGCTCAAAGAACCGTTACATTAGGTTGTCTAGTAGCATAAAGCATTATCACTAATTCAATTTACAATTTAACATAAAGCTCTCTCCCTCTCCCTCTTTTTTTTTAATTTTTTTGAAAGAGCTTTACACATAACCCTTCATGAAAAATCCATAATTTTGGAAAACATTTTCAACTTTCGCAATCACCCAAGCATGTTCAAACACCAACCTGGCAAATCCCAAGGATCAGACTTGCAAACATCGACTTCAGGGATTATAGAGGCAGGCAAAGGGCAAGAGAAGACCTTTCGCTTCAAGTACTGAACAACAAGCTCCTCATCAGTTGGGTGAAACCTAAAACCAGGAGGCAATCTAAGCACACCATTCTTAACAAAATTTATCTTCTCCATCTTCAAAAACCTACAAGCACTTCAAAACCAACAGTCTAAATGTGCCTCCTTTCCAAAAACCAGCTCAAAGATCAAATCTTTACACCCAAAAAACAAGAATTACCCAACTACAGTTTTACTTCAAAGCCTCAAAATTCATCAAGAATCTTTACAACCCAGTAAGGGTCACAGAAAGAACACTTCAAAAGATGAGCCACAAGAGCAAGAGAGAACAAGAACAAGAAAAAAGATGAAAGCTTTGAACTTGGATGTGTAAGGACATAAAGGAAGACAGAGTTTGCGAGGGTGGGTGTATGTGTGGCCTAATGTAGAGAGAAAGCATAGGTTTTTATAGTAATGGGTGTGTGCGAGGGAGGTCAGCTATGGAATACGGACGCTTCATTTGGCGTAAACCAGACTCAAACTCTTAACTCCTTTTCTGTTTGACGTTATTTGTTCAGAAACGCTTAGGACTTTTAAAAGCAGTTATTAAATTTTTAGGTTCTCTGCCAAAACTTTAAAGAGGAGAAGGAAAAAAAAAGAAGAGAAAACTTCGTAGAAAGTTGAAAAGAAACCGAATATGAATCTTTTGTAGCCCTAAGAAAGCTGAGTTGTGTGTGACAACTCTTGCTGTTAAAACTTAAAACCCCGTTCCTTCGTCTTTCCCTTTCAACCATAGTTTTCAATGCTATTTCCCTAATTGCCCATTTACCTACTGTCATTGCTAGACTAGCTAAAGAACAAGTAGCGTTGGTTTATGAAAGTGGGCTTGCTTCAGTAAATGTGTTCGTCACGGATAAAGCTATTGTTCATTAAGTAATCATTTTCAAGAAAAAGCATTATGTTTTTCGTGTTAGGCAATAGACTTAGTTTGTTCATCTTTTGCCAAGCTTACTCTAACCGATAGGTAACAAGTACTAGTTCTCCATCTGAAGTTGGAATGCTATTACTTAATGAAACACGGTGATCCAGTTCAAGGGTTTTGGCTAATGATTGGCTAATATTGCATTCCAACACTAATTTCTTTTGCTTTTTAGAAAAGAAAATTGTGGACGGTGGAGGGGATAATTCGGACAGGACAAGCAACGTTTTCGGGGGCAATTGGGTCGTTTAAGGAAAATGTGACAAACTATGGAAAGCTTATAAGGTTAGTAGTCTCGTAAGGGTGAAGTCACCTTATGTCATTGGCCGAAGATCAAAGTGTTCAAAAAGCCCCAAAAGCAAAAAGAAGAGAACATCTCACCACACGTCATGCTTTGCTAATGGAGATTACCAATTTCTTTGTTCATTACAACCTGTGAAAGTACATGCTTGTGCCTCCTTTCACTTCATCTCTTCAAACCCCTTTTGGGGAGAACAAAATCCGCCACCCTCCAGTTCAGTGAAAATGTCTGCTCCTTTACTTATCACCAACTTATGCTGTTAAACTCCTTTTCATCTTCACTTTTGACAAAAGGAGAGTTGCATGGTTCAGCCACTGAATTATCCCTCAATGTCTTAAAGTTGTTCCAATTTTAGAATTAGATTTCACTCTCTACCACTAATAATTTTGTTTATTATGGACTAATTTACTTGGATTTATCTCTTTATTTTTATGTTTTTTAAAAATATTTAATGTGTTCATTAAAAATATAATAAAAGTTGTTTCATTTGTTCATCATTAAAGTATATAGTTATTATTAATTTAATGGGAATTTTTTTAGAAAATTAAATTTGGATACTAAATTCACGGAGGCCAATTCCAAAACAATGCCTCGTATCAAAGTGAGCATCGCGCAAATCTTTGTATTTGACTTTTTTTTTTTTCCTTATAATTAAGAGCATGCCCCTATTATCATTGAATGCTATATTCTTCTAGTTTGTACAATTCGTAGAAGCAAGTGTTAGGAGATTTATTGGTTTTTCGAGTTCACATACAAGGAAGAAGGGATACAGGGTAAGAATCATATCTCATATTTCTTTACTTACTAATAAATCAAATAGGGTAAGTAAACTAAACAAGTAAAAAGTGCTTTAGGTAACTAAATTTCTGTGAAAATAGCAACCAAACACTTACTCTCTAAATGAAAAATGACTTCCACTAAGCACAAGAGTTACGAAGTTGTATGATCCATTCACTCAAGAAATTCTGACGACATAAAATGTATGCAATGTAATAAGATGACAAGAAAAGCTGAATTATTTAACAACCACTTAAAACATAGACCTTGGTTAATGTTAGAAGTGGAAAGCTCAAACAGAGTGTCATGTGTGCAGTTTCATGATGATGACCCGTTAGAATAGACGCACAGCGATACCTGTGGCAACAAACTTGATAATATCAGGATAAGCTATTCTACTCCTGTAGTCATTGGAATTGGAATTGACATTGCCTGGAAACCATTCTCTCCAGGATAAGTCATATCCAATAATTGCTATCTCTGCCCTTTTCACCAGGGTATATGTGTACATATATACATTAAACAGTTAGATTTTGAGGAAGAAATAAAGAGGGAAAAAAACATTTTTCGATGTGAAAGTTTTTAACACAGCCTTTCTTAGCAGGAAAAGAAAATGTTTTGTTGAATTATGAAAGGTTTTAGTTCTCTTAACCAAATAGCATATTTTGGTTCTGAATGGTGGGTGGAATAAAGATAGAGGTCCCTAGTTGCCTCCAAAACGACGGGCACTCACGTCGGATTGAGGGTAACAGACAAAAGTGCCACCCTCAAGTGATGCCCCATTCAAGATTTGCTCGATCTCCCTTGTCTCACTATTCTGGATCAGATAGAAAATTTCGCAAGAAATCATATCAAGAATCTATCCTTTATATATAGACACAACTACCCTTTCGACAAGGGTTGCTGTTTTAGCTCTGGCATTTTTCTTATCTTGTGCAAGCAAATTATTAGCTGGAAAAAAAATCAAACACAAACATGACCTTATTCTATTGTATACGTTGGCATACTAAATTTATTTACTATAATTTGAACCTTTTCCTTCCTTGAAAGTAAGCCTTCTCCGATGGATGATCGATACACAACTCCTGCAAACTGGCATCAGATTTTTTATACCTAATATTCTATTTCAACCCTATTCGACACTAAAAATGACATCGTTTTTGGTATAAACAGACATAAAATGATGTTATTTTTAGCACGGAATAAAGTTAAAGCAGAGTCCAAGATAAAGAATATCTAAACCTAACAAACTATACAATTTCAGGAATTATTTTCAGTTAGAAGTAAGAGTCCTATTTAATAGGAAGTAGGTATAGGTCCAATTCAGGGCACTCTATATATTACAAGCATATCAAAATGTGGGTGTATTTGGCTGTCCAGGTCTTTTTTTTTCTTTAGAATTAAACAAAATCCGCACTCCAATATTGTCAAGCAGTAGCACCCTAATTTTCTTTAATAGCTCCAGTAGAATGTTTTTGGAGGTAATGAGATTTGAGAAAAAGCAAAGATCAAGAAATTTTGTAGAGGTGGAATACAAGTAGAAGGTGGTTGGAAGAAGAGGAATAGGGTAACGTGGGAGGGGTTGAGATTTAGTCAAACTAAAGCCTCAAACATTGACAAAGGTGAAGAAGCCGGATTCCGTAGGGAGGGGGGAAACTAATTTTCCATATAATTGAACTTATTTATTTATTTGATGTGGAGACCAAATGACGACATGTTCTGAAGGTGTGATACGTTACTTTCCCTTCAGTAGCTCAAAGTGAACAACTTTAAACCATATAACGTATTTTAATTGAAATACGTATTAATAATAAAGTCATATTTAAAATTTTAATATCGTAATATTTTTTAAATAAATAAAATTATAAAAATTTGTATCTTTTACTTTTTTTATTTTTATTACGAAACTAATTTTGTTCTATGGTCACGTACATTCTTGGATGAATTCGATATTAGAGTCCACTCTTTCAAATACGTTTAGAGCTAATGGTACCAAAACCTAATTAATAATGAAAAGACATCCCTCTTGATAACGAAACCTTGCCTTTTCTTCCCATTACCATTTAACACAAGTGGGTATTTTATGCCAATGCCATTTGCTTGTAGGAATCTCAATCTTTTCCTTCCTCCTTTACCCTACCGAAGGGNNNNGATTGAGATTCCTACAAGCAAATGGCATTGGCATAAAATACCCACTTGTGTTAAATGGTAATGGGAAGAAAAGGCAAAGGTTTCGTAAGCCAGATTGCGGCTATGATTTTTGCACTTTCTATCCATTTATTCTTCTCTCTCTATTCCTTTTTTTTTTTGTTTTTTTTTTGGGTTTGTGCGAGGGTCAAAGGAGTTTGCGTGTGGATGTTGGAGAAGAGTAAGGGAGAAACGTCAAAGGCTGCAATTATTGTCTTTTGAGTAAAATAATGTTGTTCAGTGGAAAATGTTTTTGCGCTTCTCTTTAAACTATTTTTTGTCTATTTAACTACTTTTGTCATTCATGTGCACAATGTTTTTTAATTGTTAAGGTCTTAGTGTTCTGTCTGCTTGTCCCTTTAGTTAGGTATTTTGGGTTCCCCTTAATCTTCTCCCTTCACCTGTACTTCAGTTTGCGGAACTCCTGAAGGGTTTTCTTTGTTGGCTTAATCCTTTTCGAGATTGCCCTCCTCAGAAGCATTTCATGCCCAAGTATCCAACCTTAATTACTTTAGACGTGCACATAATTGAAGAGAAAGAAGGAAACATTTGTAGAGTTTATAAATCCTATTTTTTGGGTAGCCTCAGTTAAATATTGATTAATATACAATCGATGAAGTACTGTTTGAAAAAGAATAAAATTTTTAAAAATCTCTCAGATAAAAATAAAAAATGAAATAATTAGAAAATTTTAAAATAAATAAAAAATATTATGAATAAAAAATATATAGATCAAATTAGATATAATAAACTACAAAACAAAGCAAATTATTACTTTATATATATATATATAACTATAATTCTTATTCTCTGTATTGCAAAAAATGAACTAATAAATCCCACTAGAATGTTGATTTATTAAAATTAATTTTGATTTATTAGTACTTTTAAATCAAGTAGAATGAATTAAATTTAAAATTTTATTTTTCTTTTAATAATAATAATAATAATCTTCAAATAAAAGCTAACTTATAAGAATACTATGCATATCGTTAAAAGATAAGGTTCCTCACACAGAGAAAGATATTTCTAGGCATTGATAGTTCTTGAAGGCCACTAAGTTGCCTAGTCTCATCAATAACTTACTTAGTGTAAGCAAATGGTCCTATTTAATTATCAACCACCAAAAAGCAGACGCGGAGTGCTCTTCCTACTTTATGCCAATCATTTCTGTATTATGGTCTGAGGCATCATATTCCATGTTTGAGTTGGAGCAGCATTACCCCTTCCTTTCTTTTTTATTTTTATCCAATTAAAAACAATAGAAAATTGAACTGATGTCGTGGGATCTGTAAATCACTACATAAAATAAAAAGCGAAAAAAATAGTAAGTGTAAAACAACATTTCACATGGCAGATACATTAACAAGTCGAGCAAGCAATAGCTAGCAACCAATGAAATATGCAATTTCTAGAACTAAAGGGACCGTAGGGGTACACAAATTCAAAAGTCGACATGGATGACACAGTTGACCCCAAATTGTATAATTCAATTGTTTATTAATGATGAAGATGCCTTCACTACATGACCTGCTTTTCTTCTTAAAGGGGTATTTTGAGTTTAATTTTCAAAGCACACTTTCTTCTATTTAACGCTATTGCTATTTTGTCCATCAATTTAAAGCAAGAGAGGTTATAGAATGATAAAGAGCCTTACTGTTAAAGGCTCCAGGTTCAAGTTTGAGAAATTCTCCAAAACTTTTACTTTTAATCAGAATATTATGTATGATGTATAAAATGTTATTTATTATGAACTTGAGGAAATTAAGGATAACGACCTCATGTGTTTCTTATAAAACAAGATTGTAGAATGAAAGTTAATTACCGAGAAGATAAATGTAGTTATCAGAATAAGATCAACACAGGAGATTTTGGAATAGGATAGGTGCTTTTATTCTATTACAGGTAAGACAGGGTTATTGGGACATAGTGAACATTATGAAAAGTAAGACTAGGACCACACACAAATTGCATCAAAAAATAGACATCTACTAGTAGTAATGCGAGTTGTTGTCTATAACCTGTACCACTTTACTACGCAAGCTTGAATCAGACTCGTGACCGTAAGGTTTGCCACATTGGGTTCCATCTACTAGAGCCAACTGTCGGGTGCGACCCAGCAAGTTGCATTACATTTACACCCCCTTTATAACTGAAACTACTATTAAACTTAATTGTCTGTTTCAGCCTGTCCGATCCAACGTCGCTTGCACGGATTATTCCTTTCGTCTACGTTTGTAGCTTGGTAAGTCCATAAGTTGGTTTCATCCATCCGTCACTTGTTTAATATGTCGTACGATTCTCAACTCGTTTTTGCCTTGTCAGCCTCTTAAATGTTGACATTAACTTCCCCAACAGGTTGTCCAATTGAATTTGATTGAATAAAATTTATCACGTATCTTTAAATGCCAACACTTGAGGTTGGCTAGACATTTAGGAAGCATGGAGGAGGGAGGGGAAGAGTTAGAAAAATCTTAAACGTGAAGAATGTTTACGGGACTGACTAGTTTTCTATGTTGAACACTCGGGCTCTTCCAACTTAAAGGTGAAGAATTTTTAGGGGACTGACTAGTTTTCTATGTTGGACACTCGGGGTCTTCCAATTCCAGGACGAGATGGATTGATTGATTTATTGACAAACCTTTTCTTTTCCCCGTACGCAATTGGGACGAATCTGACTTGAGAATATGTTAGCAGAGGTTGCACAATCGAGTAAAAGGCCAAATACATGCATGTTGGTTAGCATTGAAAATGGTGGCCAATTAGCTGAGGCAACTCAAAATTCTATTCGTCTTTCGCAAGCAGAACATTTCAGATTCTCTCATTGATTTGATCAGAAAACGAGAACCCCGATGCCATTTGATTTCAGGAATAGTTTTTCATCAGATTAACAAGCCTGAAGAAAGTGTATTAAACTACCTTTTCCTTTTGGTGGCAGTTCGTAAATAGAACATACATATAATAAGAAGAGAAAAAGTGATTGGACTGGCTGTGGCATGCCTGTTGTGTTGTGCCACTTGACTTGAAGCCTATAGTTGATGCTTGTACGTATAAATCGTACGTGAGACGTACTTTTCTATGCCGTATGTGCTTTTTTAACTACAAATTAGAAAAAGTGGGTTTCAGAGCATGGAATCTCAAGCAAGGACACTCTTCAAAGAAACTTCCTCATGTAACAACAAAAAGATGAGAGGGATGGTGATGTATTTGTGCAGGTGAACCCAAGTGGGTTGCTTGATCTCATCTAACGTAAAAAAAAGATGTCTGTAACAACCCCTAATCGGTACATTTTCTGGCTTTAGAAGCAAATTACATCCATCTTCCAACTTTCTTTTCCTGCTTTCGGGCGGTTGCTTCCACAGAGACTCTTCTCCTGTGCAATAGTTAAATGCATGCTTTTGTCCCTCTCTGGAGGCACAGTAACATCAGTTATTTTGTCCCTCTCTTTCCTTAATGGTTTGTTCCTGTTTTCACATGCTCTATGTGATTACTATTCCAGGACGAGGAGCGCAATGTTAGTTGGATATTCTGAAACCGAATATAAGTAGGGATTAATTTCCAATCTTGAAATTTTATGTACGTTGTGATGTTTTGTTAATGGTCTTATAGCTGACGGAATTAAGTGTTAATGCTGCTTCTTGCCCACGAGCTGCTCTAGTTGGCACTTGGAAGGCCTATATTTACATGGTGACCATATGTAATCGGTATTGAGATCTTTGGGAATGACATAGGCTTTTGATCTTGGACTTATTGACAATAATGAAAGCAAGGCCCACTAAGTTGCTTCGAGTGAGATGAAACTATCGTATCGTATCCCATCACCAGCATAACGAAGGTGCGATAAGCATCTCAGTCAAGAAAACAATCAGACATTTTGATATTGGATTTGTGAACAATAGACAATTCTAGTTATTTCCTGTATCATTTCCTCCGATTCAAATTCACGTTACATTTTAACCGTACCATCCTTATTATAATTGAGATTACCGAACTTAACTTCTATTGTACAATATTAATTTGAGTTCAAAATAAAAACTTATTATATTAATAATCAGTCGCTAACTACTAAATAATAAATTCCTAATTACCAAACTATGTAATAAATGGCGAGCTAGGATCAAATCACATAAAATTGGGATACAAATGCTATTTTAAATGTTGCAAACAAAGAAAAAAAAATCCTAAAATGATGAAAACAAAACAACTAAGATGCAATAAATGTTAACAAAAAAAAAAATACAAAGCAAATTTAGAAAAGACTAATAACAATGGTAAAGAAGTGGGTTGGAGATACCTTCGGGATTCTGGGATGTTTATTAATCATCGAATCTAAATAAAAGGTACTCTCACTTAGTGTTAACCTATGGACTCGATTAAGCTCTCGAACCTTTAATTTCTTTAAAATAGGCAAAACTAATAAGCTCTAGAAATGCCTCAATCTCTACTATAACCTACAATAGGCTCTATAAGTTCAATAGCGAAGACACATTAGGCACTAAAAACAAATAACTTAGGTCACATACTTATGAACTCGGAAGGTATAACCTTAAAATATGAGATTCTAGATTAGTTGATTAAGTATCCTGACAAATTCAACTAACCTATTGCGACTTCCAAGAATCACTATGGATTATTACATATGGCATGCTCAACCCTAGCCTTGGATTAGAAAGTTACCTAATGGGTGATCAAGCCTATAAGCAACTCTTAATTCATGACGTTTATCCTAAATCCTAAACCAACCTAGACCTACAAGCACCAATTCAAGACAAGTTTAACTTCATTCTTACAATTTCCATCTCTTCATCCTTAATAATATCTCCAAACCTCTAATTAGTCTAGCCACACATGTTCATATTAAGCAAAATAGACATTAAATAAACAAAACTCATACTTAGTTAAATAAAACCAAGGCTAGAAATTATAAATGAAGTAATAAAAACCAAAATTCAACACTAACTTAATAGAAATCAACACTCTTTATGCTAACAAATAACTAATCATAACCCAGATTACAAAATCTAAACTAATTGCATCAAAATAAAAATTCCAACACACATAACTTGCACAAAAACCAAATTAATTGATCATGAACCTAAGAACATGCATATATCCTAACTATTAAACATAAATTAATCAAAAGCATCACAAATAAGCAAAAACCCATAACATAAACCATTAAACATTCAAATATCTAATAAATTCATACATGAAAAAGCACATAAATAAGCTTAAACAACCAAGATTAAAGCTGGAATTTTTGTATAAGGATACATACCTGGAAGGTCAATTGAGCTATAATGTTTGAATGGTCAAAATTTTTGTATAAGGATACATACCTGGAAGGTCAATTGAGCGTCCATTAAATCATGACATACATACATGTGCATGATTGTATAGTCATATGATTAAACAAATTAGTGATTTATGAACTATGTGTGTATTACATGACAATAGACACACAAGATGACTGCCAACATCCAGACATTGCCGGAACATCGAGACAATAGCTTTTTTAGAACGTACTGTGAGTTAACTTAGATGTATAAACTCAATTATATGTGCTTTTGTATGAATTAAATGTTAATCTGAAATGTGTGTTCAACTGATTAATGAATGTTGGACTTAGATCCGAGAAGTTTTTTTTATATGTGGTATGAGTATACTGAAATGAAAGCATGGAATATGAAATGATGCATCTCATCACATTGAATTGCATGATCAGATGAAGGAGTTGTGACTAGAGTGACCGATGTGCAGAAAAGAGCTTTACGCTTAGGATTGTGAAAAAGAGCCTCAAGCTTAGATAATATGGGCTTGATATCCACAAAAGATATAGGTCAGATATGAGCTTGATATCCACAATAGATATGGGATAGTAAATTGCGTTGATAGGCATTTGGTCACAACAAAACAAAAATGAGAATGGAAACCACCCTTGTGCATTTACATATACATCACTACATGTATCATATGATTGAATTATTGAATTGTTTGAAATAGTGAAATACAATTGAAGTCAATGGATAATGTGTTATGATGTGTTTGTAAAAATATGTTGAACTTGATGTACTTATTGAAGTGTGATGAAATGTTATGTGGTATTCAATACTGGATGATATGAAATACTTGTTTTTTTTATGATTTGACTTGAGTGAATACATCAATGATGGATCACTCACTGGGTTTGCAAACTCATCAAAATTGCAATATTATTTTTTCAAGTTCAAGGGAGTTCTAGTCGTTAAGGTTATATAGTAGAAGTCTAGTACTTGCATTTTGGTGACAAGATTGACTCAAAGGTTTGATAAGCTGAATCTGAGGAGTCTAGATAGATGTCTTACGTAATAGCATCCCATTTCATGCTATATTTTTTATACTGAGATTTGAACTCATAAGAATGTTGTGTAATGTATATATATATATCTGGATTGAGAATTGTAATGGCATATGACTCTTATTTTTGTGAATGAAATAGGTAGAAATGATCATCTAAAATGGTTATGGTATGTATAATGCCTTTAATGAGATGGTTTGATTGCTCTAATGTACCATTTTCATAGAGTATGTTCCCGAATATCCCCTGGTATGCTTGAGTTTATGCTCTATGGGAGTGGTATGTTACAACAGGTCTCCAATTTGCTGAAGTAAGGTGTGTAGACAGTTTTAAGTATAAGTTCAAGATCTAAAAATAGTAGGTGACTTCTTCCCTTTTGTTTTGGCCAGTGCAAATATGGTTCTTGGTATTCAATGGTTAGTTTAATTGAAGATGGTGCAAGAAAATTAGCAATAGATGTTAATGATTTTTTGGGTTAATGGGAACAGATATAAGCTATAAGGAGTGCCACGTGGATCACCTCTTGAAGCAAAATTCAAGGTGATGACAAAACAGGAGGGGCCTAAAAAGAGTTTAAATTATAAACTCACAGATATTGACTGGCTTCTTCAATAATATGTTGATGTATTTGCGGAGTCAACTGAAGTGAATCACATGTTAATATAAGACTTATTATACGATACAAATGCACAAGAGGGGGGGGGGGGGGTTGAATTGTGTATTCCCTTTTTAAAAACCCTTCGAAAACGTTTTGTTAAAAGAAACTTGTTCTTT
>JAOSBK010000003.1:8050417-8067060 GCA_027568895.1 Erythroxylum shatona
CTTACCTTTCTTCCCAAATCCAAGTATATTTTTCCAGAGTGATACTTAAAAAAATACCTTATCTCATACCTGATAGTCGAGATCTTTCCTTTGTAAATCGACATAAGATATCTACGTATCACTGGTAGTTTTCAATCTTTGTTAGATAATTTGAACTTTCTCTTCAGTATCTCTTACAATATTAGGCCTGATCATCTTGTTTTCACTTAATTCAGTCCAACAAACTAGAGTCCTACACTTCTTATCATATAGGGCTTCATACGGAGCCACGCAAATAATAGTCTGATAATTGTTGTTATAAGCAAACTCCGTTAAAGAAAGATAGTTATACCCTAAAGCATCTTCCAATATTTGAATAACCCTTTCAAACTATTCATCTGTTTGGGGATGGAAAGCGGTACTAAACTTGACTTGAGTTCCTAAAGCCTTTTATAGAATTTTTTTCAATCTCGAAGTAAATCGATGATCATGATTAGAAATAATAGACAATGGCACCCCATGTGTAATAGCCCAGACCACCCGCTTGCAGATATTATCCGCTTTGGGCATCAGTCTCTAAAGCCTCACACCCTAACGATTTTGTTTCTTCAGGACTTCCTAGGAGATCACCCATCCTGGTACTGCTCTTGCCCTAACACGTTTAACTTCAGAGTTCTGATAGGATCCGATGCGTTAGGGCATAGAAAACGCGTCTGCAAGAAGAAGATATCCATACCCTTATAAAGAGTGTTTCGTTCTCCTCCCCAAGCAATGTGGGAGAGCTACAATCCGCCTCAACAATTAATTTTGCAACTACCTCATTCACGTGCATTTAATGTTTTTAAATGCTGCAAAATTGTGCTACATGCTTACACATGATTATGTGATGATTTATAACAAGTTATTTTTAAAATGATTCTTTAAAATGATGCATGATTATGAAACCATACTTTTGGAAATGGTTTTCAAGGTATAACAAGAATTTGAAAAGCAAATTTTCAAGAAAATGTGCCATTTTAGGCATCAAGCTTACAAGATTTTGAAACCTATGTGTTATGTGGGTTTGTGGTAGTCTCTCAAGAACCGTCACGTGCACGTTGACCCAAGTATAGGCTTCTCCCGCCTACCCGCTAGTGGCATGAAGCTCCCTCAAGGACTCCATCAAGAATTCACGACTACACAGGATCATTTCATTGGAAATGTGTAGTGCGTCATGTTTTGGGCTTACCCAAACCATTTGATATGTTTATGTGTTCATGACAAGTTGATATGCGTGATGCATTCATGATTTGCATACACATAAATTTCTGCATTGAAAATGACTTATAAATGTTTTGCTTGCTACAAATTATAAAATTGTTACCTACGGGCTTTGAGTTCACCCCCAATCTCCTCCCACACATTCAGGTGATGAGCAGGACATCGAGTAGGTCAAGAGGCAAGGCATCACTACTAGTTTTGATTATTTGGTATTTAAAGCAAGTTTGTAAAGCAAGGCTTTAGTTACATTTTGAGCAAATTATGTATCTTTTGTATTTTGGGATTTTGATGTATTAATGTATTTGCAGCTTGAAATGCCCACTAAAACTTTGTAAAACTTTTATCTTTTGATGCAAATGGAATATGTTTGCATATTTACTCATGACTCTCTCAAGTTTGTACGGTGAAAATTTTCAAGTTTCACAAAGAAAAAATTCGATTTCTGACTTCAGGGAGAAATCTGGGTTAATCTAGGTTGATTTAGGCAAATTTGTCTTCTAGTAAGTGGTAAATCTTTCTTTTATCTTTTTAACGGTATTTAGCATGAAAATTTTGGACATCTGAGCTGAAATTCATGATCCTTATAAGGGAAGATGTGCAAAAGAGGAGTTGTATCTTCTGTCTTTTGCTTCTTCTGTGATGACATCATCTCCTTTTGTGTTTCTTTTATGATGACGTTATCTTCTTCTGTGTTTTGCTTCGTCTGTGTTTTGCTTCTTCTGTCTTTTTGCTTCTTCTGTGATGACATCACCTCCTTCTATGTCTCTTCTGTGATGATGTCATCTTCTTCTGTGTTTTGTTTCATCTGTATTTTGCTATCTTCTGTCTTTTGCTTCTTGTCTTTTGTTTCTTCTGTATTTTGCTATCTTCTGTGTTTTGCTTCTTCTGTCTTTTTACTTCTTCTGTCTTTTGCTTCTTCTGTCTTTTCATTTCTTCTATGTTTTGCTTCTTCTGTTTTTTCGCTTCTTCTGTCTTTTGTGATCTTCTGTCTTTTGGTTCTTCTGTCTTTTGCTTCTTCTGTGTTTTACTGACGCGTCTTCTTCTGTATTTTGCTGACGTGTTTTCTTCTATGTTTTGCTGACATGTCCTCTGTCTTTCACCTTCTCCTACTTTCTGTTCCATTTTTGGTCCTTCAAAAGATAGAATCTGACGGCAAGGTTTTTCTCAAAGTTGTAGTTCTCAAAGCCCTCTTTGAAATTGTCCTAAGAGGATCTTAACCCGATATCCCTAATGATAGTTATGCTAATTATCCCAAGGCTGGTGCAAAGTGATTAAGGTCAACGTCTGTTCGAAAATAGTAAAAGTAAGATTGTCTTGGTGGGGGCACGTCACCTTTGCGGGACACGTGTCCAGATGTCACTTAGGGCGTCAGGCTCGCGACTCTCAAGCGGGATGTCCAACACAACAAACCTTTTTATAAAGGCAAGTTGGTGATTCCATCTTTTACTAACTTGCGTGCTACTCTTTTGACTGAAGCTCATGAAATGCCCTTTGGTAGTCATGGTGGCTATTTGAAGATCTTAAAGAGACTTTTTGATCAGTTTTATTAGCCTCGTATAAAGAAGTACGTGAAGTTTCATATTTAACACTGCTTGACTTGCCAATGTAACAAGTATGAAACTCTTGCTCCAGCGAGATTGTTGTAGCCTTTATTAATTCCAAAACATATTTGGGAAGATATCTCCATTGATTTTATAGTTGGTTTGCCAAAATCTCACGAGGTTGACACTATACTTGTATAAGTTGATCGCTTGGGCAAGTATAGCCAAAATTTGTCACTTTCTCATCCATATACTACCAAAACAGTGGTTAGCATTTTCTACAAAGCAGTGGTTCATTTGCATGGTATGCCTTGTTCCATAGTTTCAGATCAAGATTCAATCTTCCTTAGCTCTTTTTGATAAAATTGTTTTGCCTCAGCCAAGCACGCTTAAAGATGAGTACCTATTATCATCCTTAAATGGATAGTCAAACAAAGGTTGTCAATAGGTGCTTGGAAGCTTACTCGTGTTGTTTTGCTCATGAACAACCCAAGAAGTGGAGTTCTTTCTTATGTCGGGTTAAGTTTTCTTATAATACTAGTTTTCATGTTTCCTTCCACACCACACCTTTCAAAGTTGTCTATGCCCGCGATCCTCCTTCTTTGCATCCTTTTGTGAAGGGTGAAACCTCTAATGCTGAGCTAGAAGACTAGTTGTTAACTAGACACGTTATGCTACAATTGTTGAGAGATAACCTCACTAAGGCCTAAGCTTGTATGAAGGTACAACAAGATAGGAAAAGGAGAGAGCTCTCTTTCGAAGTGGGTGCTTATATGCTACTACATATTCAACTGTTTAGATGGAAATCTTTCTCTAAACAGTGCTATAAGAAGTTGTCTCCTTGATTCTGTGGAACTTACAAGGTTCTAAGAAAGATAGGTGCAGTTGCTTACAAGTTGGAATTGCCCCCCGATGCTAGAATTTATCCAATATTCCATGTTTCATTGCTTCGTCTTGCTCATAGCATCCTACCTCCATCCACTCTAGCTCCACTCCCAATTTTTTATGAATGGGAATTTTTGTTGCAACCAGAACGCATTCTTGATCACCGTTGGATATTCGGATAAACTTTGGAGCTTTTGATAGCTTGGAAAGATCTCCTTTTGGAGGATGTCACTTGGGAAGATTGTGACTTGCTAACTGCTCAATTCCTTAATCTCCACCTTTATAACAAGGTGTCTTTCCAAGGAAGAGCACATGATAGACCATTGATCACTTCCTCTAGGAGAAAGTCACGGGTGCAAGAGCATTAATCATTTATTTTTTTATTTGATGTTTATTTTTATTTGTAGCACATGTTTGGAGTGTTCCTCAAGTTTAGGAGTTAGTTGAGACAATTTTGTTTAATAATTATTATTTATTATTATCAAGTTGTTGTTCCTAATTCTATGGTCTGTTAGCAGTGCTCTAGAGATTCTAGGAGTCATACTAGTCACATGTCTTTTTATCATTATAAATAATTCTAATCCCAACCTGTATGGGCATCGAGAAATCAATTAGAATTATTTTGATATTTGGAGATCCTCCTTTATTTGGCTATTAGCTTTCTGTAAGTGAGATTCTTACTTAAAGAAGACTAGAAGAGTTTCTTTTTCCCACACTTACATTTTCCTCCATTAGCCATCTACTAATGATTAAATTTAGCAGAAGCTTTAGAACAACACTTATGGTGAAATGTTCAGTTTTAGAAAAGCAATGCCAATAAATTTGATGAGATTTTGGGGTCTGAATTTCTTTCAATTTAAGTTTGGTATTAGAAAGTGTTTCAAATAGCGATCGTATTATATATATGTATAAATATGATTAAATAATTTTATTTGATCCATATATTTCCTTTTCAATAATAAAACAAATCTTAAACATATTATTTCATCATTTAATAAGTGTCCTATATTAAAAGTTATAAATATAAAAATTGGATATGTCTTTGTTTATTAAAGTTATATAAAGGTTTTCATAAAAAAGAGAATTAAGAGAAAGAAAATAATTTTAATAAAGAATATAAAATTTCCCATCTTTCTACAATAATAATGTCTTCTGCATCAAGATACCCTAACTATTTGTGACAATTATTTATTCAAGAATTTAAAATTATAAATATCAATTATGAATTTTAAAATTATGAATATCAATGTTGACTTAATGTCATGTTTTTATATTTGAGGTATATAAAATTTAGTAATGGGAATGAGAAATGCTTCCATAGTCACTTACTGCAGAGTAGTCTCTGTGAATGAAGAATTGGACGTCCTACAACCTAGGATGTTTTATTTAAAGCACCGACGTTTCTCTGATCAACTCAAGGCTTATGTGAAGAACAATTTAAGCTAATTCGGATTGAGGTGCCAAGAATCTTATCGTATATTTTTTGTATTCATTTTCCCTTGAAAGTTACACGGAAGCAACATGTACACAAGTGTTTTGTAGTGTGAAGCGCTACATCCCATTTCCTCCATTTAGATGAAGGCTGCAGTTGTTAGGGAAAAGGGTTATTAATATACACAAGAATATCTACTGAGGGTGAGGGAGAGAATAGATTTTTTCTACAAGAACTTAAGCCTCTTTTCAGGATTGCATCAGCTCCGGTATTAGCCTTAGTAGGAATGGGAGTTCATCTTTTGAAAATTGCAGCTTTGTTTTTGTCTTTAACTTCCTGTTTTCTCCCTTGTCCTCTGCAAGATCACTGAAAGTTGAGACTGATTCTGTGATCTCATGAACCAGATCCACAATGATTCCTTCAACTCCCATGAGATATTGCACGTATACAACCTCCGGAACGTTGCTGTACAGGCATTTCAATTTTGTTACACGATCTCAAACTTTGTTTGGAGTTTCCAAATCAGGCAAAATGAAGGAAATTAACCAAATCCTTACTTCAGTTGGCCATAGGTAATCAGGGAGAGCTTAGCCTCGCGAATTCTGGCAACTGCTCCTGGATTTCTGAGGATTGCTTTGACTTGAGACACAATACCTTGCAGACCTCCTTCGCTGCAAACCTTAATGGCATCATCCAAAGAATTTCTTCTCATGTCTGTGTAAATTTCACACCCTCCATTGGTTAGGAAGAATACCTGGAGTGCAACAACATTCTTGAGTTCAACTGTGGCTTTAGACATCACTAGTTAAAATTTCCCCTTTTTCTTTCAACGACATTTTGCTTTTCATTTGGCAAGAGAACTACTATAGAAGGACCAATTAGCTTTCATTTCTGACTTGATGATCTGCATTTTTTCATATCTTGAAAAACTAATAGACCATGTTTACAACTACATCATTAATGTTTAAGGAACAAATTTGGGCCAAGTAGTTTGGAAATTGGCTTAGGATTTCATATTTAGCCCAAACGCTGGTTCAAAAAGATATTAATGTATCAACTAACAGAAAGACAACGTACAGGATAGCTTGTTTGCAATTTTCTGATCAACTGAGCTGCATCAGGCTGAAAGCTTGAGAATATAATCTGCCTATCCTTAGCATGCTCAGACACCACCTGTCAGATAAGAAAATGAGCAGATATCAACCGTTGTTTATCCAAAAGATTTAGACTTTCTATACAAAAGAAGCTAGAATAAGAAAGCATGCCTTCAAAATTGCTTCGAGAATGTGTCTAAGTTGTTCCTCCTTGTACGCCAACTGGTCATCAAACTTCAATTCAATATTAAAGCCCACTCTAGTTTCAACTTTCGCCAAACTCTCTTGTAGTGTACAAAGAGGATCATCTTCTTCAACTTTCCATTCAAAGATTGTCCCATCTTTCAATTTCCTGTAAAGAGGCTTTCCGACCTGTAAATTGATCACAAAAATGGGTGAACGAAGAAACCTAATGGGAACGTAACCCTTTGGATGATAAAAGCTGAGGAAAGGTAGGGAGGGAAATATAATTACCTTGCCATCCTCCTCCTGGGGTCCATAAGAAAGAAATTCAGCCAGAGTGATATCTGTAACCCTTTTCTCAATTATAGAACCCTGAAAAACATGCGCATCAACGAAATCAAACGAGACCGGAGAAGAGATTGACCCATTCCTTATATTCAAAGGCGTGAAAGAAACAAATTACCTTTTCTTCGGTGACAATGAAGTTGTCATGAAAAATGACAGGACAACCATCTTTAGTCACCTACAACAAACAATGGTCTCGTAAAAGGATATTCGATTCACCAATATTAAAAAGCAAGAAAAGGGTCAACATCCAAAAACAAGATGAAAACAATGAGTGCTATTCAATTGTGAACAATAGCGAGATTGACTATTCGATTCATCAATAGTAAAAAGCAAGAAAAGGGTCAACATCCAAAAATAAACAATGAGTGCTATTCAATTGTGATCAATAGCGAGATTGACTATTCGATTCATCAGTAGTAAAAAGCAAGAAAAGGGTCAACATCCAAAAACAAGAAGTAAACAATGAGTGCTATTATCAATAGGAAGATTGTCTACATATCATGATCACACTCACAATAAAACAAAAGTCCGGAGAGATTGACTATATATAATAGAGTAAATTTGACTCCATGGTTGAACAACCAATCTAAATTTTATGTTTATCAACTTTGGAATACTAGGTTACAACATAAATGCTTCACTGACGTCTCAACTCTTAATAAAATTATCACAGTAAATATTAATAGAATAAACAAAAGGTAAAATGGACATGCTATTTTCGAGTCTACACTCTACAAGCATCAAAGCTAACAATACAGATGTCTTGAATCAACAAGAAAAAGGCTACGTCACTTCCGTGACCACTGGGGACATTCGATTGCCACGTGCAACGGAGCACCTCTAACCGGAGAGTCTCACCACAAAAACCAGACTCAGTAGCCATGTCCAGCAAATAAACGGTAATTGGTAAAACTTCGAACACCATGATGAAATGAACGAAGAAAATTAGGGAAGAACCGTCAAGGATTAACCTTATTCATACCTGAACGTCAAACTCGATGAAATCCAGATGTAACTTAGCGGCGACGTTGAATGATCGAATAGAATTCTCCTTGATAGCCTTCATTCTCCGATCGGATGATTGCAACATGTTCATGCCACTCCCTCTGTGTCCCACAACCACAAACTTGGGGAACTTGAATGGGTTCTTCGAGTCTTCACCTTCATGATCAAAACAAACCGAAATCAACAATCAACAAACACAAAATTTCAACCTTTTTATACATATACGAAAAGGGTTGTTACAAGAGATGACATTGAGTGAAGCGGGTGGAAGAGATAAGCGCCAATGCGACATTTTCAGGGACTTGATCGAGGTTAGGCACATCAGAGACATGAACGGCTTTAAGGGCCATCTCTATATGGCTCCAAGATTCAAACTTTGAACAATGAAAAGAGACGCACTGGTCTTTTCCAATCCTGTTCCACCACAAGAAAATTTAGCCACGGAAGTGGAAGAGTATATAAAGGCTGGCCATTAACATCTAAACTTAACCAAATCTATTATAATTTTGTCCTGCACTTATTTAGAGGAAGCATATTCGTGTCAAGAAGGGTCCAGAGTAAAGATATTTGATAGAATTTTAGACAGAATATTCTTGCAGAAGATGGTTAATTTTAGCAAGGTTATCATTAACAAAAAGAGAATTGCGGGTTTCAAGCACAACTTTTAAACTATATTTATGGATCTAATCCTCATCTCTGATGATCTAAGACAAATGGAACTTGGCCATTTTATAGTTAGATAACGCAATTCACAACCATGCTACTGTGCACACGTGTATACTAAATCAATGGAGATTAGAGAGTAACTACTGCAAGCTTCTTCTTCTTCTTTTTTTTTTTTCCTGGAATTTCCTACTACAAGTAGTTGTTACTTCTTACCTGAGTACAGTCTTTTCGCCTTTTCCATGTTTTGCTTTTGGTGGAGAAGGAAGCTAGTTTCTGCATTATTATTCTTAGCACATACATAAATTTTTAGCTTAGTTCCTTAACGAGTGGTTGACGAGATACGAATATCCATAATGTTTGAGTTTTAACCATAAATTAATAATTTCACAAGAAAGTGTACCAACGGCTACCCTTGTATTTTAATTTCAATCTTCTAGATTGTTTTAGATATGCCTCTTCCAGAAAGAGGAACTGAAAACCCCGAACTACTTACAAGCCAACCTCCGAGTTTTCTGGAGAAAAAATGAACTTTCTGGACGTTATCCGTGACGTTGTACTAGAGTCATACTTAATAATTTTCTACTACGGTTCACTATCAATTAATATAATCTTTTGTAAAAAGATATTGTTTTAATATAAGTATTATATTAATTTAATAATTTTCTACTACGGTTCACTGTCAATTAATATAATTTTTTAATGGTGACAACAAAAATTAATTCTAAGTTAATTAATTATACTTTTATTAAGAAATTTGAATCAACTTAATTATAATTAAGTTTAAAATAATTATACATATCATTAATGTAAATATTTTAAAAATAATTCTTCGCTTATTATAAAGATTTTGTTCTAATACTAAGCAAATTAGTTACTAATATATTCATATTTATATTTAATTTAAATTTCAATTAAATGTAAAAATTTTAAATAAAAAACTTATCTATTTTCAGTCATATTTAACAACGTGCATATTTAATAATTTGTAATTATATTTATAAAATTCTCTTGTATAATACCTACTGAAAAATCATAAGAAATTGAAAAAATATCAATTACATTCAATAATATATGATTAGTAAAAGGAAAAAATATTTTTAATATGCAACTTTAGCCTAATTATTAAAACTCCATTTGTAACACTATAATACATTAACTTTCATTTTGTATAAAATCTAACTGTTAGTATGTTAAATAGATTCAACACCTATCACTGACCTAATGTTAGAATCTATTAGATACTTTCGTTAAGCTTATATACGTGATATGCCATGTATATAATGTTTTAAACGACATGACATAAAGATATTAGTATATTTAAAAAGAAAAAAAATTAAATTATTGTTGTGACTGTGTAACATTACAATTCATCTACATTTCAATTTAGAGAAACTTTGAAAATTAATTAAAAAGGAAGAAATCACAAAATTGAAGTTATATCATATTATAATTAGAGAATTTCTTTTGAATTTTGAAACTGATATAATATTCTAACATCTCCACTTATTTGTGATGTGTTTTTTTGAAAAATAATGGGTAGTATTATATACTAGATCAAGCGTCATTACAGCAGAAATGAAATCAGGGGCAATAGAACTCCAATGAGAGCCAGAAATAGAACCAGATGCCGCCAAAACTTGATTCACTGACCTCTTAATATGAGAAACAACGATAGATCTAAAATGATTTAACAAGCTTTTAATATCGGAAACTAAACCACCAAGGTAGGAGCCATTTTGTTTGCCACGAACTGTTGCTACCAATTCCAAGCAATCTAATTCAACTACAATCCATTTATCAACAACAGCGCCCTTCAACCAACTAAGCGCCTCCCGCAAACCAACTGCCTCAGCGATAACTGGGTTTTCAACCATACCACTATTGCACATACCGCCACCGACACAACAGCCTAGATGGTCTCGGAGGATCCATCCCGCACCTGCTGCATTGGAGTCATGTTGAAACATGGAATTAACATTTAATTTCAGAGTACCTTCAGTAGGCAGCTCCCATTTCAATGGGGACAACTCTGCAGTAGAGAATACGTCAACTTTTCGTGCTGCCACTGCTGCCTTCCACTCTGAAACAAGACGGTCAACGGCGGTACAAATTGTGGCAGCTGAGGGTCGTCGCTGGTGTCAGATAAATTCGTTTCTGGATCGCCAAATCTCCCACATAATTGCCACACCTCGTTGCTGTTGCTCCATTGTCCAAAACAGTAGAACGTTGTGCAGCCATTGTTGGAGAGACTGTACATTAAAACTAACCGATAGTCTGCTCCAACACCAAATGGCCCTAACAGAGACACAATCAATTAATACATGGCAAAGTGTTTTGACTTGCTGGTAACATAAAGGACAAACCTCATCAATGTCAAAACGCCGATATCGTAACCTTTCTTTCACCGGCAAAAAACCACGAAGGCAACGCCATAAAAATTTTAGAATCTTTTTTGGTAAATCTAGCTTCCATAACCAGCGCCATGGTAGAGTCAATAAGGACTGATGAACAGGAAGTCGTCGCATCATCAACCTATAGCCACTTTTTACAGTATAAAGGTCACTTTTATCGCCCATCCAAGTCCAAACGTCATTACAATCATATCTAAAACAAGGAATTTTCTTAACAGCAGCCACTTCCTTAGTGGATAGTAATAAATCAAGCTTCACCGAGTCCCGCTACCATCCATTCTCACTGTGAAGGTCAGCAACAGTGAGTTGCTCCCTGTCTGTAGTGTTTGTCGAATGAATTCGGAAACTAGGTATTTCCACGGTATTTCGACTCCTTTCCCAATTGAACTTATTCCCCATAAAACCAGCATCCATCAAACTGCAATCCTCCACCGCGTTGCGAAACCCTTCAATCCTCCAATTCGACTGGCCATAAGGACCTGTTTTTTCATCAAAACTCAGTAGATCATTAAAGTCCCCCTGTACTGTCCAGGGGAGCCTCGAATTAGTAGCCAGAAAGCATAAAAGGTTCCAAGAAGCATACCTTATACTACGTTCAGGGTAGCTATAAAAACCAATGAAGCAAAATTCGGGCAGGCCTTGCATATGGACTTTTACATCGATGTAAGTAGTATCATAACCTAAGAACGAGCACATATTCTTCTCCCGCCATAATAACGCTAGGCCACTGCTCAAACCCCTGGGTTTCACAACAAACCCACCCTCAAAACCTAAGCTCCGTTTAATTCGATTCAACTGATTCCACTGGGTTTTTGTTTCCATTAAGAAAACAAGATTGGGCTTCTTAGATAAAACAACAATTTTCAGCTCAATTACCGTCGGTTGGTTCCCAAGCCCCTGACAGTTCCAGACTAAAGAACTCATATGGCCTGGCGGGCCTAGAGACCAGGACCCACCTCCAACAAGTTTTTTGAACTTTCGAAATTAATCGGGGGAGCAAGTGAATTTTCCTCGGCCAAAGATTGGGGAACCAACATATCCATCCTTCTACGTTTGTAATCGTCAACAACTAAGCCAATCATGTCCTCCTCCTCGATCACCCTATGATGGGGAGTTGCCGCATCGGCTACAACCATTTTACCCTTGTCTATCGTTGGAGCCTGCACAACCTGGGAGGTTTTTAGAGCCACAAAGGGTTCAGGAGATGGTTGAACCCCGAGCTCCTGTAGCTCCCAATGCCGGTTGTCTATGTCAACTTGCTGGCCACCAGTTCGAATTTCTTCCTCCGTCAACAACCATTTCCCGCCAGCATTGGAGCTTCGACGAGTCTTAGCTTGTAGTGTTAGACCATAAGTAAACAGACTTCTATCAAAATGCGGATAATCCATTAGCTTGGAGCAGAACTTATCAGAGTGGCCAATTAATCCACAAAAGAAATAAAAGGTTCCCAACCGTTCATATTTAAAACGAACCCACTCCCATACACCCTTCGGATTCTACATCTGAATTCTTCTTTTGAGAGGGCGAGTAACATCCAACAGAACCTTGATTCGCATGTACTCCTTCCAGACTAAAGTGAAATTTCGGTTATCAGATTGCACAAAAGTACCAATGTAGTTACCCACCTCCTGTAATGCATGTTCCGATTGGGATCTAAGTGGGTAGTCGTGCAATTGGACCTAATATGTAGCCTTGATCAACGGAACTTGCTTAGGGTTTGTGCCCAGAGGAACCTTTGCTAAAATGATCAAGTTCTGCATAAAATTCCAAGGTCCACCGTCCACAACCTGCTCCATGTCCATCTGATGCATAAACTGGATTAAAAAAGCATTATTGCCCAAATCTTTCATCAACATGCCTTTCACTGGTCTCCACACCGCTGCCATGGTCTGCTGGAAGGCAATGAAATTCAAAGGTTTATCTGTTACCTGATATCACCTCCTCTGCAGTATCCTCCGTACCATCCTACTGCATGAAGTCGACCTTGCCCTGTTCTTCATCAAGGGTTAAGCTCTTGTAAACTTCATTCACTAGAGCAGTAGCCGAAGAAGTGTCGAAGCTCTCCGCCATAATGGGTAAGGATGGGTTCTCTGTAAGAAGATCATGAAGTGGGTAAGAGAAGAAAACAAATGGAAGAGGGGCGAAAGAAGAAAAGAAAAGGAAGGATCGAGAAGGGCTTATGAAGTATGAAGAAGAAAACCTTGCATTGAAACAAGAGAGAAGTAACGTTTTGTCACATAGGAACAAGAGCAGAGCTATTTTCCAGTCACCAACTACTTCAAACCACCATATTTTGGTCTCCAAATGACCCGTGAGAGGGGTTCCTGACTTTAAAACTAATAGATGAATTGACTATTTTAATGATTATGATAAATTCATATGACAAAAATTTCATAACAAACACAATAATAATAAAAGTAAATAGGGAAGGAGAGACAAAATTGATTTATAATAGTCAACCAAATAACTCTTGCCTAACATGTTGGGAACCTCGAGCTTGCTTTCGGAGCCCAATATTCGGAGCCATAATCACTGAGCTTATTCCAATGAAGTCTCCTTAACGATCTTCGATTCCTCTTCTGCTCTAATGCCACAACTATAGAGTCCCGCTTAAATCTGGGACCCAAACCTTGTAAAATCATGAAACTACGCAGATTATCCTATATGGTTATTTCCATGAACCTTTATTAGACATCATCCCACAAGGGTGGCATGCCTACAATGGTCAAACATAAAAACAAACTCAACCATCTTAACCAAGAAGCCAATTACGATCATACACAACCGAAACTATTTCAATCTATCATTTCATTATTAAAGTAAAAGAGTTTGAAAAAGACTTTATTTACATATCAAAAGCCACATCATTGGCTTATTACAAAAATACAAAAATAGCAAAATTGGAGAAATTTCCTTAGGCTCTTGATCACTTGATCTCTTAACTATCAGCTAAAGAGGGAACAGAAAGAGGGTGAGCTTGACAGCTCGTGGGTAACAGTTTATAACGGAAAGATAAGCAAAACCTTTGAAACTATTTTATTTGTCATAGAAAATTTTCATTAAGTTCATAAAGCACTTGTTTCTAAAAATTCTCATCATGTAGATAAAATCTCAAACTACAGAACATGAATATATCAAATTTGTTCACGTAACATAAACACATTAGAATAGTTTGGGAGGTCCATAAACAGAACGTACTACACATTTCTCAAAAGGGTCCTGAGTAGCCGTGAACAGAACGTACTAACGCAATGTCACATAATGGTCTTGCGTAGCCGTGAACTTATGAGAGTCCATGAAGGAGCTCCATGCCACTAGCAGGCAGGCGGGAGAAGCCTTTAGTTGAAGTGCACTTGACAACAGAATGGACCAAATCAAACCCACATAACATGCATTTCATATCTTGTAAGCATATTGCCCAAATTGGCACTTTTTCGAAACTTGATTTTTCATAAACATAAGATATTTCGAAAACATGATTTCATAAACATGTTATCTTTAAAAAAAAAATCACTTTCAAAGTCTTTTCATAAATCATCACACGATTCATATAACAACATATTGCAATTTCTCAAATCATTCAAAAGCAATAAATGCAATACTTATGATGCAATTTAATATCATTAAAACTTCTATGATTTCAAAGAAAACATTTAGTGACTTATTTACTCTATTATAAACATATACCCACCTTGATTTCCTTACTTATGGACTTGGTCAAAAATGCCTCTTCTATTGTTCCTCTTGTCTCTTTGATCCCTTTATACAATAATAAAAATCTCACTCAATAGGGTTTTCAATTGAAAATCCCTCAAGCACAATCACTAAAATTATTTCTAGAATACTTAAACCCAAGTATTTTCTAAACTCCATGAACTAAAGTCCTTTCAAAAATCCAAAAGTTTCAAAATGATTTTACCTTCATTCTTCACCAAATGAAAGGATCCTTAGCTCAAAGGGAAACTCTTCTCTTCCTTTACTTGTTTCTCTTCTTGAACAACCTCAAAATCTCTCTTGAAGATTAACACAATTGAAACCCTAACTTGTTTTCTCTTCTTTCTCTCCTTTTCTTCTTCTCTTCGTATTTCTCTCTCTTCTTCATGACACACTCTCTCTTTCTCTTCAATTTTCATTCTTCTCTCTTCTTAAAATGCAAGACAGCACTTTTTCTTCCAATTATGCCCTTAATGATCGAGAAATATCTCATTTGTCCTTCCATTTATGCCTTATGTCTTTTATGTTTAAGTTTCTTGCCAAAAGTACCCTTGAACATTCTGACATAACACTTTCTTCTAGACAAATGTTCCCCATTGTCTTAAGTTTCTAATGCCACCAAAATCATTCAATTTGGTTCAGACCTCTAAAAGTATTGCCCTAAACATTTTTGGACTATTCTTATATTGAAATAGTACACTATACTTAGATTCCTCCCAGAAATTGAAACTCTTAGAGACTGAATTAGATTTTAATTTCTTCATATCATTTGTAGCTCCATGCCTCTCTTTTATCTTGAAGCAAGAATCATCTTATTCGGAGCTATACCGATGAATACATCGTCAAAATACCGAAGTATGTTTAGTAAAACATCTCATTCATACTCTTCCAACTGATACCCTTACTTTGATTCAATCCCTCTTTTCCAAATCAATACCAAAAGATATCAAAATCTATGGAGGGATAGAAAAAATGTGTTAAAAAACTATTGGTTCAAGAATCACTTCATTTGGAGGTCAGAAAACAAAGTTATGATTGAAAGAATCAAACATGATTTTGCCCCCAATCATATTGAACCTATCTTGGGACAATTGGCATAAATCTCACTAAAGATGTTAGATTAAGATCATATTAAGATGGTTTTAAAGAGGAATCTAAGATCTACAACTTTTGTGAAGGACTTGAAAACATATTCTATCATCTGAAGGGTCAAAATGGACCAGACGATAGGATCAGATGAAACCAAATGAAAAAAATATTGGTGTTATTGACGCAAGGAGTGGAAAATTGTGAGTAATTTGAGGTATATACATATTAAGGAATTAGTTAAGAAAGTGGACGATTAAATAAGTGATTGTAAGACCGACTGAGTCTATTGACTATGGTCATTTGGAAGAATTTATTCGAGTGAAGAAGTTACTTGGGAGACTGATTAAAGCATTAGACAGCATTACCTCTATTTGTTTGATTATTCAGGTAAGAATTTCGAGGACGAAATTCTTTAAGGGGGAGAATTGTTGGATCCCGAACTTTTCTTGAAAGTTAGAACTATTAAATGAGAAATTGTTGGTGTTTATTCATGTGTAAAGAAGAGAAGAATTCTTGAATTTGAAATGAAGTAGAAAAGATAGTCATGTACAAGATGGGTTACGTGTGAAATGATGGAAGTTATAAGTGAAACTTGTTTATTGAGTATGCTTCTGTATTTTAGCCATAACATTTTCTCTAGTTATCCGAATGAGGTGATTCTTAATTTGGATTAAACTAGAGAAATAAGGCTACATCTTATCTGATGAAATCGAGTTCTCATTTGGTCTTGAAGAATTTCAATTTTTGTATGGAAGTTGAGCACATAATATTGTTTTAGTATAAGAATAGTTTGGAAATGTTTGGGATATAACTTTCAGATTTCTGAACCAAATTGAATGATTTTTGTGTCATTAGAAAACTAAGACAATAGGGAATATTTTTCTAGAAGGAATTGTTATCAAATTCCTTCAATTTTCCCATGATCATTAGTCAAGAAATTAGAAGTATAAGATGTTAGCTATAAAAACAAAGGAGGGTAAATATGGAAAGACTACTTAAATGAGGGGCAAAATGGGAAAGACAACTAAAATGTTGT
>JAOSBK010000003.1:8108992-8125721 GCA_027568895.1 Erythroxylum shatona
ATAATTTCTTAACCAATTCTATACATTTTATTATTATCAAAACATAAGTAGGATTTAATTTGTCAACCACCATTGGTTCAACAGTGTTCCATCGGTAAATATAATCGATTTTACTGACATACTTCTTCTTTCTATTGGTAAATATTTTTAAAAAATTTTAAAAATCCTAACATTAAATTTTATTTCATGATCTTATGGTTAATGCATAATTTGAACAGTTATAAATTATCTGTGCATAATATTTTGATTTGTTTATACATTTAATTTGTTTAAACAGAAAGTTAATTGATGATATAAAGTTAAAATTATCTTAATTGATAATAAAACATTAAATTGTACATAATAAGTATTTGAAATTCAAATAAAATGGCTACAAGTATACTATTGATTTGGTGACCGCGAATACTCTAATTGCTGCGGTGAGGTGCTACCCCTCCCCTTCAACTTATCCATCTTATTACGGAACTGATCTATGTGCTCCATCGACTGTTGTAATTAAGTTGCCAATGTTTGCACTATGCTCCAAAGCTCATTGACTTCTTTGGTTGTTGATCGTCTACTAAATGTTATTGTATTGGATGTGGAGGATTGTGAATAACATGTGTTTGCAAATGAAGATCCTTCCACAGTTGTCCCCACCACCCATAGCATCAAGATATGCCTGACTCTCATCAACAACCTCAAAGTGCTAAGATGGTCATTAAATGCTTTCTTGTATTTGGTCTTATTAGGAAGTAATGTTTATATTAGTAAGTGATAATTATTAAGAATTAATATTAAAGAATAAATTTCACATACATTAAGTTCTCTACGTCGAGTGTTGACGAATATTACACCATCAAACTTCTTAGTGTGAGTGCACAAAAAAAGCTAACAGGGTGTAGCCTCATGCCCATAAAGTTTTCCTAAATAAGAATAAAATGTTATCAGTCAACTAGAATTTATAAAAATTTCTGCGGAGTTTCCTCTATTTTTATGATATTTACCCCCTGTTAAACAAAGAAATTCACTTAACAACATAGTCATATATGGCACCAAACATTTAAAACATTATCATTCTCCATAATTCACATATTTTCATTCCAAAATTTACACATCAATTTGAAATGATATACAAAAAAGTAAAAAAAATAGAATATAAATGTAAAGTGTAAATACTTACAAGTATCTCTGCAAGCTCATGGTGAATAATAGATCCTCCCGTATGTATGGGAAGACTCTCTCCCCTCGGTCCTCCACTTTTAATGGTAGAATTATGCTCTAAAATGGACATTGCCTCAGGCGATGTCCAATACTACTGCCAACGACTCCATATTTGTTTAGAAATATAAAGCAATGGTACACCAACCTTGTGTATTGCACTATCAAAGTCCTGATAATATGTACATGCTTGTCTTTCTCATCAATGATCGCATCAAATTTATATTCCCAAAAAATTCTTTTTGAAATAAAAAATTCGATGAATACTTATATGTAATTATATTTATCTAATTAATATATAAAAATCAACTAAAAAAATAATATTTTTTTATTGTACCTCAAACTCCTGATAATAAAATTCCTTTGTAGCCTAAGAGATATTCTTCCATACATGACCCTCAAGATCAATCTTCTCCTTAAATTTGGATGTCATATTTCTTGAGCACAGTCCAGACAAAATCAACCTAATATAAAAACAAGTAATTTTATACCATTTTTAAATTTTAAACCCATAACTTAATTATAAACATATAGTGTTTCATGTATTTTCACTTACAGATTGTTGACAATTGTTACGTAAGTTCTTCCATCAGATCCCTTAGCTCCAGGCTTGTGGCTGCCTCCTTCATCCGCATCTTTTACCCCTGATATCTCTGTCGCTATAGGGTTAGTGGATGATGTAGGGGTGGTGGATGGTATAGCAACAGGTACGGAAGGTGATGCCTCATCAGCAAGTGTAGTAGCTAGAGGGGGAATAGGTGATTCAGTTGTAGCTACAGAATGTGATGATTCACCTGGACAGTAAGTACCTCTGAATTATTGTATGACCTGGGTCACATTATATCATGCTTTCTCTTTGATGACATATTTCAACCTAAAATTCATATTTGATTGAATTTTTTAAGAAATATAAGAATTTGAATTCAATATTTTACACAATATATTGAAAAGGAATAATTGATTTGATGAATATAATCGTCAATTACAAACACAAATTAATCGCTATCATCACTTAATTGTAAATTAAAATCATCTTTTTTTATGAAGAATAAAAATCAAACTCAGGCTTCTCTTCAGATCTCTGGCCCTTGACATCCTCTCCAGATGAAATTTCAACATATTCATTAAATGGATTGTTCAAAGATTCATTATCATCATATGTGACAAATGGATTTATTTAATAAACATCTTCCTGAAACGCTTCACTTTCAATTCTCCGTTCTCCTTTTCTATGTGATTCAAAAACACCTCTAAGTTTAACTTTGTAAACGTCCATCCAATATGACTTATCTCATCGTAAGCTAGGAAAAGGAACATAATACACTTGAATCACTTGCATTGCCAACACGAAAAGTTCAAATTGTCTCAATCTTCTTCAGTTGTTGATTTCAACTAGATTGTATCAGCTCTTACCAACATTTAGAGTCGGATCAAACTAGTCACACTTAAATATTACACTTCACTTTATTAGCAATATAGGGTACTCAATTTCAATTATATCAATAACTTTACTATAGTAATCTATCAATTCTCCCTATATTCAAACTCCACTATTTATTATTGACATGTTATGACTATGATATTCTATATGATATTTGTATCCATTAACGAAATACACCAGATACGACTTAACAATTCGTAAAGGTCCCTTCGTAAGATCACATATGAACTTATTCTCTATTAGATTTTCTAAAGCCAATATAAAAGAAATTATCATATCAAACATTATAATGTCATTTAAACACTTAAATCTTATAATTCAATCATTTCAATAGTTGTAAGTGAAAACTTACATATTTTTCAAACCATCAAGGAAAGTATCTTCCAACTTCTTTATTGATATCATTCTGTATTTTCTCGGGCATTAGCTCATATAATAATTCCTCGTATAATCTAAAAACATTATTATGTATTTCAGTTATGAATAACACTAAATTTTGAAACCCAAATAATCAATTTCAACTTACTGTATGAAAGGTTGAACCTCTTGACAGTTTAATAAAATGTAACCATGGGTAGCCTTAACTTCTTCCTCTATTAATGTTCTTCTTGTTAAATGTCCATATGTTCATTTAGTGTATGTGAAAATTGATAAGTTACCATTAGCATCACTCGTTCCTCCCCATCATCACTATAAAGTGTGATTATGGGCTCAAAATAATTTGAATAAAATGTACTAGCTTCCTCCATTCAACTCTAGCCTTGTTTTTGACATTTTTCTTCAAGTGATGTAAATACCTATATTAGCACATAGGGTTATTACAATTTAGTTATTAAAACATGTTATTCCTTCAATTATAATAATTTTTGTTGAATTACCTCTCAAACAGATACATGCATTGATATTGAACTGAACCGTCTAGTTTTGCCTTGTGTGCTAAATGCACAAGTAGATGATGTATATATTCAAAGAAATTTAGAGGAAAAATTCCTTCTAACTTGCACAAAATTACTGGAATTTCCTTTTCTAGTTTTTTCCATTTCAGCCAACTTGATTTCAAATGATGTTAAATTTTTTTAAAACAAACTTAATTCCTTTATTACTTCCCAAACCTTATTTGGTAGCAGCTTCCAAAATGCAATTAGAATTAGCCTTTGTATAAACTCATGACAATTATGACTTTTCATCCCAAATAATTTGTACTTCCTCAAGTCCACACACCTTGACAAGTTTGGAACATAATCATCGAGAAACTTTAGGCTTTTTAACCATTCACACAATTTCCTTTTGTTTTTTGTCCAAAGTATAACATGCTTTCGGATATTTACGGGTGTGAAGATCTTTATGTAACTCATTCCTTCTATAAAAAAGCTGCAAGTCGGCTCATGATTTTACATTGTCTTTTTTCCTCCTTTCAATGTTCATTATGGTATTAAACAAAAGTTCAAAAATATTTTTTTCAAAATGCATCACATCTAGATTATGACGTATCAAATTAGTTTTCCAATATGACAAATCCCAAAAGATGTCTCGTTTTCTCCAACTAATGTTTTTACTAATGCTTGTATTAACTAACTTCATCAGCTTCAAATTCGGTAACTTTCAGCAAGCCTAATTCCTCAATCTCCTACAAAATCTCTTCACTAACTTTGTGAGGGGGAGGAGGTGTTTTACCATCCTATTCTTAATGAAAAAAATTTTATTGCGTCTAAATGGATGATTTGGAGGAGGAAATTTCTTGTGATTATCAAGTCAATATGTTTTGCCCCCGTTTGGAAGATAAAATGCATCAAAATCATTGTCACAATAAGGACAAGTCAATTTTCTTATTGTGCTCCATCCAGACAACATGGCATATGCCAAAAAATTACTAATGGTCCATATCAAAGCTTCTCTCAACATAAAATTTTATTTCAAAGATACATAATATGTCTCAATACCATATTCCCAAATATGTTGCAATTCAGATATCAATGGTTGTAAGAATACATCAATTTTATGATTTGGATTTGTTGGCCTTGGTACAATCACTATCAAGAACATATATGCCTCTTTCATACACATCCATGGAGGTAAATTATAAAAAGTAATTATGATTGGCCATGATGAATATACCGGATGAATTGACCAAAAGATTAGAATCTATCCATCAATAATCCCAACTTAACATTTTGACTTTCAGCTGCAAACTTATAATGGGTGTCATTGACTTGTTTCCATGCTAGTGCATCTGATGGATGACTCATTATTCCATCTTCCTGTTCGTGTTCATTATGCCATCTCATGGGAGATGCAATAACATGAGAAGCATATAGTCTTTGAAGTCTCGGGGTTAGCGAGAAATAATGCATCCACTTTTAGGGTACTAATTTCTATTTTATATAATGCTTTCTAGGCTTGAGCCTAGATTGACTACAAAATTTGCACTCTTAAAATTTCACATCATCTCTCCAATACAACATACATCCAAATTTGCAATAATCAATCTTTTCAACAAGCAAACCAATACCCTTAATCAGTTTCTTCATATTGTAAAAACTATCAATCATTGTATGATGACGAGACAATTATTCATTATACCATTCAAGAATTTTATCAAAACTATGATAAAAAAATGCCCTTTAGACTTTATGTTCAATATTCGAGCAATTGAAAGCAATTGAGTCATTGTTGCACAATTTGGCCATAAATCTTGGTTAGCTAAGTGTGGCTAACTCAAAAAACTATTTAGCATATGGATTTGGTTCTTCTTCAAGATTTTCTATATTTTCCTGAAAGGTAACTGACTGCATCATAAACCATTTACACGTAAGGATTTTCATTTGCATCCACATTATTTGTTCTAAAGCCACTCCCCCTTCAAACTCATTTAAATTGACAGATGATTGTACTTGATTACCCTTTGAGGTACTACAAATCAATGTTCTCCATGTTGTGTCCATTCAAAATAATTAGGGACAAACCCCTTTTATAGCAAAGGCCCATTAACTTCATCAATAAGAAGGAAACAAATGTATTTGCACTTTTTATATAGATACCTGATCTTTGGGCCATCCATATATGTAGGTTGAGAACATGCATAATGAATAAAAGCTTTAACTCCCTCAACAAACTAAGGATTAATGAAACCATAAGGTGTTAATCGTCTATACATCCAAGATCTATTAACATTACTCATTTTTGCAAAACTGTTAATTTCAAACAGTGATTCCATTGTTAATATCCTTCATGTTTTCCGAAGTTTACAGAACATCTAAACTTTACATAACATCCCCTATGTAATAACCAATTGAATTAATCACCAAAGTTTACACTTGTGAATAAAAAAAACAAGTTTTTGTTGTGACTCCTAGGCTCGTGGTATTTTTCATCGATAAGCCTCATGAGAGTTGCATCACGAGTTATAGGTTAAGATTTATGGGTTAAAATCAAAATTATTTATTAACTGAGGATCTATTTTTTTGTTTGTAATCATATATGATAGAAGAGAATTCAAAGATGCAGTTAAGGACGTGAAAGGGAAAATTCTTGATCAGCTCGATTTGATACGGGAACATAAAATGACTTAATTTTATAAAGTTGAAATTTTTATTTAGATGGTTTAGATATTGCTATTGAAATATAAAATTAATGTTAGAAGTTTGATATATAACCTAAATTAATTATGTACTAGTAACAAATATAATAAGTAAAGATAAAAATATGAATACTTTGATAAATAAATTATTGTAACATATACAAATTATCTAATATGTTTAGAAGAATATTATTATTATATTAAAAAAGATATGTGTAATCGCACATGAAAAGTAAAGAGAACGTAATCATGTCAGAGAGCATTAATGAAATAACCCATTGAAATAATTCAGATGTTTAGATCTATAAGTCACACTCATCTGATATTAATTCATTGGTAAACCGAAGTTCATCCCACAAACAAGTTTTGGTTGGTGTAGGCCATTTACATTAAAAATGCAGGAAGTTCAAATGGGAAATTCAAACCACAAACAAATACCCAAATTAAACCAAGTACACCAAAACTAATAAATAACAAAACTCACTTACCTCAACCGACACACGAAAGAAGTCACTGAAACACGTGAAACAAGAAGATGACAAAGCTAGAGTGAGCTGACAACCAAAGAAGATAACAAAAATAAAGAAAAGAAGAGAATGAATTTTGAAACAGTACGCAAATTAATATAAATTCATGTTTAGAAGTCTTAGTTATAGCATCTGATTGTCGCCATGTCGTGCAAGAAAATCCAGTCATTTTCCTTTTAAAATATAAAAAGGATGATAAAAGTTCTCTTTTCAATGAAATAAAAAGATGCAAAATAACTATGCTGCAAAACATAAAAACAAATAAAAATTCAATTATAATGTGTGGAAAATCATTGTTGACATTATCAACAGGCATAGGAAATGAATGTCAAAAATGAATACTTGCTAAAGCTTCTCTTCAATCTCCTTTAAAATAAAAATATTGCCAAAAAATGGGTTCATACAACCAAGTAATAATCACGAAGAGCTTAGCCAAGAATCTTAAGTAATTGAAAGAGATCATAAATCAACTGGATAAACTTGCAAATATTACTTTTAGGTATTTTCCACTGAATTCCTTTAAATAACATCTTAACAACTGAGAGGCAATAATATATACATCCATAACATACTTATTACTGAATAAACAATACAAGAAATGAAAATTTGTGGCCATGGAAGAACCTGAAACTTTCAGTACAAAGCATAATCAAGCAAGGCCAACAGAACAAGATTCTGAGCATAGAATAATCCCACTTGGCAAATTTTGGGGATATATTATTAAGTGTTAATAACTCTTTTCGAACAAGTTCTGATGATTGAGGAGCTAAATAAATATGATGATCTTGCCAAATGATAAGTTTTCATGTAGAAGGTCCTCGATGTTTACATTAAACTTTAAAATTAAGGTTTACCTAATAGAACATGTGGCGTGCCTAACTACAAATCTTTTTCTGTAATGACTGGTTGAAATACCAACAATCCAACAGTTAGGTATGATTTGAGAATGAAGTATACCTTTCAAATGGTTTAATCAAATTAAGTGGTGTGGTGTGCATCACCAGTGTTAGATATACTAATCTCAAAAATGGCCACAGCTATTGGTTCCAATTTTTGCATTTACAACATCGATACTAAAAGAGGTTAGGTTTTACAAGATAGGTTCTAGAGGCTTCAATATTCTCCTTAGTGGTATTCATCGTACCTTAAATACATCTCATATGAGAGTTTCATTTCATCACCGGCCCTTGGTTTCCCCAATGATTATATCGGAGGAAAAGGAAACAAAAATGTGACGCTTGATTGAGTGTCAAACAAATTGCTCATTGTCATGACCCATTATTAATTCATTGTTTTTACCACAAGAATCGGTTGAATTTAGAATTGATCCAAGACTTCCACGAATGATCTAAACTACACAGTCCAAGATTCTGAAAACGAAAAACCAGGAAAAGGTTTCAGACAATAAGTGACCATTCTGATACCTATTCCTCAAATTGAAGTGAACAATTCCAAATGTGGACAAATTCAAAATGTTTTTGGGTAATGAACTCATTTCTTAAAGCCATAAACTATTAAGTTTCAGAAGAAATAAAGTCAAAATATAAGTTCAATGTCTTATACAGTGCATAAAATATTTTAATTCTTCAACTTTAAATTCCCAACTTTTCATTGTTCTAAGCATTGATTTTTTTCAAGAGAAAATAAAAAGGCAGAAGAGTTAATTAGTTAGAGGCCATGTTAATAATCAAAGCTTGCAGAAATCTGCATCTTGACAGGATATACACATCATCACTCTTTACAGTGCAACAACTTTGAAACTGAACTCTCCATCATCTTCATTCAAAATTAACAAGAGCCAAGTATCGTAATAGCAGAAACATAGGCAAATGAGAAAATACTGATACACTGATAAGACATCCAAACAAATTATGTAAGACATACACATAAATTCTGTAAGATGTCCACACACAAAAATACTGATACACTAATAACCAAACTAATAATTACCCATACAATCTATTACAGAAGTGGATAAATCTGTTTAGTCCATCTCTATCCCAAAGTTAAAGGGATTTAATTTTATCATGTTATTGTAATAATCCCACAGATATGGAGATTTACTTTAACCACATTTGTGATTGTATCTTGTATATAAATATCAATGAAAAGCCAGCGGAATGTGAGTCTGTAATTCTAAAACATTTTACCTTTCTTTATCGTGTCAGAGCCATTAAAGGTTTAAATATCATTTTTTCTGACTTCTCAACCATGGCTAGTCAATCTACATCCTCCTCCATGCCCACATCTCTCCCAACAATCATAATCAAGTAACAATCAAGCTCACTTCTTCTAATTATCTCCTCTCAAGAACACAAATGATGCCATTTCTATGTAGGCATCAATTAAATCATCACATAGATGATTCCGCAATCCCTGCCCCCAAAGAACTTGATAACAAACCAAACCCAACATTTACTAAATGGTTCATAAAAGATCAACTTGTATTGGGTTGGATATTAAGCTCTCTCTCTGAATCTATCATCTCCCAGGATGTTGGTGCAACAACTGCCCATGCTGCTTGGTCCCGTCTCCAGATCACATACGCATCTGGTTCTCGAGCTCAAATTCAGATAATAAAAAATGCTCTCTATGATTTAAATTGTCGTGACACCATTACTGTCTACATAAATTGTTCAAAGCGATTGTTTGACCAGCTTGTTGCACTTGATGCTACTATGTCTGAAGATGATTTTATTGATCACTCTTGCGTGGATTGGGTCTAGATTACAAACCATTTACACATAATATTGAAGCAAGGTTAGCCTCTATCTCTTTTAATGATCTCTTTGGCCTACTTCTCTCTAAAGAAATCCAACTTAAATCTTCCAATGAAATTCTCAATCCTCCTGCTGTTGCTCATTATCATGCCTGCCAAAACAATGATGGTGGCATTCGAGGCCGAGGCCGAGGCCACGAATGTGGTGGTGGTAGTTACCTTTTATATTCAGGTTGTGGACGTGGATTTCATAATCAAACTGAGAATTTCACACTAACTTGTTACAGTTGTCGTGGCCAAGAACACACCTCCAAACAATGTCTAGGTCCCAAATACATCAATAACATTGCCCATAGCCCCAAACCAACAACCAACTACTCCTCCTCCCCATCAGCACACACCAAACAATGGATTGCCGATACTACAATAACCCATCACTTTGATCACTATACTAAGTACACTTGGATTTACTTTCTTCGTAAAAAATCTTATATGTTCAATTGCTTTGATAAATTTCGAGCTACTATTGAAATTTTTTTGGTAAATCCATCAAACAATTTCAATCAGATTGGGGAGGGGAATTTTAAGCTCTGAAATGTTATCTAGCTGACAATGCTATTACTCAAATAAGCTCATGTCCATACACACCCGAACAAAATGGTTATGCTAAACGAAAACTCCGACACATCATTGAAACTGGTCGAGCCTACTTATATCATTTGGCAGTACCACCAAAATATTGGGATCATGCTTTTGCAACTACTATTTATACAATAAATCACTTACCTACCCCAAAGTTAAACCACAAATCCCCTTACCAATTCCTTTTTCAATGTAACCTGGCATACAACTCCTTTCGTGTTTTTGGTTGTTGCTGTTATCCGTGGCTTCGACCTTATATGAAAAACAAACTTGAACCTCGTTCTTCTAAATGTGTATTTTTTTGGTTATAATCTCCTTCACAAAGGTTATAAATGTTTGTCGTTATCCACTAACCAAATATTCTACTCACACCATGTCTTGTTTGATGAATAGGTTTTTTCGTTTGAGGAAAGTGATGGGAAACCTTCAGTTCTTGGTCTACCACCATCACCAATTCCCATTCTCTCACTTGTACGACCACATCCACCATAACCTACTTTAATCGAACCAAGTTACCCTCCTGTCATGCCATAAATTCATCCCTCAATACTACCAGAATCAATCCGATTGATAATACAACAGCCACTCAAACTTCTCCTATTTCTCCTCAACCACCTCCTACACCCCAAACGAGCCACAAAGCATAGCAAAATCTAAACCAAAATCCTCAAAACACTCACCCCATGGTAACCAGAGCCAAAACTGAAAATTTAAAACCCAAAAGTTATAGCATAACTTCAACTGTGCTCACCACCCCCACCACATATCAAGAAGCAACAAAACAATGAATTTGGAGGAAAGCAATGTCCAAAGAAATTGATGCCTTAATGGCTAATGGGACATGGGATTTAATACCAAGATCAAAAGTTTTAAGATATATTATATATATCTTTTATTTAGTTTTGGCATTTTAAATTGGACATATAAAATCTTAATTATGGTGGAATTAAAGTTGTGATTATTTGGTTGAAGTGGTGCAAATCTCCTAATTACGGTAGAAGTCTATCTTTAAGGTGTGTGATTATCCACATCTCCTGTCTACATAGTATTTAACGTGAAAAAGGGATATTATGGGTTAATTGATTATTGAATAAAAAGTGCAGTAAAGTATCTTAGTTGAGCAGCAAAGATTGTGTGGCTTTGCATTAATTGAAGTTTGAGAATTATAAAGTGTGGGTCCACCGTGGGTGTTGCATTAATTAAAAGAGAACTTGGTGGATTTGTAGTTGAATACTATCTCTCATGCTTTTGCAAAAAGTTGAAGAAGCCCACGTGGATCTCTATTAGATGTGTTCTTCACATACTTAATTCATATAGAAGTTTATTGAAACACGTAAGTGAAAAAGAAACGAAATGCAGTGTGTGCAACAACAACAACTGTCGTGTATGTGTTTTCAAAATAGAAGGTTTTCATGCGTCTTTGAAGATATATAGTGGTTGTTGCATATGTTAATACATATAACTTATTAACGTGTTTTGATACATAAGCCACAGTGAGGTTATTTGGTTAGCAAGGTGGATATAATCTTCAGTGATGTGGGGACTAGTTGTTACTTAAAGCTACACTGTGACGTATTCTTGTAAAGAATGAATCAACTATGAAAAAGGTTTTCAGCTGGATTATTTCGAGAAGATAAATCCATAGGGAAGTCTTTCTTTTGTCTTAAGTATTTCTTTGTTCAATTTTCAATTGTTTAAATACTTGAGCTATGTTTATTTATTATTGTTTTGAGTAAAAGTTGTTTAGAAAAATCCTCTAACGAGGTTAACACAAGTCGGTGGTGTTATTGGGTGTGAAATTTTTTACGGAAAGTAAGGTTGAGGGATAGTGTCAAGGGTTGAGTGGTGTCGACTCAGTAAATCCTTGGGTAAATCTATTGTACTTCGGTGAAAGTTATTAAGCTCGATGAGGGCCCCGCAGATGTAGGCAAGGTGTGTCGAACTGCGTTACCAAATTTTTGGTGTTT
Source organism: Erythroxylum shatona (assembly GCA_027568895.1). Classification (NCBI taxonomy): domain Eukaryota; kingdom Viridiplantae; phylum Streptophyta; class Magnoliopsida; order Malpighiales; family Erythroxylaceae; genus Erythroxylum; species Erythroxylum shatona. The sequence goes on from JAOSBK010000003.1 coordinate 8,121,066, forward strand.
TTATTATTTCAGTTTGCTTGTATTTATTTTGTTGGTGTCAAATAAGTTTGAAGAAAGTTTGCAAAATAATTAACCCCCTTCGGTTTTTCAATTGGTATCAGAGCAGGTCAAAGATTCAGAACTTGATAGCAAGTTGGTGCAGATTTTAGTTTCGTAAACATGGCCATAAGAGAAAGAGCATCGATTATCAATCCACCACTGTTGGACGGCTTTAACTATCCTACATGGAAATCATAGATGAGGGTCTCCATCCAAGTTCAGGATAACAAAGCTTGGCATTAGATAGTACATGGGTGGACGCATCCGATAATTACTGACAATAAAGGAGAGGCAGTTTAAAAAGATCCATCTGAATGGACAAGAGCCAAAGAAGAAAGTGCACTTGAAAATTCACAAGCAATGAATGTGATATTTAGTGTTGTTGATGAGGGATGCTTCTCAATGATATCAACCTATGAAATAGCTAAAAAAGCATGGGATGCTTTGCAAACTATTCATGAAGGGTCAAAATCTATGATAGCGTCAAAACTACAAATGTTAGCTGTATAGTTTGAAGAGCTGAAGATGGATGAGAATGAGACTATTGGAGACTTTCATGAAAAACTACGAGATATAGCAAATCAGGCACATCAACTGGGGGAAAAATACTCCAACGTGAAATTAGTCAAGAAAATGTTGAGATCACTGCCTCTAAGATTTATTCCAAAAATTGCAGCAATAGAGGAAGCTCACAACATTGATAATTTGTCATTGGAAAAAGTTATTGGAATCCTCATAAACTTCGAAATGAATCTTTTGAGAGGTAAGCAAGAAAGAAGCAAAGGATTGGCACTACAGGTGGAAACTAAAAAAACTACGAATGATAAAGAAGATGAATCCGACGAGATTGAGGATGTGGAGCTATTTGCAAGAGAGTTCAGTAATTGGTTGAATAGAGTGAAAAAGGACAGACCCGAGTTTAGGCAAAAAGGCGGGAACTCATTGAATAACTTCAAACAAGCCAAAACTCAAAAGGGAGAAAGAAAGGTAAAGATAATTCAACTCCATGAGTGTCAAGGCTTCGGACATGTTTAAGCAGAGTGTGCTAATACTATGAAGAAGAGAGAGATCCATACCGATGAGAGAGCTGAGGAGTCTTCGGTAGAGACAAATAGAAGTCACAATGCAAACTACTAGAAAGATGGGACAACAATAGCAACATAAAACTAAAGAACCAAAAAAACAAATCTTTCCTTCTTCTTTTTCACTTACGTGTTTCAATAAACTTCAATATGAATTAAGTATGTGAAGAACACATCTAATAGAGATCCACGTGGGCTTCTTCAACTTGTTGCAAAAGCATGAGACATAGTATTCAACTACAAATCCACCAAGTTCTCTTTTAATTAATGCAACACCAACGATGGACCCACACTTTATAATTCTCCAGCTTCAAATAACGCATAGCCACACAATCTTTGCTTCTTAACTAAGATATTTTACTACACTTTTTATTCAATAATCAATTAACCCATGTTATCCCTTTTTCATGCTAGAGATAGATCTGCATTAGATAGGAGATGTGAATAATCACAAACCTTGAAGATATACTTCTATCGTTATTAGGAGATTTGCACAAATCCCACTTTAACCAAATAATCACAACTTTAATTCCACCATAATTAAGATTTTATATGTCCAATTTAAATTTTCAAAACTAAATAAAAGATATATATAATATATCTTAACAATCTCCCCCTTTTTGGCATTATTTGTTGCAACTCTAGAACTCCACATAAATAATCATAATTGGACATATAAAGATGAAATTCATGAAATTCCCAATGCTCCCCCTTAATCAAACATCAACATCACAATTATCCAATCATCCAAATTTATCCCCTTTGGGACAAAAAGATGCCAAAAAACAAGACGAATAGTCTTATATATACCTTGAAATCTCCCCCTAAATGGAACATTCACCATAAACAATCTAATGTCTCCCGTTAAGACAAAACAGTATCAAAATGCATAATCATAATAATCAAGATGAAAATTTACCACGATTCAAAACATTGAGAGATATGCCCGAGAGAGAGAGAGATACCTGAGAGAGATCCATACAGATGAGAGAGCTGAGGAGTCTTCGAAAGAGACAAATAGAAATCACATCAGATTGTTTATGGTGAATGTTCCATTCAGGGGGAGATTTTAGGTATATATGAGACTATTCGTCTTGCTTTTTGGCATCTTTTTGTCCCAAGGGAGAGAAATTTTGATGATTGGATAATTGTGATGTTGATGTTTGATTAAGGGGGAGCATTGTGAATTTCATGAATTCATCTTTAAATGTCCAATTATGATTATTTATGTGGAGTTCTAGAGTTGTGACAAATAATGCAAAAAAGGGAGAAATTGTTAAGATATATTATATATATCTTTTATTTAGTTTTGGCATTATAAATTGGACATATAAAATTTTAATTATGGTGGAATTAAAGTTGTGATTATTTGGTTGAAGTGGGATTTGTGCAAATCTCCTAATTACGATAGAAGTCTATCTTCAAGGTGTGTAATTATGCACATCTCCTATCTACTGCAAATCTATCTTTAGCGTGAAAAAGGGATAGCATGGGTTAATTGATTATTGAATAAAAAGTGCAGTAAAATATCTTAGTTGAGCAGCAAAGATTGTGTGGTTGTGCGTTAATTGAAGCTTGAGAATTATAAAGTGTGGGTCCATCATGGGTGTTGCATTAATTAAAAGAGAACTTGATGGGTTTGTAGTTGAATACTATGTGTCATGCTTTTGCAAAAAGTTGAAGAAGCCCACGTGGATCTCTATTAGATGTGTTCTTAACATACTTAATTCATATAGAAGTTTATTGAAACACATAAGTGAAAAAGAAACGAAGTGTAGTGTGTGCAGTAGCAACAACTGTCGTGCTTGTGTTTTCAAAGTAGAAGGTTTTCATGCTTCTTTGAAGATATATAGTGGTTGCTGCATATGTTAATAAATATAACTGATTAATGTGTCTTGATACATGAGCCACAGTGAGGTTATTTAGTCAGTAAGGTGAATATAATCTTCAGTGATGTGGGGACTGGTTATTACTTGAAGCTACACCGTAACGTATTCTTGTGAAAAACAAATCAATTATGAAAAAGGTTTTCAGCTGGATTATTTCGAGAAGATAAATCCATAGGGAAGTCTTTCTTTTGTCTCAAGTTTTTCGTTCTTCAATTTTCAGTTGTTTAAACACTTGAGCTATGTTTATTTACTATTGTTTTGAGTAAAAGTTGTTTAGAAAAATCCTTTGATGAGGTTAACACAAGTCGGTAGTGTTATTGGGTGTGAAATTCTTTCACAAAAAGTGAGGTTAAGGGATAGTGTCAAGGGTTGAGTGGTGTTAGCTCAGTAAAGTATTGGGTAAATCTATTGTACTTCGGTGAAAGTTATTAAGCTGCGTAAGGGCCTCGCAAACGTAGGTAAGGTGTGCCGAGCTGCGTTACCAAATTTTTGGTGTTTTTATTATTTCGGTTTACTTGTATTTATTTTGTTGGTGCCAAATAAGTTTGCAGAAAGTTTGCGAAATAATTAACCCCCTTCGGTTTTTCAAAAAGCTACAAATGTGATAGGTTGCAAATGGGTACTTTGTATAAAGACAAAACCCGATGGATCCATTGATCGCCACAAGGACCGACTTGTCGCTAAAGGGTTCCACCAAAGACCGGGTGTGGATTGTGCAAAAACTTTCAATCCTACTATCAAACCCATAATTGTTTGACTCATCCTCTCAATTGATGTCAATAAAAAATGGCTTGTATGTCAACTTGATGTATCAAATGCTTTCTTGCATGGGTCACATGAAGAACTGGTATCTATGGAACAACCTCTAAGTTTTATTGATCGAACCAAACCACAACATGTGTGTTCCCTAAAGAAGTCATTATATGGTTTGAAAGAAGCTCCACAAACTTGGTATTTTTGTCTCACATACATATTACAAAAATTTGGCTTCAAAGAGTAAAAGACAGATAATTCTCTGTTCATCTATACCTCCGGAAGAAATACTACTTATTGTCTTGTGTATGATGATGATTTGATTTTGATAGGCTCCACACCTCATCTTCTTCACGAAATCACTCATTATCTTGGGTCAATGATGGTGTGAATATTTGCTAATTATATTAATGATTTTGTTGACTTTTCGGGTAAATATTCATGTGGAAAGGGCAGAATTTACTTAGTTCTATATATTTTGGGCAGGAAATGACAATCGGGCCAAACCGGAGGTATTTTGGGCTGCTGTCGCTTAAAGTTGTGGGCTGTAGCTGCTTAACCGCAATTTTTGGGCTGACTTCAGATTTTGCGCAGTAAGCCGTGCCCACGGCTTAAGGTCGCGCGTAAGCAGACACCTGATACAGAATTGGAGACGTGATTGGACTCCTAAGTTGGATATTTTTCAGATTTGGAAAGGAATATTTTTGGGGATTAAGGAGGGAAGTTAGGGGCACCAATCAAAAAGCTATTTCTTTCCTACAAGGAGAAGGACTCGAGGGATATAAAGGGATTACAGCAGGAAGCTTAGGGGATCGTTTTTTCTTTAGAGATTAGGGCAGACTCTTTACTTCTTCTTGGGCATGTTTTGTATAGCCATGAGTGGCTAAACCTAC
>JAOSBK010000003.1:8132725-8144180 GCA_027568895.1 Erythroxylum shatona
TTTTCTCATTGATTTTTCAGATTAACTTATTGCTTTCAATTTGTGATTTTTCCCTTTGATTTTCTATTATTGTCGTGATTACACAAACCCCCCTTTTACTTTTGTTATTTGTTTCGTTTGAATTCTCTACCACCGTTAAAAATTCCTCATGGGAACGATATCTGCTTACCGCTACTACATTAATTTGTATTAACGTAAGTGATTTCTTTTGAATTTGGTTGTAGGCAACAGCATCACCAAATTTATTTATGTATGTTCTGATTATAAGTATGATTCTTAAATGCAATAGATGAATATGTGACTGTAATTTTATTTCCGCTACGTATTGCGATCTTTCATGTGAGATAAGAAAACAAAAGAGACATTTTGTGAACAACAGCACGATCGCGACTTCCTAGTCTCACATCTTTACTTCGAACCTCCATAACTTTTAATCCAGAAATTCAATAATTTCAGACTTTATATCATTAAAAAGCTAAAAGAAAGATCTATAACTTTCATGAATGCAATTTTGTCAAAATATGCCTAGATCAATATAATTTAATCATAGAAGTTTCAGACCATATTTTTACCCCTTTTTCTCTTTTCTCTCTACTGTCAATATATACATAAATATATATATATAGCTATTAACTATAATCAAAGGACCCGAATCCAACATTGAAGTTCATACATACCCAACTCCCTTTTAAACAATTTACTTAAAGAAAATCCATCTAACAGCGATCACTTGACTCACCATTTGTTTCTAGCGTCAATGACCATTTATCAGGAAAGTAAGTTTTACACCTATTCGAAAGTGAATCTCTGCAACATTTACTGTCAATTCTCAATAAATAGAGTTTTTGCACAACTCCATAATACACAACCAAAAACATATCAGTAGCATAATACAAAATACAATCATGAATGCTCATGCTTGCTATGATTCTAAGTACCAAAAGTTTCTGAATTAACTTAATTACTAAATGTAGCTATCTTGGAGTTGTCAAATGCCTTGCAAGGACCAATAATCTTCTTGTTCTATACCTGAGGAGAAAATAATAGGTTGAGATACAAGTTCAGTGGCTAATAATTTATAGCCATTGGTAATAAGCCACACAATCAAGTGTATATATATATATATGTACACAATGATTCTAGCTCAAAACTCATAGTAAGGGGTTATCATATAAACATATCATATACATTTAAGCATCAAAACATAACACTCAATTATGTATCATACTTGACAATTCAAAGATGAAATGCACAAACAAACGGCTTGAGAGTCTCATGGGTCGAAATGGAGAAACCGAAGTTTACACCATGTAGAAATTGTATTTAAATTTTGTTGTAATCAATTAAATATTTCAGTTAATTAAGATAATGAAAAAAATTCCTAACGAGTGATATTATTTAATGTATAAATATAAATTGCGTAATTTAAAAATTTGTGATCAAATTATAAATATTAAAATTTTAAATGTATATTAAGAAAGGAATTAGGATATAAATATTTAAAATAGATAAGCTATAATATTAAAACTGAATTATTAAAATTGAGTTGTAAAATTTTGGAATGAAAAAATTTTAGAAAGTAGGAAATGTAAAGTGTAATGTATTTTTTTAAAATGATAAAATATAGAAAGTAAATACAAATATTAAAAAATATAATTACAAAGTAAAAAATTATATTAATTTTGTAATCAATTGAATAATTTAGTTATGATTAAAAAGGTTAATATTTGTAATGAAAAATAAAATAATTTAGGAAATATTGTGATGCATTTTTTATAAATGGTTCAAATAGTCACGGGTGTGAGTTAACGCTAAAAATTTTGGAGGAAATGTTATGTAAATCTTTATCAATTGTTGGTATATCAGATAAATTTTGTGGTTTATTTATCATTAAATGATCATGACAAAATGGACATTTTCATAAATACCTGGATGGTTAAATTACACATTATTTATTTATTTAAAATTATTATGTTTGAGTTTTCTTATTTAATTTACATTTTTTATAGATTTATAACATGCACGTTACACTACACATTACCTTAATTTTTTGAATTTTCATCCCAAATTTTCACTTGCTAATTCTACTTATTCATTTATTTTATTCTAATTTTTATATTTTTAATATGACATATTTAAAGTTTTTTAATTAAATATCCATTACATATTTAAAATATTTATAATTCAATTACTAAATTTAAAATTTTCCATATTTATTATACATTAAAATTATATAATAATATAACCAATTACATATTTTAAATATTTATAATTTAATTACAAATTTTTAAAATTTACCTATAACTATTTTACACATTTTAAAATTTTTCATATTTATTTATACATTAAAATTATATGATAATGTAACTAATTAAATTAACAGGTCATTATTACTGCACATTTGTGCAGTATTACTCTGCTAGTCTCTTCTCAATAAATGATAGAAATCGCATCCACAAAAAATCATCTGCTTCTTCTTCCACTGCTGTTGGTGCTGCTGCTTCTTCTTCTTCTTTTTCTTTTTCTTCTTCGTGATCTTCTTCTTCTTCCGAAATGGTTGGAGATTGAAACAAAAGAAAAGATAATAATTAATCTATATTCTATGTAACTATTACTAAATTTAGTAATAAAAACTTTACATATATTTTAGAAATTATATGTAAAAAATCTAATTTAAGAATAATACTTATACATTTATGGGAGCATATATTTAATATTTGTGCTTTCAAATTACATTATTTAATATTTAATATTTATATGTTAACATATATTTAATATTTGTATGTTAACACTGCCATAAAATTTACAATATTTTGTAAAAACGCTTTTTATCTTTGACAAAATCATTAAAAATTAGAAGAAATAATGAGTAAATAAATGAAAATTTTAAAAATAATTACTATTTATGATAATTTAGAAGTATTAAATTATAATATTTATGTTAATCCTTTGAATAGTTAGTAAGAATTTTCCTTTATAACGAAAAGGTTACGAGTTGAACTTACAAAAATTGTATCCAATTGATGATATTTTTTTATTTAAGCAGTACGAAATTTATTATATTTTTGTTGGACTTTGGTGTTAAGTATATCCAAACGTTTTTTTTTTTGTTAAAAGAATGAAAACCATAATTATTAAAATTTTAAAAAGTTGTGTAACCATAATTATTTTGATGATTTTAAATTTAAAAAGTTTTTTATTTTTAATTTAATAAGTAATCATGTTATGAATATATTATTAATATAGATTGGTTAACGTAATGTTGAAAAAATATCACAAAATATAAATTTTGTATTGATATGTTTTATTTTATATTTATTAAAAGAACATAATTTTTGAATTAAAAGAAAGAATCAACATATTAAAAATTACAGTTAAGTTAACTGAGAGGGTGTAAATAAAGAATAAGAACGTACCATGTTCAGCTTGAGGTCGCTTAGGGATGCAAAGATAAGGTATGTGAGAAAGTTCCTCTTCTTGGATTTGTTGAAGAGCACGACAGTGCTCGTCTATAAATAACCGTTGGAGTTTAGGGGTGATCTTTTGTGATAGTAAAGAGTACGGCAATGTCTTCAACTTTGGGCAGTTGTAGATACCGACTTGTTGAAGAGATGGCATAATCGTAATTGTCTTATTAATTCTCTCCATCAGCCACTCATCAATATCATTCCATTCTTCCCATTCTAAAAATACATCAAATTCAAGTTTCTTCAATTTTGGAAATGATAGGAAGGATGTTGATAAATCTTTTTCTTTTTCTATTCCCATAAATTCAACACCCACTTTTTTCACTCCCATATTTTTTAAGGATAGCTCTTCAAGCCGCGGCAACTTACCCAATGGAGGCAATTCCTCAAAACCGAAGCAATTACAAATCTCAAGGTTCCTGAGTAGATACAGCCTCATCATCCAACTTGGGAACAATGTCTTGCCTTTATACTCTTTTAAGCTTAATTTTTCCAAATCTGAAGGTGGCTTTAAAGCTTCAAGTAACTCTTCCTCATCTTCTTGCACATGATCTCCATCAAAAATCAATACCAAATCTGTAACATGTTTTTTCTTCATAAGTTGCGCTTTTTTGCCCTCTTCTATCTTTCTCACATTTCCCAACCCTCTTATGATCAAACTTCCTCTAAAATTATTCAACTTCTCCATTTCAACAATACATGATGTTCCGTTTTCATACACACCTACAATGAAGTCTCGCAACTCTTTGAGACGCCAGAGATTTCCTATTCCCTTGGGAAGATACTTTACCTTATAACAAAACCTAATTTCTAAAAACACCAAATTGATTAATTTTCCAATCCCTTGAGGCAATTCTTCCAGAGTCTCACAATAATAAAGAATTAATGTCTGCAAATTGTAACACTCACATAAAGTCTCCGGTAACTTCTCTAGATTTCTATTCTTAGATAAGTCAAGCCACCTGAGATGAACTAATCTATTTATTGAAGATGGAACTTCTTTGATGCCACAGTTGCCAAGATCTAAAGTCCTTAGACATGTCAAATAACCAAATATATCCTCAACTGCATCAATAGCCAATGATGGTTCATTCCCAAAGAATTGAATGATCAAACTGCGTAATTTGTTGAGACTATAAATAAATACAGGGAATAAAGCATCTTTTTCTATCACCAAAGTTAAATGACGAGCATTTGCATTTGAGCGTAAAGAGTTTTCATTAAACTCTGTAGCATTTGAGACTTCTATCATCAAGCACTCATCTTTCGCAAATGCTTGGGCAAAATCACTCACCATGTCATGCAATATAAACCAATCATGATCAAAGTCATTTGGTGCAGTTAGGAGCAAAGAACGTGCAATCAAATTATTAAAATAAGTCTCACCAACTATCTCCAAATCTTCTTCTTTTTCTTCTTTTCCTCCTAAATAACCTTGAGCCATCCACATTCTAATCAATCTTTCCTTTTTATTCCAAGAATTTTTAGGAAAGATCGCACAATATTTAAAACATTGCTTTAATGACAATGGCAAATCATAATAACTAAGCTTAAGAGGATCTAAGACATCATTACCTTCCCATTCCTTTTTTTCCAAGACTCTCAACCATTCTTTTTCAGATTTTTTAAAGCGCAAAAGACCTCCTACAGTGTTAGCAATAAGAGGCAATCCTTTGCATTTCTCAGCAATTCTCCTACCAATGCTCTCCAACTGTTGACCATCACCTTGAACAAAAGTAACTTGACTAATTATTGACCAACATTCCTCCGAAGTCAAAAATCCTACTTTGTGTATACTATCAGGATTACACCCCATAACTATAGCAACCCTTTCGTTACGAGTCGTTACTAGAATTGTACTTCCTAGTGAACCACATGTAAGAGATTGCTCCAATTCCTCCCATTTACTGCGACTCTCATTCCACACGTCATCTAAAACAAGCAAGAATCTTTTCTTATTGAGAACTACCCTTATTTCCTTTACCACATTATTTAATTCTTTGAGATCACGTGTACTAGAAGAACTGTCAAGAGATTCCAAAATTGCTTTTGTAATGCGCATTTCATCAAAAGGCTCTGAAACGCACACCCACATCATCTTCTCAAAATGAGTTTGGATTTCACTATCGTTATAAATTAATTTTGCTAATGTGGTTTTTCCAATTCCTCCCAACCCAACAAGAGAGATGACATGGGGATTAGATCTGGCCTCAAGTATCTTGCTTTTGACCTGATCTTTTTCTTTATCTCTACCCTTTACCTTTTGTGATTCAACAAAAGATGTAGTCACGTGTCTCTCGATATGCTTATCAGATTTGTTGGTTGAATTAAGTTGATACCGAACTTTATCGGTTGCAATGTTATCTAGTATTCGATGGATTTCTTTTATTCTGCCACCGATAACATGACGAAGACCAACATCGCGCATAGTAAAGCAGTTGCAGCGAAAGATAGAGAATACCTTGTGCTTGAGAGTAATGGGATCGGAAGAGTGGTGTTGCTGTTGGAGTTGTGATGTCTGAATCCAGGTCTTCCACTCATCAAGCACGTCGTCCATGTCATATGAAACAGTTTTGAGGTTAAACAGCCAGATCTTGACAGCAGCCTCCTTCAGTTGTTGCTCCTCTGCATCATCCAGTAGGGCCTGAATGGACGCGAAAATTTTCAAGAGTTTATCAAATTCATCTCTAACTGCAGCAAACAACTTCACCTCGTCGGCCACCATGGAGGTTAGATCCTCCACCACAGCAGAAAGAATAGCATCAACCATTTTCAGGGATCAAAGGGGTAAGCAAAAGGGTTATGAGAATTTGAAGAAGACGATGGTTGTAGAGAGGCAGAAATGAAATTCTCTTTATAGACGATTTGAAAACAGCTCTGTGGAAATCTCATGCAGGAAATTTACAAGAAATTTCAAGCTGTTGTAGTTGGTAAACATTTAATAATAAAAGTTGTAGTACGTAAACATTCATTAAAATAGAGGAAGAAGTGGGACTTTGACAGGAAGAAGTGGGGACTCATTCACCACTCACGTCTATCAAGTTGTCAACATTGGACGGATACATCAACTTTATAAAAAGAAAAGGATACAACAACATTGGACGGATACATCAACTTTATAAAAAGGATACAACAACATTGGACGGATACATCAACATTGGACGGATACATCGCGTCTATCAAGTTGTCAATCAACCTCACGTCAGTCAAACTCACGTCTTCAAAAAATTAATTTTCCAACGAATCATGAAGTAAAAAACATGTATTCTTTATCGTGTCTTTAATCACACGTATATTCTCTATATAACCATAGTCTAGCAAACAAGACACACTCTCTTGACTGCCAAATAAAAGCAAGAAGTTCAATGTCTGCTCATGTGTCCAAGAATTTCAAACAGCAAGGAACACAACCAGTAACAATTTGGCAAATCTGATTTGGAGTTTTCTCCAAAATCAAATTCTTTTTATGGCTTCTTGCTAAAGACAAATTACTCACAAAAGTTTTTCTTTGTTAAAGGAGAATGATTGATTCAAGAATTCATGAGTATGCCTTTACTGGTTGTAATTGAGACATTTAAGAGAATTTAATTACAAAACTAATTAATCCATTAAGAAATATTAGGATTTTAAAAAAAGATTAATTAGAGACTTGAGGAAAAAAGGTATCATGTCAATTAAAAATATGAAAATATGTGGATCGTGAATTTTATATTAGTTGAGATTGTTTCGACTAACAGTGAAAAATTTTGATACTTATTACGATATAATGAATAAAATTTGACAGGTTTTTAAATAAGTGTTTCTAAAATAATAAAAATATCACATTTAATTAAAAACCTAAAAACTTTGATTTTTATTAAATAAATTATAAATTTATAATCAAATCATCTAAAAAAGAAAGAAACTCTTTTTATTGAAAATTGTATGATGCTCCTAATTTTTTGAAATAATGTGTGAAAGATTCAAGAATTGTTTTAACAATTTGCATCTTATCGAAAAGCTTCAAAACTCAAACCTTATAATTTTTTATTAATTACACCAAATATGCTATAATTTTATTTTTTTAATTAACATGTTTTAAATTATGTTATATAATTTTTAAATATTTTTATTTATTATATAATTTTTTAAATCATAACTTTAAATTTTGGTGTGCATGACCTAAAAATTGGGTCAATCATAAAATAACTCAAACAAATTCTTGCAATGGTGGCTAGTCGCTAGCTAGTGCCATGCCAACTCTTCCAGCTACTTGACACGCACATCAACAAATAATTGGTAGATTAATAATGCTCAAGTTATTAAAAAAATATTAAAATTATTGGTTAAAATAATATTAGAATATTTAATTGTCTTTTATTATAAAAAATTATTGGTTAAAATAATATTATAATATTTAATTGTCTTTTATTATAACGGTGGATTTTTATCATTTTAAAAAAACATTGGTGGATTTTTATCATTTTCAAAAAACATTCATTATTTATAGAGCGGTGAGGATGTTTCATTTTATTCCTTCTGTGGTTATACGGAAAGAATTAAGCTTCGCTTCCGATGAACGAAATGGACAAACGACTTTGATTTTATTCTTTCTATCTTAACTCTCAATCAACACATTCCTTTAGTTAAGAGGAAGGGATAGTAAGAAAAAATGGAAAAACGCTCTCCACTCCACTTGTACGGACGTCCATGCTGCTAAGAAAGTTCGGATAAGGGAGAAGGGAAGAAGCCCCCCCTACAGAACAATCCTTTGAATCACAACGCAGTGGTCTCTGGCACCTCCGACAAAGGCTCAGGCGAAAAGGATCTGGAATGACCGAAAGATGATTTCATTGAACTGGATGAAGGAGATATAGCCATCATTCAAGGCAAATACGGCCTCGGCCTCGAACTATCAAACACATTTAAAGGAAAATTATATCAAACCTGAGCTACTGCAGTGATCATCAAATTACTGGGCAGAAGGCTAAGTTTCAACATGCTCAAAACACCGCTAATTGCACCATGGAAACCAAAAGGGCCGCTGAAACTAGTAGATCTGGACAATGACTTTTACCTCATCAATTTTAAGGAAGAAAACGATTACATCCGCACCTTCACCCAAGGGTCATGGATAATCGCTGATCAAGCCCTTTCAGTCTAACCATGGTATCCATCCTTCCGCCCTTCAACAGGTAAAATCACCCATGTGGTGGCATGGGTGAGATTCCCCGAGCTCTCTATCGCTCGTTACCACCCTTCAATTCTCACTGCTCTGGGCAATCTGGTGGGGAGAACGGTTAAAATAGACAGTAACACACAACTCACTCACCGTGGGAAGTTTGCTAGGGTAGTGGTGGACTTGAATCTCAGCTCTCCAATTCGGGCTTTTGTCGAATTGGATGGGGAACCAATTAAAGTCGCTTATGAAGGTCTTCCTCCATCTGCTTCATCTGTGGCTTGGTTGGATTTGAGACCTGCCCTTCCTGGCCCCTTACTCCGTCTGCCCCAGAGACCCCCACTGTTGGCCAAACGACGCTTGCCCCTCCTGACAGTCGCATCGAAGCCCCCATCGAAGAAGACACCAACTCGAACTTCGGATCCTGGATGCAGATTCAGAGAAGATCGCGCCGACCTTCGCACACGCCCAAATCGTACCACCATGAATCCAACCCCGCCGCCGGCCAAGAGGGCCTCCCGAGTTCGTGTTACACGGCTCTAACCTAGTTAGAGTCATTAGATACTCCAACGGCTACCCCTCGTCCGATGGCGTCAGCTCCCCATCAATCATCCAACGTCTCGCTGGTCAGGAACAAAGGGAAATCCAAATCCCTAGCTCAGCAGACAACAACCACGCAACGCACGGTCAGTGCGTCGTTTACCCACAATAGCACGCCCCCTACCCCAAGTCTCAACACGACGTCGTCTGTTGCATCCAAGGCCCCCTCGCTGGGCCAGCCCAACTCACAGCCAGCACAGCCCTCCCAAGCCCTCTCGCTGGGCCAGCCCTGCACAGCCTGTCGCCCACGCTGAGCCAAGATTTGCCTCCCTACTGGGCCAGGCTACCGTCCTTCCTCCCCTCAGCCCATCTCCGACACATGCGGCCATCTCGATACCTACCCATACTGAAATTATAATATATGACCCAACAGTTCAATTACCCCTTCGGACAGAATTAGCATGTCGGGATATGGAGGTTGAGCCCACTAACAACGGTAGTCCAGCGGACTCGTCCGATTCCAACCAAACTCATTTGCTACCCCGTCATGTCCACCGGACCCGGGCCTTGATGCCAACCCAAACAATGGATCACACCTCAATTCCGATACTCAGATGGAGTAACCTGCACCGCTTCAATTGGCTAGCCAGAATCCGGAGTAGACTGATATTACCGTCCCCTCGCGTGTAGTATAGACGGGTTGCCTCTTTCCATTATTTGTTATGACGATTTTAATCTGAAACTATCAAGGGGTTAGAGGTCGGACCTTTAAGCCTATTCTCAAAAATCATATCCGTATTCACAAACCGATCCTGGTCGTCCTAGCGAAGCCCCGGATTAGTGGACCCCGGGCTCTAAAGGTCATTAGAAGCTTGGGCTCCGTCCAGTCCTTCCGGGTGGAAGCTGAAAGCTACTTTGGGGGTATCTGGATTCTCTGGAAAGACGATATTGAGGTTCGGGTTTTGCTTGCCTACCGCCAATTTGTCCACACTACCATCAAACGGGCTCATAAGATTTTTGACTTCACGGCCATCTATGCTAGCTCTACTTACTCGCTACAAAAATTTTTGTGGCACTATCTGTGCCAAATAGCCGAGATTATTCAAAACCCTTGGCTATTAGGGAGAGACTACAATGCCAAACTGGAGAGTAGCGACAAATGAGGGGGTTCCCGCTCCCAACCTATTATCAATTCGCAATTTCGCGACTGCGTTTACAATTGTAACCTTTTGGATCTTAGTTTTTCAAGCCCCAGATTCACTTGACGATGAGGCCAAATATGAGCCCGACTCGACTGAGCTTTTTGTTCGCATTCTTGGCATGATCTGTTTCCCCATACTATAGTCAGCCACCTTCCCTTCCTGAAGTCGGATCATGAATTCAACAGGTAAATAGGATAACCAATAAGAATCAAACTCTATAATAACAAAAGAGTAATGAAGCATTGAAAAAGAGTTCCAGAGTAATATGTAGATTTTGACAAATCAAGTACCGCTCAAAAATACTTACAACAATAGCATTTGAGAGTTCTTGATGAGCATCATCAAGTTTCACAGCCACTTTGGCAATTTTGTGAGAAATAACTATTTGGCGGGTTGTCCAATCTGCATTCCTCCAAAGGGCCTTAGGAATCTCACTCAAGCCAAAACCAAGAAGAAATACCCCAGTTACAAGCTCAAAGGTATTCGAGCAGGCCATGGCGAAACCAAGCACTCCTCCTCTTCTGCCAATAAAGGTAGTTAGAACGAGATGTTAGGGTAATCTTTTCAAGACTAAGAAGTATAGTATCTACACCTCCAAACTCCACAAAAATCAATTATTATATGTCGTACAATTGGATAACTGCTAACATACATCAGCATGCAAAGCAGATAGAAAGTTTCCAATATATAATTTAGAAGAAGCAGGAATCACTTTAGGAATGCAGAACTTTTTTCTTTTTTTAATAACAGCAATTATTTAGATATACTGCTAAAAATACAAGAACTCTGAGTAAGTAAAACTTTAAAGAAGTAAGATATGGACCTTATCTTATTCAGCATTATGAGAAGAACAAGTCCAAAGAAGCCAATAGATCCCACAATCAAATAGAATATTAAGTTAGCATGTATACTGGTCTTGAATTGTTCTGCCACAGTGAAATCTCCAGCATCTTCAAAACCCTGAATAAGGGGCACCACGGCCCTGCTTAGAGATGACATGATTCAATTATATGAGGAATCAAATGATTACAAACAACATAGGAATGGAGATGGAGAAATCAGGGTATGCTAGTTTCTTCAAGGAAGGC
>JAOSBK010000003.1:8148440-8158612 GCA_027568895.1 Erythroxylum shatona
AAAGACATATTTTACCTTAAATAGATTTTCCCAACATTCATTTGTAGCATTAACTTCACCAGTAAAAGAGTTGTAACCGATTCCTATTTATTTGAGTAAGTTCCTGAAATTCTTTAATCTGGCCCTTAGTCCATTATATTTATTCTTCAATTGAATATCAGTATATTGAACTTTGTTTGAAGCCCTGCTTTAATATTCTTCTAACAAAATTTTAAAAAGGTAGTAGTCATTCGATTTCTCTTCTTCACTTCTTCAACCATCAATGAGATTAAATACATCTCTATAGTATCATTCCATACCCCATCCTTTTCATTTACTTCCATACAATAATTGTCATTATTCATATTGTTCAAGCCTTCCATAACTAAATGTAATAACATATAAGTGACATCAATCACAATAATATTTACAACATATTAAATGCTAAATATAGTTTAAAATAAACATGTGACAATGAATTGTACTCCACTATAGAAAAAAAACATTGGTTCTCTACATTAACAAGAGCTATTACGTGAAGACAATAAAGTCATGTGATAGAATAAGTTCACTTCTGTAACAATAGGAAGACAATTTATGATAGAAAGAGAACCTTTTTTTACTTTTGTTTAGTTAGAACTTAACGAAAGATGATGACAACGGCTACATATATATCAAATTTCGATGCTTCCTTCTAAACTAAAATCGTCAAAGAAGGAAAAGCCCTGAATCACAAACAACTCCTTTCACAGGATTCCCTTGGAGTGGACCCATCCTCTGTTTTGCGATATCCACGTATTGTTAATACCGTAAGACAAAACATGATGCAGCTCTGTTCAGCTAATGTTAAAACCAACGGCCACCAATCGTCCTACTTACGACTCAAGACCCTCCTTGATTCACTATATAAGTTAACAACACAACACAGGAATCTACAAAAACCATCCTATTCGACTTGAAAATCAATATACTTCCATTTTGTTAGGATAATGGCTTCTCTTGTGCTTTTGTTGTCACAACTTCTACGTCCTCAGAATCTCAGGTCTCCACGCTTATAAGTTACTATACAAATATTTAATCTTTCAATTCGTGAAGACAAGAATGTCTTCAGGATAAAACATCCTTTAAATGCTTCCACATGCCACATTAAATGACATGAAGACAAGAATAGTACTCTACTCTATGCTACATTAAAGAGACGTGAAGCTGAGAAGAAAATAAGGCTTCACAATAAATGCGTGAAGACAAGAATGTCTTTGCAAGGATAAAGCCTCCATTAAATGCCTCCACGCCACATTAAATGACGTGAAGACAAGAATAGCTATAAAATCATGTGCTCCATCCACTCTATGCAAAGAACGATGTAAATTCCAAGAATAAAACAGCTACGAAGTCGTGAGAAAGAATAAAACAGCTATAGCTGTCTCTGCTTTAAATGACGCAAGCATCAAGAAAATAGCTATAATGTTATTTCATGACTGTTCTATGTTAGTTCTTTATAAGAACCAGTTTGTCGCAAAAAAATGAAGTTTCGTTATGTTTAGCAGGAGGTGAAGCAAAAACTAAACGTTTGAAACACTTCGCGCGAAAATTGTTTAGAGGAAGAACACGAAAATTGCTCAAAGGAAGAGCGAGAGTGTATCTCTTCTTTATCATCACAAAAAAATGCAGAAGTTTATGTTTAAAGCAGAAGTTCTACATGTTGCTTTTAGTAAGTATGATTACTGTTATTTTCTTTATATCTCTCTTCCTTTTTACAATTCTATGTTGGTTCATATCGCAGAAGAAAACAAACTTAGAGATATTGGGTGAAGATACAGAAGCAGAAGACGAAGTCAGCGGCGTAAAGGAGAGAATGTTTTGGGAAAAAAAAGTTTCAAATTAGATGAAAACCTGTTTTCAAAAATTACAAAAACGTTATTTTTACATTTTCGTAAAATAGTTATCGTTTTTTATTTTTCAAAAAAAATATGCAAACATGTTTAACCAATCATGATTTTTGGAGTTTTTTCTAAATTTACAAAAATCACAACAAAAACTAAAAAAAATGAAAACAAACAGCCCCTAAGAGTTTTAAACACAAAGGAGTCTTAATACAACTAATGTGTCCAACGTTCCGTTTCCATCAAAGATTCTTTTTGTCTAAGTGCTACATAAAGGTTATCCTAGCAATAACTTTAGGCCTCTTCTTTTAACTAAATTCTTGAACTTCCCAAAACTGCTAATCCTTATCTGAGAATTTGAAGACAGTTAATCAAGATATGACTATTTGGAAGTTAACCAGTTATAAGAAAACTGCTTAAGGTGGTTGAAGTTAAGAGAGGTATATATGTATATGAACATGAGAAAACAAAGAGGACATTAAACAATTCAAATAAGGGAAAACGTTATCATTGTATCTAGTTTTCTTTTGCACCTTATATTTATCCTTAAATGCATTAATCTTGTCGACTCAAATTTTATTCCAACACTCGTTAGATCTTTAGTAATTTAGAATTATATTCTCTACATTTTTTTAAAACTCACTTATATTACTGATAAGAAGTCAAATTTAATAATAATAGAATTTATCTCTAACAAGATCGAATTTTAGGTTAATCATAAAAGTGATCAATAATACCTCAATATATACAATGTACCTTTGAACCTTTTTTTTAAACCATCACCTCACATAAAGTAACTAAATGAACTATTTAGTTATTAGAAAGTGATAAGTTATCTTACATATAATAATAGATTAAGGCACTGGGTTGATGTATTAATAATTAATTGTACATATATCAATAAATATAATAAAAGAAATATTAATTACACAAAGATGATTAGATATCGAACATTTGTGTAATATAGCAGTAAACTTATAATGAACTGATATAAAGATCAAATAATTATAGTTTAAAATTAGGAATAACTAATCCTAAAGAGCTCAATCTTTTAGGATTTTTTTCAATTCAACGTCCAAAATTTTAAAATTTTCAATTAAGTAACTAACCTTTTTAAAAAACTTTAAAAATTCAATTCAAAATATTAGTTTTTGATAATATTTTAAAAAGTGGACCAAAAATTAAACTAGTGAGATAAGAGATTTAAGGTTTAAAAGATTCAACTAATATTAGATTGTCATAAAATTAGCTAAAGATTAAATAAAATTAAGAATTTGAAATATGATTGAAAAAGATTGCCTTTACCTATAGAAGAATTTGAAGTTTAATTGAAAAAATTATTAAATAAAAATTAATTGATTTATTTGTTTTATAAAAACTTATTAATTTATAAACATTGACCAATTAATTTTTAAATTGATCGGTTTTTAACAACGAAAGTTATTATAGTAAATCAAATTAGAACAAGTTCAAAGTTTTTACAGTTGAACCGATTGAACCAGTTGAGTTTTTTAATCATTAGTTTTTTTCTAATGTGGCTAATAGATGGACATCCATGTGGCATTTAATAGACATATCACATTATCAAAACTAACCTTTTGAACTAGATTGTTAAGGTTTTAAAATATTTGTCACTCAATTGAAAATTTTAAATACTTAGGCATTAAATTGAAAAAATCTTAAAGGTCAGGTATTTTTTGATATGTTATCCCTTAAAATTATAAGTTAGAAGTAGGTAGTAATTTGATTTGGTAATTTGGTAATGAATTGTACATATAACAATAAGGTCTTGTTTGGTCACCACTAATAAAAAGGTGGAAATGAGAATGCAATTTGCATTTCTAATTTTTAATTGTTTTTTGGTTATCGGTAATAGATAAAGTAGGGAATGACAAAACTTGAAAAAATTTTAAATAATCTTAAACTTTTATTCCTAAGAAAGGTGTGGGTATACTCCGGAATGAAAAAGGGAAATAAGAGATAAAAGATATTATTAGAATATTATTAAGTTATTATCAAAATATTATCAAGATATTGATTTTTGTTAGACTATTATCATCAAAAATAATCTTGTATATTAATTTATTTAATAATTACTTTATGTTGTTTCTTTGATATTTTTATTCTTATCATAAAAATTATTCATAATTTTTTAAAAATTAATAATTTTATAAATTATTGAAATTTTTAGTATTATAAAATATAAATTATTTTAATTAATTATGAACAATATAAATTATATAATAATTAAATATGAGTAAAAAATTGAATATTTCTCTCATATTTATTTAACGTAACTTTTTTTCCTTTTCTTTTTCTTTGTGTTTCGTCTAATCTGAAACTCTTTATTCACTCTTGCTCTCGCGTTGTTTCTCAACATATCTCTCTAAGTCAGTTTTTAATTTCTTTTCTTTTTTGTGATAAATTCATGTTTTATTTTCTCAATTATTATTATATGGGAACATGTTCATCATCTTTTGGGAAATCATTGAATTAATTAAGTTCATTATGGTTTTTTTAATTTTATTCTTATAAGAAAAGCATATACAATTATTTAAAAATTAATAATTTATTGAATCATTAAAAATAATTTTGATTGATTATTTATTAAATACAAAAATTTTATTAATTAATAATAATATAAAATATTTAATTAATTATTTACAAAATCATTCACATAATAATTAAACATAAGTAAAAAAAATTCATTGTCATTATTAATATTTGATACCAAATAATGGTATAACTATTAAATTCTATAATCTCATTCTAAATGCTTATGTATCAAAACATGTATAATCAATAATTTCATTCATATTCTGATTCTAATTCTTACTTTCCATTTTCATTCTTTCATTCTTGTTTTTTTATTTCGCTTCCATTACCGAATGAAGCAGGAAAGATAATAAAAGCAGGATGACTAAATGTCGGACATTTCTGCAATATAACAAGACACTTACAATGAACTGATGTAGGGATAAGAGAGTCGTGTTTTAAAATTATATTGGTGAGAAATGGATATGGTGATTTGATTTGCTTTGCGTTAAATTCAATTAAAATATCAATTTAAAATTTTCATATTTTATTTAAGTATTGAAAATAATATTATTTTCATAGATAAATATAAGAAACCTAAACAAAAGGTTTTCCACTATTTTATTCTTATTAGAGAAATATAAATGCCATGAGTGATTTAAAATAAATATAGAAATGATTTTTATTGACATATGTCGGATACGTAACACATTTATTACATCTGAAATAAATATGATGTTTTGTTGGGAAATTATAAACGATAGAAAAGGGGGTAGAAACAGGAAGTGAAGAATGATTCTCCTTCGGTTACGCCGTGAATTTTCACCTCTGTTCACTTTCCTGGAAGCCACCTGGTCCTCCAGGTCCAGGCACCAATCTCATCCAAACAAATTTTAGACACAAAATCAAAAGGGAATAAAGGGTCAAAGGGAAGCAAATAGCTATGGAGTTGATCGGAAAACCAAACAATTCCTTGTCCCTCCATGATTCTTCACGTCTATTCCCTTTCTTTTCCTCTCCACCATTTTCATTCACATTTCGAGTAAAAGGGCATTAAGCATTTCTCGGAAGAGAGCCTGTGATCGGTAGCCATGGATAAAAGTACAAGCTTTTCTACAGATGACAAGGACTACGACAATGAGAAACAAAATGACAAAAACGACAAGAAGAATGACAAGAATGACCACGCAAGTCCTATAGAACATCAACCTGAGGATGTTCAGGAGGCTTCAGGACGTCCCAGGACAGGAGAATCCGACCAGATGCAACAATCTGCCGAAGAGCCTGTCCCTGTGCCTACGCCTGAATCTAAACCTGAACCTGAGCTTGAAGCTGAGCCTGAGCCTGAGCCTGAGTTGACTTTACATCAAGTTTTGGAAGATGTTGATCGATTTCTCCAGGTTTTGTCTGCCACCAGTGACAAAACATCTGACCCACCAGAAGCCCCCAAGTCTGTGGATTCGTTGTTGAAAATGGTTGAAGAAATTATCTCCAGCTGCTCCGTCAAGGCCAAATTTGGTCAAAATCAAGAGGAAGATTCACCGATTACTGAATCATTGATTCGCATTACGAAGATGTTAAATTTGCTTCGGGAATTCGATTCCCATTCCACATCAGCATCTTCCATCAACCGAGCCACAGCAGTTCTGCATCAAGCCATGACCATGTTGGACACAGAAATGTGTTCAATACTTGAAAGTTGCCCCCTCAAATGTGGCAATGTTGATCCTAAAACTCCAAGGGATACAAAGCAGCAATCCTCCGTTTCCCAACAGCAATCGGATCAAAATGCTCTCGAATCTGAATCCGAAGAAGAAGAGAAGTATCCTCCGTATTCTCCGGAACAAATAACCTGCCTGAAGAGAATTGTAACGACAATGATCTCCTCAGGATACGAGAAGGATTGCTGCTTGGTTTACGATGCAATGAGACGAAATGCTTTCCTTAACGAATTGGAGAAACAGGGATATGCGGATATCAGCATGGAGGAAGTGCAAAAGATGCAATGGGATGCAATGGAAGCAGAGATCGCAACATGGATCAATGTCATCAAGCATTGTTCTTCTGTTCTCTTATGTGGGGAGCGTAAACTGTTCTTTTCAGTCTTTGAAGAGTACCCATCAATATCTCAGAGACTATTTGGCAATCTCGCAGCAGCAGTGGTCACAAGGTTTCTGAATTTCGCGGAAGCCATTACATTGACAAAGCAATCAGCGGAGAGATTGTTCAAGTTTTTGGACTTGTACGAGACAGTTCGTGATTTAATTCCAAACATTGATGACTCGTTTTCAATTGGCGTTGCTGACGAATTGAAAGCCGAAACTTGGGCAGTTAAAAGCCGTCTTGGAGAAGCAGCTGTGAGCATTTTCTGTAATCTGGAAAACTCGATAAAGAGAGACAATGGCAAGACTCCAGTTCCAAGTGGTGCAGTCCATCCATTGACACGCTACACCATGAATTACTTGAAATACGCCTGTGAGTACAAAGACACATTAGAAGAGGTGTTCAAGCAACATCAGAGAACGGATGACTCCAGCGACTCTAATGGTCAAGATGCAGAAACAAAGGAAGGCACTCCTCGGGATGATGGCAAGCCAGAGACGTCGCGATTTGGAGGGCAGTTAAACAAAATTATGGATTTGTTGGAGGAGAATCTGGAAATGAAATCAAAGCTGTATAGAGACCCTTCGTTGCGTAATATATTCCTAATGAACAACGGGAGATACATACTGCAAAAGATCAAAGGGTCAAGTGAGATATACGAAATGATGGGACATACATGGTGTAGAAAACTTTCTTCTGACCTGAGACTATACCACAAGAGCTATACAAGAGAGACGTGGAGCAAATTGTTGCAGTGTCTAACCCTGGAGGGTTTGCATGTAAATGGAAAAGTGGCAAAACCTGCATTGAAGGAAAGATTCAAGATGTTCAATGCCATGTTTGATGAGATACACAGGACACAAAGCACATGGGTGGTGAGTGATGAGCAGCTTCAATCTGAGCTTCGAGTGTCCGTTTCGGCTGTCGTAATTCCGGCTTATCGTTCGTTTCTGGGAAGGTTTCAGCAGTATCTGACACCAGGTAGACAGACCGAGAAGTATATTAAGTACCAATCAGAAGATATTGAGAATTCTATTGAGGAGTTATTTGGTGGCGACCCTGCATCAATGGCAAGGAGAAGAACGTAATTAAGCCTTCTAAATGAGTACTGTAATTATTCTTGAAGCTGATCGAATTGAGAAGAATGCAGGATTGATTTTTTTCCTGTGGAGATTGGTGATCCAAATTTTATTCATGTGTTATGTTTCTGGTGCAACTTTGGCAGACACTGTTCCGCTGTTAAATCTGCCTGAATGTGATCCTGTGATGTTAATGCGAATTTTTTGAACATACTCGAATTCTTGTATGAGTTTCCAATTTCCAGAATAAGCCTTGACATTTTTGCGTTCTGCGAACTCTCCTTCGACTACAGAAATGGCATGATTTACCAGTTCCATGCATTAATAACTAGTGATGTTTGTGGACGTGCTTAACTTGGGGCTGCGAATAGTATACATATCGAACCAAGAAGCCTATTGGATCAACCACAAAGGGTCATCTTGGAGAAACATTTGTTGCATCAACAAATGCAAGCCGACAGCCCACAATTCAGAACAAAATAGACAATCAGTTCCAAACGCTGCATAATAGATATGCATACATATATTAGATTAGAACGATGCTGATTTTGACACCCTAATATCACTAGAAAGAATAAAAACAATATTTTCTTTAATGGAGCTTTGAACGAATATCAAAATACATGTTGGTGAAAAGTGATTCACAACTAATCAAAGGTTGAGGTGTGAAGCCATTTATAAATATCACTTTATTAGAATTTTATCATATTAAACTCCACTAATTATAAACGATATAAATTTTATTTTATTATTTATCAAATTACAAATTATTCAAACTATATTTATAGCAACATTAATTTTAAAAATATCTGTTAGTGCAATCAATTCTTCAAAAATATTAATATCTATAAATAAATTTAAAATAATATAATTATATGCAATAAAATAATATTACACTAAAAATATTAAATAAAAAAGAAAGTTTTTGACCAGTCAAAATTTTAGTAATTCATTTCAGCGACAGTAATTCTCTAACATTTTAACGGGTTTTGGAAGCCAGCTCATTATCCTTGCCACACAAAAGTATCAGGATTACTTGCAGGAGTACTACTAACTGAGCAAGCCAGTCATTTTCAGGTAAGAATGCTACTGTACTGCTCCAAGACTTGAAATCAACTGCTAAACTGTGAAGAAAGGGACAGAAATGGCACAGTAGCAACCAGCTAGTGATGAATACTATTGAAAAGTTAATGCGTGGTCGAAACCCCACCAGCAGCTGCTGGTTGGAGTAGATATGGAAATATGGTTTCAAACAAATCCCCATCTTTCGCTGAGACTTTTAGCTCAAAGCGTACCAGCTGCTAGCTGCAGCGCCGCCTGTATGCTTCTGTACTGCAGGCCACGCCTCTATCTCTTTTTACTTCTTTTTAATCTTTCCAAAGTCTACTCTTAGCAACTGCTACATGCTGTTTCGTGTCGCTCTGCTTTGTGTTTTAGGTTCCCTTGTATATGTCGCCAGAGAATAAAAATCCTAAAGCTACACAAAAGGACCTTTTATGTAATTTTTGTTGTTGAGAAGAGGAACCCAGCAAAGGAAGAAACGATCTTCTGTTTAATATTATGATATTTTAATTTATTCTATAAATTTTTGTTATTTATTTATATAAATTTTATGTTT
This sequence comes from Erythroxylum shatona, assembly GCA_027568895.1. Taxonomy (NCBI): domain Eukaryota; kingdom Viridiplantae; phylum Streptophyta; class Magnoliopsida; order Malpighiales; family Erythroxylaceae; genus Erythroxylum; species Erythroxylum shatona. The sequence goes on from JAOSBK010000003.1 coordinate 8,157,638, forward strand.
ATTTACGTGAGACTCTCACGTGAAATTTATATAAATAAATAGTTAAAATTTATAAAATAGAATAAAAAATTATAAAATTAGATAAAAAATTCGGATTGAACCTTCTTTTTTCTTTGCTACCGCTAGCCATGCGTCTAAAATATGATATTTTAGAGTTTATTGTCTACGGGGCTGAAAATTTTTCTTTCTTACAATAATATTCTATTTCTTAATCTACTCTCTTGCTAACGGTGGGTGTAGAGTAACCGATAACGTTGTTCTTGGTAATCGTAAAGTTATAGGATCCAACTTATAAAAGAATCCTTTTTATAAAAATATAAAAGAAAGATTTTATACATTATAATCTTCTTCAGATTTCAGCAAAGCATAAAACTTTGGTACACGAATATATTGACTGTTACTCTCTTTCTAATGAGATAATTCAATGTTTTGTAGAAGACTAAATTTATAGTTAAACAAAAAAGTCACTAATTAAAATTAAATAAATTATATCACAAATTAACGATTTAACATTAAGTAAAAAAATTTTAAAATAAAACATATGAAATTTTCATATAAAATTTTGAGAACTCAGTTAAGAGATTGGGCAACTGATTAAGAATTTTTTTTATTGGTTAAAACCAAAGATTTGAATTTTATATCGACCAAAAAATAGTACAAAATCAAATACCGATTGAATATCGACAAATATCGTAAATTTTTAAAAATTGAAGGATCTTTTAGCAAAATTTTTAAAAATCCTCTATTCAAACATTTTTTAATTAACTATTTATTTCAATTTTTATTGGGTTTTTTAATTTTTAATTTTAAAATAATATAAATATTTTTATAACTCATAATAATTATAAATTAAATAAAACTTTAAAATAAATTATTTTTAATTAAATTTATTTTAATCTTTATATAATATTTATTAATAAAGTATTAATAAAAATTATTTTATTTTTAAAATAAATAATTTAAATTTTATTATTT
>JAOSBK010000003.1:8166971-8196026 GCA_027568895.1 Erythroxylum shatona
TCACTATTACTAATAGTGACAAATATTACTACTTTTAGTTACAACTTTCACCTTCACTAAAAACACAATTTCTTGTAAGTACCCAGCGATAGATGATCTTTTCTATTAATTGAATAGAGTTCTCATTTTTGCAATATTAATTTGAGATCAAGATACTAGTTATTAAGGATAGTTCAGTTGGCTATTTCTAAGACAGATTTTCATACTCGGTATGACCACCATAAGTTCCTATCGGGTTAATTAATACATTGGTTGCATTCATGACATTAATGAGTAGGAATTTTTTGGACTATCTGGATCAATTTGTAATAGCATTCATTGATGATATATTGGTATATTCAATGAGTAAAGAGGAGCATGATCAACATTTGAGGATTGTGTTACAGATTTTGAAGAAGGGACAATTGTGTTCCAAGCTGAGTAAGTACGAGTTCTACATGGTACGGGTAGTTTTCATTAAACATATGGTGTCCCAAAAGGGAGTGATGCCTGATCCTGCTAAAGTAAAGACAATTATAGAATGGGAGTTGCTTAGAAATACTTTAGAGGTAAGGAGTTTTTAAGGTATATAATAAATGCTTTAAGGGTAAGTTTGGGGTGTATGTTGATGCAACATAGGAAAGTGATAACTTATGCTTCTCGTCAGTTGAGATCACATGAGTTGAACTATCTGACCCATGATCTGAAGTTAGTGGCGATTGTGCATGTTTTTAGGATTTGGAGACATTTCAAATCCTTATAAATCACAATAGTCTCAAGCATATCTTGACTTAGAGGGAGATGAACTTGGGGCAAAGAAGGTGAATTGAGCTATTGTAGGATTATAATTGTGCTATTAATTACAACCTAGGAAAGGCTAATATAGTGGCAGATACTTTCAATATGAAGAGCTCATACGTGATGGTTAATTTGAGCCGACATGGTATAATGCCATTGGTGGTGTTGAGGGCATTAGATGTTAGATTAGAGATTGATTATATGAGTGGTTTATTGACGACATTACAAGTTTATTCATATTTCAGAGACAGAATTGGTGAGGCATAAGCTTAAGATTCTTATATGATCCAGATGAGAGAAATTGTTCAATAGGGGAGGGAGACTAACTTTTCAGTGAGAGTAAATAGAGTATTGGTGATTGGGAGATGGATTTCTGTGATAGATACAAATGGATTATGAGAGTAGATTTTGAGGGAAGCTCAAAGTAAACCATATGCTATATATCCTGATACTACAAAAATATATTACTAGTAGCTAATGATGAATAGAGATGTGGAGGAGTTTGTGTCGAAGTATTTGACCTATCAACAGGTCAAGGTAGAGCATCAAAGACTAGTAAGGAAACTAAGACCTTAGCCATTCTACTGTGGAGGGGGGAGAAGTTTACAATAGACTTTGTGGTAGCATTACCAAGGACTAGATGTAGACATGATTCATAAAGACTCCTTGGAAAGCTTCCAAGTTTTATGTTAATGAGATTATGAGGTTACATAAGGTTCCAACATCCATTGTATCATATCAAGATCCGTAGTTTAATTCCTGGTTCTAGATAAGTTTACAAACAAATTTGGAGATTAGGTTGAATTTAAGAACTGCAATTCACCCTTAGCCAGAAGGACAACTAGAGCGTATAATTTAGACATTGGAGGACATGATGAGAGCATGTATGTTGAATTTTGAGGGTGATTAAGATACATATCTACTTTTAAAGAAGTTTGCATGTAATAATAATTATCACTCTAGCATCTATATGAAAACGTGTGAAGCATTATTTGGAAAGTGGTGTAGAGATTTGATATGTTGGGATGTAGAAGAGGCCAGATTGTTGGAAGGACAAAAGTTGGTTCAAGAGATGGTGAACAAATATGGGTAGTAAGATGATGCTTGAAGGTAACTTAGGTTCAACGAAAAAGTTATGCTAATCAACATTGTCAGGCGATGGAGTATGATGTTAAAGAGATCGTATTTCTCTGGGTATCACTTTGGAGGGAGATTTTGAGGTTTGGTAAGAAGTGAAGTTGAGTATAAGATACATCGAGCATATTAACTTACATATTAGCCTTATCTCTAAAGTTATCACATATTCATGATGTGTTCCACATGTTGATATCGAGATAGTACTGATCGAATCCTATCCCTGTTATATCGAGGCTTAAGATTAAGGTTGTAAAGGATATTGACTTATAAAGAGGAGCCGGTAAAGATCTTGGATAGACATATTAAAAAATTAAGGAGATAGGAAATTCTGATGGCACGAGTTTTGTGGAGTCATTATCATTCTCTGAGAGAAGCTACTTGGGAAGTAAAGGATGAAGTTCGATGTTAGTATCTTTATTTGTTTGGATCCTTAGGTGTGTAATTTAATTTCAATGACAAAATTATTTTAAGGGGAAGGATAAAGTTTCATCTATTTTATTAGTGATTTTTAATCATCCTAAATTAGTTTCTAGTTAGAATTATGTTATGATTATTTGTGATAACAAATTTGATGAAATTAGAAAAAAGGAGAAAAATAGTTGGACAAATGAGAAAAGAAGAATGTTAGGAGAAGAGGAGAGGTTGATGTTGGGTTAGAGAAGAAGAAGAAAATTTTAGGAAATTTTAAGATTTATTAAGTGTCAAAATAGGAAGTATAAATATTTAAGCGTAAAATTTAAATTTAATTCCTAAAAGAGTACTTTAGTAAAAATTAATAGTTAATAGTATTTTAGTAATTATGGTGGTAAGATAAAGCAATGATATCTTTAATAATTAAGAATAAAGTGGTAAAAGGGGTAATTTGGGATTTTTAAATGTAACAGGGTTTGAAATTTTTCTTAAATAAAGTATAATTGAATTTTGTAAATGTCAAGTCCAAAGGAGATATTAAGGAGTAAATTAGATTAATCAAAATAGTTGAGTTCGAAAATCAGGTAAAGATAACTTTAAACTATATCGCTACAATAGTATACAGTTCATAAAATTGTGAACTTTGTTAGTAACGAATAGTTTTATGGTTAATAATATTTTGAGCCAGTATTTATTTAAAATAATGATTACTATGGATTTCTAAAATATATGAAAATTTAAGAAATTTATTTATTAAATAAATAATTGACAAAGTACAAGATGTTTGGTGTTTATATTTTATTACGTGTTATGATGTGTATCACTTGATAATTCCAAAATAATATGATAATTAAAAATTTAAGTTATGCAAGTGTATAGTTAAGAATGTTAGGGTAAAATAAATGACATTTATGAAATTAAATAGAGACTGGTTCGTAATGGTTTAATAATAAATTGTGAATATGTGACTTGCTTAGAATAAGCTATATTCGATAGTCATAGATTCATGAATTCTTGAGATATGAGCGAGTTGTAACTAGGTACTCATCTGTGGAGCAAGAATTGGGATATCTTGGGTCCTAGAGTCTTGGGTCCTAGAGATGCCCTATGCTGATAGCTAGATACAAAAGTCATACCGAGGTATCCTGAATCTTGAGAATATTTTGTATCAATGACTAGGTGCTAGAGTGCTATCAGGATACCATATTAGATTAAGGAATTGAGGTATCCTGTGCTAATATCTAATAACGCCTTCAGTTAGTGAATGATGATAATAAGTAGAGATAAATCGACAAACCATTGAATGTACGTCTATTAGATTAAGCGGGGTTTAGTTAATTCAATTAATAAAAAAGTAAAACATAAATGATAATAATAATAAATAATATTAGTATTAATGACAAATAATAATAAAATTCTAGATATTTATTAAGTGTTTGGACAAGCCAAGTATTACTTATATATTTTATTTTTTATTTAATTATTTTAATATATATTGATTGATTTATTTATTTATTTTGATTCAAAAGAGAAATATACGAAACCTTAATATACTAGTCGGAGAAAGACACCCCCGAGACAAGGTTACCTTAGTAAGTTCATAATTCGGTCCTTTGTCGATGACCTAGTCCTTTTTGCTGAAGCTACGATTTCCCAAGCTGAACTTATTGTTCGGACTATGGAAACTTTTTGTCAAGCGTCTGGGCAGGTGATTAACTTGACAAAAACTAGGATTTTTTTCTCCAAGAATGTTCCTTCGAGTGTAGCTCACCGTATTCAGCATTCCTTGGGTATTCAGAGTACGACAAATTTGGGGAAATACCCTGGCATCCCGTTCTTGCATGAACGTACCATGCGTCACACCTATCAGTATATTCTGGACCCCGCCCAACGGAGACTCACTGGTTGGCGCGCTCGACAATTATTTCTAGCAGGCCGAGTTACCTTAACTCAATCGGTTCTGGCGGCCCTTCCGATCTACACCATGCAAACTGTGAGACTACTGCAGAGCCTCTGTGATGACTTGGAGAGAATCATGCGCAATTTTATCTAGGGTTCTATAGGAGCCCAACGGCCGATGCACCTTGTCAATTGGGAGACAGTTTGTTAACCTAAAAAGGCGGGTGACTTAGGTTTGAAGCGCATTTGTTTGACTAATGATGCCTTACTGACAAAGCTGGGCTGGGCCCTGCTTACCCAACCTTCCACCTTATGGGTCCGAGTTGTGAGAGCTAAATATCGTCTCACCCCGAAGCTTCCACCCCTTACGCTCCAAAGGCGCAACGTCTCAAGTTTCTAGAGGGGGCTTTCAGCCACTTGGCAATACGTGCGGCAAGGACTCTGCTGGCGACTGAGTGCTGGGACACGCATCTACTTCTGGCTGGATGATTGGGTCAAGGAGTGGGCCCCCCTATACCGAGTGGCCACCAATCCAATCCCCGATGCCTCCCTGTATGCGACAGTTGCGGCTATGACAAATGCCGATGGATCCTGGAATTGGCACCTATTTCAATACTTCCTCCCTTCCTCGGTATGTCTGGATCTGGCAGATCCTTGCTTGCACCCCGACAGCTCGGAGGAGGATACCATGTGGTGGGGACCAGCGGCTCATGGTCGATTCTTGGTCGCGTCTGTCTATGATGTTATTGAAGGCCGCACCACCGATACCCATGCTAGGCTGTGGTCGCTAATCTGGAAGTGGGCGGGGCCTCAACGGATCCGAGTTTTCCTGTGGATCCTGAGCAAGCAGAAGCTCCTGACCAACCAACAACAGGTGGCCCGTCACCTCACTACGGACAACAATTATTCTTTCTGTGGCCAGGAAGAGTCCACTCTCCACGTCGTCAGTGATTGTCCGCGGGCCCTAGCCCTCTGACGACAACTCCCCGGACGCCCGGGTAATACGGAGTTCTTTCACTCCTAGGTGACCGCATGGGTTACTTCCAACCTTCTGGCTCCCCCTCACCGACCTCATGGACCGTGGGCTACTGTCTTTAGAGTCACCTGCTCGATGGTTTGGACCTGACGTAATAAGAGCCTTTTTGATGCAGAATTCGCGTGGCCGGAGAATAGGTCGAGAGCTGTTTTGACTTACGTTGAGTGGATAGCCCGAGCACGCGCAGTGGAGAACTGTGTCGTTCCAACTCCAGATCTCTCTATAGGCAGCCTTGTTGGGTGGTCCAAACCGTCGGAGCTCTGGGTTAAACTCAACACAGATGGGGCATATCAGCCCAGGTCGTCTATTACTACCACAGGGGGACTTATTTGTGACTGCACCGGCCACCAGTGCGGTGGTTTTACCCAACGTATTGGCAGTGACTCACCGCAAATTGCAGAACTCTGGGGACTCCACTCCGGGCTCTCTTTGGCGTGGGCCTTGGGGTATCGATGAGTCATTGTCGAAACAGACTCCCTCGAGGTGATTAATATCCTCTCTTTGTTACGACCTGACCTTACTGAGAACTTTTCTTTGTTGGCAAGTATCAGGGCTTTACTCCGACGCGATTGGGAAGTACAACTCCAGCACGTGCTACGGAAGGGGAATCAGTGTGTAGACTTTCTGGCAACTTTCGCTGTTTGTACCGCCTCAAGGATACGTTATCTCCCAGACCCTCCCATGTCCTTTATGGAACTCCTCCTTTGGGACCAACAAGAAGTTTAGTATCACAGAGCTGGCAGCTAGTTAGTTTTTTTTAATGTATCTTTTTTCCCTTGTACTAAAAAAAAAAACCTCTTGAGTAGCACCTAGCCCCAGCGCTACTAACCAGAGAGTTAAAGAAGTGTTTATGGATTAAAAGGAATGTAATGGAGAAACGGGACTGTAACAAAATTTATCATTCTTTCTTGCTCTTAGTATCTCGTCGTCTTCTTTTTCATACCAATTTTCCAACTCTTAAGTACTAAATTAGGGTCATAATCACGCAACGCCTTGTTTTTGGTTGGTACGTAGAAAATTCTTAATGCTGCATTCATTTCCTTAATCTTTCAGTTGAACGTAGTTTTTGGCTTTGCTTGAATTGATAAACAGCGAAAAAGTGAAGCCTTTAACTTCCCAGACAGGAGTACCTTCTGAGGTAAAGCTTTGAGCTGGGGGGTTGGCGGTGGAGACAACGATGAGCAGTTCAATGGCTGTGATGATACTTCACAACGCCACGATAGTGACTATGGACTCAAACAGTAGAGTCTTTAAAAGTGGTGGAATCGCTGTCACTGGAGATGAAATCACAGCCGTCGGTCAATCTCTTGATATCCTCTCGGAGTTCTCAGCGCTTGCTGATCAAATCATCGATCTTCACGGCCAAATCTTACTGCCAGGTGCTTTTCCTCATTTCTTTGTCTTTTCATTTTGATTGATTTTGACTGTAATAAAGGGTTGTCTTGAGTTTGCATCTTTTAGAACTGCTTCATTGTTAAGTTTGTTTTGGCAAATAGGATTCATCAACACTCATGTTCACTCCTCTCAACAGCTAGCTAGAGGGATAGCAGATGATGTTGACCTCATGACTTGGTTGCACCATCGAATTTGGCCTTATGAATCAAACATGAGCGAAGAGGACTCTTATGTATCCACTTTGCTTTGCGGGATGGAGCTGATTCACTCGGGTGTAAGCCCTAATATATTTTCTTTTCCAGTATTTTGTGTGTGTCTTAGCGACAAGAGTCATCTTAGGATTGATGGAGTGTTTCCCAATGTTATAGGTAACTTGCTTCGCTGAAGCAGGTGGGCAGCATGTGTCCGGAATGGCTCGAGCAGTTGAGAGGCTTGGTTTAAGAGCTTGCTTAACTCAATCGATCATGGACTGTGGCGTGGGTTTACCACCAACTTGGGCTCAGCGGTCTACGGATGATTGTATAAAGGTTGTACACAAGCCCTGCAGTGTTAAGAATTTCTTTGCCCTTTTTACATTGAACTCTCTAATGCCGTAGGGTGCTTTCTTTACGCAAGTTAACCCATTCCATTCCGTGGCTGTTTGTTTTATATGCTGTAATGTGAGTTATATGAATTTAATTTTCATATCGACATTTCCTATTGCAATCATACTGACGTACAAAGCTAATTCGCTCAACTAAAAATTGCAGTCTCAAAGGGAGCTTTATGACAAGTACCATAATACCGCAGATGGACGCATTAGAGTTTGGTTTGGAATTAGGCAAATCATGAATTCAACCGATCGCCTACTACTAGAAACAAGAGATGCAGCCAGAGAACTGAAAACTGGAATCCACATGGTAATTTGTTCACTTTTATTAGCTGCACTAGAGTGTATTCCCATTAACTGTTATTCTCTTGAGCAGTGGTTCTGGTTAGGGAAGGAAAATAGAAGACAGGAGAAAAGGTTGCAATAATCCTTTCCTTTTATTTCGTCCCCATTATGTGCCTCTTTTGCTTTCTTCAACCATGTGTTGCAAACAATAGTCCTGAGAGTATTTTATCACTGAAAACTGCTAAAACGAAATTGAGGCTTTGCACGGCTTAATCATTTATGCAGTGTCTGGGCAATTTTTGCTCTACCATGTTGTTCCCATCATCAAGTGAATGTGTCTGCAATAACCTAAATACTTCAAACAATTGGAAGAATGTTGTGATATGGAATTCCTTGTGAAAAATGGGCTTAAAAGAACCTTATACTGCTATGACAAAAGAGATTTTCGTTACTTTAAAACTTCATGGTTTTGAGAAACCTCTGGTTAGTTGAAGATAAAAATAGTTAAATAGTTGGGACAAATTTTGATGTCTATAAAAGGATGTTGAACTTGAGAAAGATTAAGCTAATTGTTCCAAGTTTTAGCATGTTGCAGAGATACAGTACGAGAATCAACTAATTATGGACACACGAAAGGTTGAACATGGGACTGTTACCCATTTGGAAAAGATAGAGTTTCTGCAAAAGAACTTGTTGGCTGCTCATACAGTTTGGGTGAACAATGATGAGGTTGATTTTGTTAGTGACCTTTCATCTTCATAGGAAAACAGAATGGATGTAACTGACTATGTGAAATATGCTACACCTTGGCTGGATTTGTGGCTGCTCCATTATCAGTAACATGAGCTGTCCACCTTTTGATATATGGCTAATTCTTCATATTATATGAAATTTATTCCCTTCCGCAGATTGATTTTCTCTCAAGAGCTGAGGTTAAAGTTTCTCATTGCCCTGCTGCTGCAATGCGAATGCTTGGGTTTGCACCTGTGAAACAGATGGTTGATTCTGGAATTTGTGTATCCTTGGGAACAGATGGGGCACCATCCAATAACAGAATGAGCATGGGTCTGTTCAAACATTTGACATTGTGGTCTCTATTGTTACAATGCAGCATCTTTAAGTAGTTCCTTCCCTTTGGGCGCCTTCTATGCACGTTACCCCGCAATTCAAAGATGACGTGGCTTTTGAAGTCACTTATAAGTATAAATGTTGTAACAGTTATTGTGGATTATCTGGTTTTGTACTAAGCAGAGTTACCTGATTGCAGTTGATGAGATGTATCTAGCTTCTTTGATCAACAAAGGACGGGAAGTTTACTCAAATGGAGCAACTGATCCTACAGCCCTTCCAGCTGAAATGGTCCTTAAAATGGCAACTATCAATGGCGCAAAAACAGTACTCTGGGATGAGGAAATAGGATCTCTTGAGATCGGAAAAAAGGTTTGATTATCATGTCTGATTGGTCTCTCAATCCTCCCCTCATCCATATATTTAGCCTCTTGTGCTTAGAAACCTTTTAGTTTCAACTAATTTATTCTTCCTTTGATGGTAGGCGGACATGATTGTTATCAATCCCAATTCGTGGCCTATGATTCCTCTTCACGATTGGTATAAAATTAGCCTCTAAATGGTAGCTGTCATTTGTACCTTGTTAACTAAACCGTGATATTGCCTACAGAGGAAGTTTTCAGTGTTTCCGAATTTTATCTTAGATTTTTTCATGGCAACCAGAAACTTAGCAAATTTCTGTCAGATGCAGTTTATTAATAATTGGTGTAATTAGTCTGAAATTTTAAGTCATTAATGATTGCGTTTTGCCATGCTATGGTGCAGCATCTCGAGCCTGGTGTATTCAATGAGAACTGAGAACATAGTTTCTGCTATGTGCAATGGCAAGTGGATTATGAAGGAAAAGAAAATCCTGAACGTGGATGAGGTACGCATACTAATTCCTTTTCATCAAAATTTATGCTTCTGAGAGGTTCATAATTGGAGGGAAGTGGTTTATTTATCAGCAGAATCCAATGGATGTAACCTTGTTAAAATTGATATATAAAAACAAAATTTGGCAGGCTGAGGTTATTGCACATGCAAATGAAGCATCAAGCAAGCTTTTGAAGAGGGCAGGTATCAGCATAACAAGCAGATTGAACGTCATCTGATGTATAAATGTTTGTTTCATGACTCTAAAACAAGTGTAAGAAAATAATATATATTTATTACATGTCCTTGGGATCGTCTGACTAAATGTTGCATTAGACTGGCCCAAGGCATAAAAATTCCAGACCACTTGATCTGGGCCCAATCGATGATCTGCATGGGTAATAGTACTATTCTATAATTACTGGGCCGTTGATGCTCATTTGTGCAAGTAGTAAATTTGAAGAAAAAAGAAAAGACAAAAGGAGAAGGTGTGATATCATTATCATACCAGCACGTAGAATTATTAATATTAGCCGGGTAATTGTTTTCTCCTCCCTGCTGCGTCAAAAGCTAAATCACAGGCTTCTGATGATTAGAGAGTTAAATCTGAATAGCCTGGATTTGATTTGATTATTTAGTCGCTGATAATAATTAAAACTAATACTACAAATGGTAAAGGAGAGAGCTTTGATTGTGTAGGCGAGGCGGCCACACATTTCTCCTGCTCTGATTTGCTTCTTTTCTTAGTATTAAATAAACTTTTTCGTTTAAAAAAGTAAAATCGGGTGTTTTGATTTTGAATAGGAATATAAATTCAAAAAAAATAATCTATATAGTTTAATATTTTATTGAATAGCTTGTGGATTCAATATGCCAGTGTAACAAGTCGGTAGTTTTTAGGTTATAGAAGAAGTCAAAAGCACTTAACTATGTTAGAATCAATGTTTTTTGTGGCAACCTAAAATCAATTTTCAAGTAATAAATGGAATCGTAATTATAAAAAAAAGAAATGCTAAATTTATCCAAGCTAGGAAAATATCAAATAAAAAAATAAAAACATTAAAATCAATCAAGTTTGAGATTCACTTGATCAGTTGAGTTGATTTCGCCTGTTCTAAGCACCACCCAAACCCTCCTCCTTCTCCTCTTGTTTGTCTTGAGCACACGTTTCTTATTCTCTCTCTTTCCTAAAGAAAACCCTAATCCCCTCATCGATTCGGTTGTCGATTTCTTGTAATTAACTTCAAGAATCCTCACACTGTTCGATCTTCGCGCACTTGCGAGTCTCATTCGCTTTTTTTTTTTTCGATCTTTTAACTTCCTCTATGGCTGACGCCAAGCTCGATCTGCCGGACGATCTCATCCTCTCCTCTAAAAGTACTGCACTCTCTCTCTCTCTCTTACTACTACTTCCTTATGTCTTTCCTCAATCTCGTTGTTTTGGATTTATTGATCTGACCACTCATTCTTCTTGTTGTTTGTTCAGTTTTTAGGTGTATGCTTATAGTTCGGATCGATGTCCTTTTTAATTTGGTTTTATTACTGGATTCGCCTAAGTAAATGTTTTTGTGGTGATTGATTTTATGATCTATTTCTTGTCCAGTAACCGCAATTACCTTGTAGTAAATATAAGCTGATATTATTAGTCGTTTTGTTCTTTAAATTTCAGTCACGTATTTTTTTTTTTTTGTTGCTTAACTTTTTAAAAGTTCTATTGCAAATGTCTTTAACTTGGTTGGAATTATCTAAAGCCTTGAATGGAATGTATAGGATTCATAGGAAAGCGGTAGGTTGTGGATGTAATACACCTTAAAGGAAAGAAGAACTCTTGTCTTTTCTTTTCGGGTTTGCTCAAGAAGATTGATATGGAACTCATGTTGGTTGATTTCTTTGTATTAGCATGTTTTTGCTGATGGAGCTATAAATGCTTTTATAATGTAGTTAACCTCATTTTTTACTTGCATTTCTTTGTTCGTTAGCTCAATGATGAAACTTACTGATGTGCTGTTTTGCTTGTTTGGAAGTCAGTCATTGTATATTATCCCTTTTCGTTTCTTTTTTCCTCATTGAAATCCAAATCATAATGGAGTTGCTTTTGTAAATTGCATCGATTGTTTTACCAGTAGAAGCTTCAGGAGGAAATGAGATGGATAAGGTCCCTTTGGGGTTCAGTGATGACTCGAAAGGTAGTACTATTTCTTTTATTTCTTTGGCAAGTCTGTTGGATGGCGAGTACTGTCCTTTTGCTTCTTTTTTCTACCGTCCAGCACAAGAATGACACTGTTGAATTGCCCAATTATGGCAGATCAGCTGGCGAATGAAAACAGTATACCTTTGTCTCCTCAATGGCTGTACTCAAAACCAAGTGAGACGAAGCTGGTAAATTCTAGCTACACAAAGGAATGCTGTGGTTTTGTTTCTCCCCAGCCTTTCTGATGACAAACTGAATGTATTACTAAATTCTTAGCAAGAAACCAATGACTCTCATAGTATTTCTGCTTGCAACAGAAATTGTATTTCTGTGTACTAAGGTTACTCATTTGAGGATTGACTTGTTATTTGAGCTTCTGACAAGTTAAGGTTTACATTCTTTGATATGTTTATACTTTATATTCTTTCCCACATTCAAAACTCAACTTCTCATCTTCTATACTTTTAGTGGGATGTGAGTAGATTACAAATTGGTGTTTAATGTTGGGGAATTATACAAGTCAAATTGTTTTAAATAAAAACTTTATAAATTGGATGATAAGGAATTATACTCTATATAGTATGCAATCTTCTCTTCATTCAAGTGGAACTTAATGATGAAGACGCAACTGCTAATCCATTGTCAACTCAATAATCTAACATTGAAATGATCTTTAAAGAATTCAAAGTTTGCTAACCTCAGTAAGCACTGAGAACTCTAGCACTTTGTGTTACTAGCTTTATTGAATATATGAACCCTTTATTAGTCCAAATCCTTGCAAATGCCTTGAGAATTTGAATTTATCTTATCCATTGTAATCATTACTATCCGTCCATAATGACAGGACATGCGCGGTCCAAACTCTGTGGCTCTTGGAAATTCTGTTGATCCTAGCCATAAGGATGGTTGGCGTTTGGATGGATCCGAGGATAAGAAGGATTGGCGAAGGACTGCTCCTGAGAGTGAAGGCAGCCACCGCTGGCGTGAAGAGGAAAGGGAAACTAGCCTGCTCGGTGCTAGAAGAGATCGCAGGAAAACAGACCGTCGTATGGAGAATGTTGCTATCAGGGAGACAATTGATAATAAAGTTTTGCCTTCCTCTGATCGCTGGCACGATGGTAGTAATAGGAACTCTGGGCATGAAGCACGCCGTGATAGCAAATGGTCTTCTAGGTGGGGTCCAGAAGATAAAGAGAAGGAATCACGGATTGAGAAGAGGGCAGATGTGGAAAAAGAAAAGGATGATACTCAAAATGAGAATCTACCTTCTATAGGTAGCAACCGTCCTACTTCTGAGCGGGATTCAGATTCACGTGACAAATGGAGGCCACGTCATAGGATGGAGAGTCATTCTTCTGGTTCCAGTTCTTACCGTGCTGCTCCTGGATTTGGTCTAGAGAGAGGACGAACTGAAGGCTCAAATTTGGGGTTTACTGTTGGACGAGGGAGGTTAAATGCAATTGGTAGAGGCATCGTTGGTGCTTCTCACATGTACAAAAATGGAAATGCTGTTGGGAAACCAAGCCTCTCAATTGACTCTTACTGCTACCCAAGGGGTAAGCTCCTTGACATCTATCGCTCCCAGAAGCTTGATCCATCTTATGGTATTATGCCTGAGGGGATGGATGAAACTCCGCCTATTACACAAGTCAGCTTTATAGAACCATTGGCTTTTGTTGCCCCTGACACTGAAGAAGAGGTAACAAATTGTGCTCCCATGACTACCTGCTTCTTCATATTATCCTTTTTTATTTGTCTTATTTCTGTTTCTCCAATTTCACTTGTGATGCCAATAACAGGCCATTCTTACCGACATATGGAAGGGGAAAATCACAAGTAGTGGGGTTGTTTACAATGCATTCAGAAAAGGAAGGTCAACAGAAAACATTTCAGGTATTTTGGCCGAGATTTTGACATTAGTGCATGTTCCATATTTAGCTGTTTCTCATGATGTTTCTACGTCTAGGTGTTGGAGAATCTGAGTCTACTGAGGGAAAACAGGGTATAGTTGAAGGGACTGATGCCTTTCAAGAGCCTGCAAATGAGGAAGTGTCTCAAATTGATGGAATTTGTTCCTCAAAGGATCATGTTTCAAATGCTGATGCCTTGAACGGTGAGCAGTATGGTGCTTTTGCGTGAGAATTCTGTTATTGTTTACAAATGAACTAAACACTAGATGGATTTTTTGTTAATGCAGAAAAAGAAGGTGATCACAAAGAGGAATGCAAAATTATAGATAGATCCAATGAAGAAGTTATACGAACTGATAATGTGTACCATGCCAAAGAGGATGGTACTCCTCGTGTTGTTGATGGCAAAACTTGGCAATTGCTGGAGCCTGCTTTTCGTGAATGTGCTGAACATGATCCCTCTGTGGATGTCAAATCTAAGCTCCCGGATGATTCGAGCATGTTATTTGGTTTAGCCTCTTCAGAGCAAACTAAGATCAACACTCACTCTCACTTGCTGATGGACAAGGGATCAAAAGATTTAGAAAGGGTTGCTGCACTTGAGGATTTGTATTTCTTTTACATTGATCCTAATGGGAACACTCAGGGACCATTTCTTGGAGCTGACATCATCTTGTGGTTTGAAGAAGGTTATTTTGGGACAGAGTTGCCAGTACGCCCAGCAGACGCTCCCGAGGGAACGCCTTTCCATAGTTTGGGCGATGTCATGCCACAGTTGAAATTACGAGGAGAAACTTTCAGCAATGAGCTGGAAAAATCTGTTCCTTCAGTGGAGAAGACTGATTCCAGCCTACCTATTGTAGATACTACTCATTCATCTGCATCAAATGGCTTGTCCCAGTCGTCAGATCTCAACAGCTTTGTATCTCAGCAGCAGGCCTTCTCAAGAACATCTGAGCCTGAAATTCCATTGCAACTGCCACGATCTGACGGTCAAAGTTTCCATGTCTTTGCTGGTCAAGATGAAGGTATTTCTGGTTTCTTTAATGCATTGTGATTTGTGAACTTTATAGTGCTGAAATGCATTTGTCCTAACATCAAGCCTCTGCTTCCTGATTGTTCTTGCAGAAATTGTCTTCCCAGGTAGACCTAGTAATGCTGGTTATTTAAATCCAAGATCATCTGGGAACATCCATGATCTCCTAGCAAGTACTACTACTCAACCTCCTGTTCCAACTGAATTTATAGAACCAGCTCTGCCATATCAGAAGGATAATAAGATGCATCCTTTTGGCTTGTTCTGGTCAGAGCTTGAAGGCTCTCATACTAGATCTAGTGAGACATTGGATGTTCCTGTTAATGTGGAAGGCTCTGCCTCCTATGATGTTGTAAATGATACAGGTTCTGCTGCAGACAAATGGGCTGATATTTTTAGACCAGATGCACTTTCTGTGCCCAACTCAATCCCAGATGCCATTGCTGCACGTCATTTGCCACATAACGAGCAAGATTCGAATCATTTTGCTCTAGCAGAGCAGCTCATATCCCGACAATATCAGCAGCAGCAACAGCTTCATCAACGAAATATTTTGTCATCTCACTCACATGTGCCAAGTCAAAATCTAATTCACCATCAACAGCCTGCCAAACATACTGTTGAGGATTTGGAACATCTTCTGGCACTAAGGCTACAACAGCAGCACTCTCATGTGCCAAGTCAAAGTCTGATTCACCATCAACAGCCTACCAACCATACTGTTGAGGATCTGGAATATCTTCTGGCACTAAGGCTACAACAGCAGCACTCACATGTGCCAAGTCAAAATATAATTCACCAGCAACAGCCTGCCAACCATACTGTTGAGGATCTGGAACATCTACTGTCGCTAAGGATACAACAGCAGCGACAGATTCAGGTCCAACAAAGGCATCATCATCAGCAGCAGCAGCAACACTTTCATCAACAGCAAAAGCTTTTACAGGAGCGACAACAGTTGCAAGCAAGACAGGTGCTTCTTGAACAGTTGAAGAATCATATTCCTGAACCTGGGCTTACACACTCACGTGTTGATCCTATTAGAGCAAACAATGCTCTTGATCAGGTTTTAGTAGGGCAGCAACTTTTGCAGGAGGTGCAACAACGCTCCCATAATCCTTTCAGGCATTTTGTTCCACAGGTAGAGCAGCTTGCTCAATCAAAATTAGGTCTGGTGGCACAGCAAGAGCAGCAAAGAGATTTATTTGAGCTATTGCCTCGTGGACAGCATGGGCAAGTACAATCTTTAGAGCATAAGATTCTCCTAGAGCAGCTGCAGGCAAGACAGTTGTCAATGACATCGAGGCAGCGAAGAAATTTGGAAGAGGAAAGACGAATTGATCCTTTATGGCCTGTCAATGAAACTGGTCAGTTCCTGGGGAATCTTGCTAGTAACCATAGAGCTCACTCGTCAGGTATTAAGCCATTAGATTTTTATCAACGACAGCAGATGTCGCCACATGAGAGCCAGTTGGCTCAACTAGAGCGGAATCTTTCATTTCAAGATAGGCTTCAGCAAGGGCTTTATGAGCCTGGCTCGGTACCTTTTGAGCGATCTCTGTCCTCGCCTGCTGGTGCATCAGGGATGAACATGGATGTAGTAAATGCTATGGTTCGCTCTCGTGGTTTGGAGATGCAAGATCTGAACACACGTATGCAATCTGCTGGTCAAGGTGGCACATTTTCTTCTGGCGTACCATCTCACAGTCTTCATCATCCTATGGTTCCAAATCAATTTCACGCTTCACAGTTGGATGCAGTTGAGGGGCGCTGGTCCGAAAACAATGGGCAGCTAACAAATGACTGGATGGAATCTCAAGTTCAGCAATTGCACATTAATGCTGAGCGGCAAAGGAGGGAATCAGAAGTTAAACTAGCTGCTGAAGATTCAAGTTCATGGATGTCGGATGGATCAAATGATGACAAGTCAAGGCGATTGTTAATGGAATTACTCAATCAAAGATCAGGCCATCAAATGGCTGATTCACTGCATGCTAATGGAGGAGCACCTTTTGAGAGAAGGGTGGCATCTGGTCTTTATTCTGGATCAGGTTCTTTAGACCACACCTTTGGTGCTTTTCCAGGACAAGAAACTCTAAACAACTCCTTTTCTGTAGGTTCTTATGGTTCGAATGTTTCTGAACCAGCAGATCTGCATACTGCTAATGAGCAGGCAAGTTTTGTAGAGAGCAATGAGAATTCAGCATTTAGATCTGATTCCAGAGTGACAACTGAAGGACATTCTTTTGTGTCTGGAGTTGGTGGGAATGCTCAGTCTATTTTAACAGATTGTAGTATTACTGATAAGCTTTTAACCAATAAAGATTACTTAGAGGTGGAAGAGAGGAGACGTGGATCCAAAAATATGGGTGTGACAAAGAGCTCAGCTTCTGATATTCATGATAGCGTAGCTGAGAAAGTAAGGTTAGCTTATATGGACCGTCGGGAGGATGTTAATTCAATTAGCCGGCAGGGTTCTTTTGATATTGGTGGTAAGTTCATCTTTATTTTTTCTGTGTGCAATTTATTTATTTCTGAAAGTTCAATGTTCTAAATATTCTGTCAGCGGGTAATGCAGGGTTTTATGATGACAAGGTTGCACCACAAAATTCTTTGGCTGTAGATATTACCATAAACCGGTAAGTTTTTCATTAAGCATGGAGTTGTCTGTGATTATAATGATAATCTGTGACTTCCAGTCATGCTATGTTTAGGGGGTTGGTAACAAGTTTGTGATTATCCTTAAAGACGCATTTTACTGGTGTGCATCTTTGCTCTTTGAGCAGAATATATAGATGTTAAATGTACACTTGCTATAAAATTGTTAACTAATATATCAAAGCACTCTGCATGGACATTTGCTGCTGTACTTTCTTGTAAAGTCTTCCATGTCATACATTTATGTTTGTCATATATGTTTCATGAGAAGATGTGTTTTTTCTTCAAGCTTCTATATATTGTGAAAGATAGTATGGTTACCTTACTGGCCTTTCTTGAAGTTTGTGGATTTTATATCTTTCTTTACTTATACAACAGGGTGCCTGTGCCATCAAAAGTCCAAGAGAGTATTTTACTGAGACGACAGCCTGTTTCTCATGCCTTATCACCCCAGGAAGGTTTAGCTGAGCTAGTCTCTGATACAGCAACAAGGGGGAAAAGTTCTTTGAACAGTGATGACGGTAATCATTAGTTGTTCTCCTTTTTGTATTGAAGTTGTGGCCCATGACATATGTTGCCTCAGCAGTTGGCATGGCTATATTAGAGATGCTGATTGCTTAGAGATTGTGTCTTGGATCATGTGGGTGTGTGCATGATACCATTTAGAAGAAGTAACAATATGCATCTGTAAAATTTTCAGGTGGAAACCCGGCAAACCAAACCAATGACAGCAAAAGAGACTTGGGCTTCCGACATAATTCATCTGGTAGTGATGCTGATGTATCGGAGCCCTCATTCATTGACATGCTGAAAAGTAATACCAGGAAGACTACAGCATCTGAGGTCCATCCAGGGGGAATTTCAGAGTCATCAGACGGCGGACAAGGCGCCAAAAGTGGTAAAAAGAAAGGGAAGAAAGGGAGGCAAATTAATCCTGCACTGCTTGGCTTTAAGGTCACTAGCAATCGCATCATGATGGGTGAAATTCAACGAGTAGATGATTAGGCAGCACAGTTTTGTATTTCTTTCTGTATATCGCCATTTCTTAGATGTATAGGTTTAACAATTGTACAACGCAATCTGCAGGGTATGATCCTTTTTGTTTTTCCTCTCATTTCCCTTTTGCCCTCTCTTGGGTTATTTTGTGTTGCCTTGTTGGAGAACGGTGATGTTGGGGCGAGATTTTAGTTTTTGGCAACAGTGTATAACTTCTGTATAGACTTAGTAATTCACATGGAAAATTAACTAGATCATACATGTATTATGTTCGAGACAGCGTTCTTTGCCAACGCCCTTTTATTTGTCTTGCACTAGAAAGAGGACTACCAGCTTAAAACCATATTGTTTCCAAATGCTTTCTTCAAGTAAAAAAAAAAAAACCGAATTCAATTTGAAGTATTTAATGCTGAAGTCCCCAATTTCCAAACAGCCTGTTCTTGTTTCTCTCATAAACTTAGCAATACGGTTGTCCAATCCGACGTCTTGCCTCTTTCACGCATCATCATTATCGATCACTCCAATCCCTATCGCCAATCTGCCCTCCCTTAACCATCATCACTGCCCATCACTCTAATCCATCTCACCGATCTGCCTGCCAGTCCTTCGGCGTTAATGTTCTCTCCAGCACTCGCCAGGTACTTTCACGTTTGATCTCTCATTTGGAGCTGGAAGTATATGTATATACACACGAGGGGTAGTTCGTAGTTGTAAATGATTATTTGGTTGAATTGTAGATGTTAAAAACTAGACTCCTTGTTCTATTCGACAGTTGGTGGGTCTTATGATGACTATAGTTTTAAGTGTGTCCCAGACTTGGTGATTTTTGATGGGGTTGTTTTGGAGTCTAGGAGAGAATCTCCAGTGTCTGATTACTCTGTAGAAGTGGAGATAGAGAATGGAGTAACAGAGATAAAGGTACATTTGGCTAAAGTTGAGAAAATTGTAGGATTTGCCATCTTGGGTTGGAAAGTAACAGTCATGAATCAGGTCAACCTATGTAATTGGGTTGCTCTTGTAAGGGTGATTTGGCTACTACTCATTAACAGTGTGCAGAGACTTGGTTCAAGATTAAAGGTAACAAGTAAGTAGACAAGGCTCCACTGTTCTACCTTTGATGTCTCTCATTTTCAATGGTAGCATTGAGAATTTAATTGTTTTTAAATTCTCTTTGCTATCGCAAATGGAGAATTCCCAATTGGTTATTTATGGCCTTCATATGTCTGTGGATGCATTTTGACCATTTATGGTGAGAATAGCCATTTTCACATGAACTTGTCATTATGTAAATATACAAAGTGACAGTAGAAGCATTCATTAACTTAAAGAGTTACCAAAAGTTTATTAAGTTAGTTTGTGAAGGGAAAAGCATGATTGGAAGAATATGAATTGTAATGAGAAAAGGGGAAGTGGAAAATTTGATTGAGTCTTCTACCATACAAGTTCATGTAAAAGGAAAAGCGGCACGTTGCATTGAGGCACACTAGTTTTGGCGATGTGTCCAGGAATCTCAAAATCTCTTCTTTGTGGTTCTTTTTCTTTTTGTGGAAAGGGATAATTGACACTTAGTTGGTGTATGTTACTTTAGCCTCTGCTTAATGTTGTGCCAACGAGCTTAAGCTCAAATATGCATTTCTCTAACACCAGTGCCTTTCTGATTGGGAAAAAGAGAGAGGAAAAAAAAGCGATAACAGTATCCTTTATATGGTAAAATTTGAGAATCATTTGATAGGTAGGTAAAATGAATAAAGTTTGCTACTTGCCAATGTTAATGTCTTGTCAGTGACAAATTCATATATCAGATTAGTGTGCCTCAGATAATGTTTCAATATTCTACCATACACTATGACATCTCACTTCTTTGCATTTGTGCAGTAAGATAACATCACAATTAGGTAGGATTTGAAGGATCTGAATACTGACATAGTTGAGAAACTCTTTTTCTGATTTGGAAATGAATTAATTATATAGACTGTACCAATGGGGAAGTATAGAACTCCCTTTCGATATTGCCTATAAACTTATGGACTTACGATTATCATGTTCATTCTGAAGCTATTTGGTTTTTGATGTCATCTTACCTTGTTCCTAGACTTATATTGCTTCTTTAATTGTTATTTTATCATACCATCTTTGTCTCTTTCAGTTTATTAGTGTTCTTTTGTGAATTTGGTTTGCTTAATTGTCTACCAGGATCTGTGAGATTTGTTAGTCTACTGCTCGCAATATTGTCAGGCCAAATGAGGTTGAATTAATAGAGCAATGAAACAAGACAAGTAACACCGCAACTACGCAGACGATCTCAACATCGGTCCCCCATTCAGAAACACAAAGCTTCTGACATGGCCACCGTTTCCTAAATTTCTTACTAGCTTTCATGGTTTTTGCATTTGTTGTATCATGGCTTTTTCCCTTTAATGTGCCTTCCTAAACTACTGTAAATGATGCCTTGAGGGAACTACTCGATGGAAGAAAATGGAGTTATGAAATGATTATAGATAAGTGTTTTTCTTCAAGAACTAGCTATGTTAAAAGAGTTTGAGAAGAATTTATGGTACTTGAAGAAGGTAGAGTGCAGAACCTTGGAAGGGATCTGTTAGGTAGTCTACAGAGTGACTAACAATCTATATATATGCTTGTTCCAGAAAATCAATTTGTAGGTACTTGAATATTGGATTCACCTGTTTCATATGTTGTGCATAATTGACCATACAAGATGGTGTTGATCTATTTATTATTTTCCTCATACCTGGTGTTCCTGAGATTGAATTTTCCATGAGAAGTGACAAAAACCTACAACGAGTTAGCTTATTTGTTGCTATGATCACTCTTTGAGTTTCCAGTTCGAGTACTGACCATGGTTTTAGATTACAGTCAACCACAATTGCATTTCAGTAACCCGCAGTCAGTAACTTAAAACCGCGGTAATATCCAACAACTAGTCAGACCAAAAGATCAAGATTATGCAGGGTCATGAATGGTTAAACAAAACCACTGTCAAAGAATTATGTAAGGCCGAAAAGAACAAGAGAGAAGAAAAAATGTTTACATACACGAGCCTAGACAAAGTTTGTGATCTATAAGGAAAGCTATACACCTTCAATTTTTATTCCTTCTGGTTTCCAAGTTAGTGCCATCATGAAGTGCTTTTTGTGCGTCATACCTCATTCCAAGACTCAGAAGAAAAGTCGTTTGAAGATACGAAGCAATATACCACTCAGGAGATACTGCCTGGGCTTACATAGCTAAAAGCTTCTTGTGCTAAGTCATTCATTAAGATATGCACGGCTTAGCGTACAGAGGTGGTGACGCCATTGTCCCACCATCAATGAACTACAAATGACATAAGCAAAAACCTTGGCTCCTCCTACAAATTCATATACATTATTTTATGTGAAGTTTTGATGTTTGTTAATCAATTTGAGACAATTATTTGATACCCCATTCACTTAAGTCAAAAGTAGACACCATGCTTGGTTACTTGTAACTAAATTGACTAATCACACATGGCTAAACCCATGTTGCAAGTAGAAAGTTGAGAACATAAAAGATTTACTTGTCTGTAGCAATTAATTGCTGTTGCAAAATCTTTGGCTCGAAAAGCAAGATCCCCAAGTTTATTAGAATTCAACGTCTCCTACATTTGGCTAGTCCACATTTGGAATGAGAGCTGCTTCATAAAGAAGAAAGAGGAGCAGTCACTAAGAGTTTGCTTAACATTCCAAAGATGATGCAACAATAAAGATCAAAAGGAAGTAAATGAGACGCCTTAGCTCACTGTCG
This sequence comes from Erythroxylum shatona, assembly GCA_027568895.1. Classification (NCBI taxonomy): domain Eukaryota; kingdom Viridiplantae; phylum Streptophyta; class Magnoliopsida; order Malpighiales; family Erythroxylaceae; genus Erythroxylum; species Erythroxylum shatona. The sequence continues at coordinate 8,188,998 of JAOSBK010000003.1, forward strand.
AGAACTAATAAAAGAAATTGCAGCAGAAATAAACATCCAATGTATCATTGTCTATCTTCCATTTTACTCACCTCACTTGTTCTTGATACTATTCTGGAATAGAAACCAGCATACTCAGCAATGTTTTAGTTGCTATTTCATTTGGAGTCATAAAGTACTAGTCTTACCTCATTGGCAATCCCCTCATCGTCCTTACATCCAATCTTCTTGAGGATTTCATGTCTAGAAGTGAGATCCATCCTAAAGCATGCATCACCTAAAGGCATCAGTGAAAAAGGTTGAGTTGACACTAAACTTTCATTTTGAATACCCAGCAAAACATGTGATGGAACCTGTTAAATGAGAAGTAAAAATTAGCCCCACTAAATATGGAAGTCATCTAGACTTCCAAGGTTGTTGTTTGACACGACCAGTTATAAGAATAATTAGTCCCAAAATCAGACTTGTACAGAGAACTTAACTAGAAGGTTCATCTGAATCAAACACTAAACTTACATCTGTTTCTTTCTAAAGAGACACAGGTGCAGTGACAAGGGACTTTTCATTTGGTCTCTCACAAGCTTCATACTGCAAACATCTTAAAGCCTACCTCAATAGTTTAGTTCCATTATCTTTTGAAAAATGACCCTCCAAAGAAGAATCCATCAACATCACGAAATTCTTGCCTCGAATAAGATCAAGAGCCTAGTAAAAGCAAACACTATCCGAACTTCTCAGAATTACTAAACATGTTCACAAAAAACCATTTAGTATTTAATGACAGTTAACAAAGCAATTCTTACATGACTTGGGGGAATATGTTTGCCACTTAAAAGATCTAGCAACAAAGTTCCAAGGCTATACATTACATCTAGCTCCAAAGGAGGGATCAAACATGAACCTACTTAGCTATTGATGGAGAGAACATTTACGCCGAATGACTAGAGGGCAGATCTGCATATAGTTTTTGTCGATTTGGAAAAGACGCATGACAGGGTTCCTCGAGAACTCTTGTGGTGGTGCTTGGAAGCAAAGGGCATTCTTATGACGTATATCAAGGTGATTAAAGATATATATGAAGGATCCTTGACTAGCGTAAGCACAGTAGGAGGGGACACGGAAGCGTTCTCTATTGGTGTTGAACTACACAAAGGCTCGGCTTTAAGTCATTTTCTATTCACAGTGGTATTAGATGAACTCACCAAGCATATTCAAGGTGAGGTACCTTGATGTATGTTATTTGTAGATGATATTGTCCTGATAGATGAGACCAAGGAGGGGGTCAATGTCAAGTTAGAACGTTAGAGAGAAACGTTAGAATCGAAGGGTTTTAGAATGAGCAAGTCCAAGACGGAGTACTTAGAATGCAACTTTTCGGGTAGCCAGCAGGCACAAGGGGCCGCGATAACGATTGACATTGACATCATACCACAGAAATCGAGTTTTAAATACCTCGGCTCTATCATACAAAGAGATGGCAACATAGATGCCGATATATTACACCATATTAGATTTGGGTGATCCAAATGGCGGGGTGCTTTGAGTGTTGTATGTGACAAGAGGGTTCCTATAAAACTCAAAGGAAAGTTTTATAAAATGGTTATTCGACCAACTATGTTATATGGGGCAGAGTGTTGGCCTACTAGACGTAGCCATATGCGTCAGCTGTTAGTAGCAGAAATACGCATACTTAGGTGGATGTGCGATATTACCCTGAGGGATAGGGTACGGAATCAGGTAATGCGAGCCAGATTCCAGGTTGCTAGCATTGCAGACAAGTTGCGCGAGAAAAGACTTATGTAGTTTGGGCATGTGCGCAGGATGCCCTCTGATACGCCGGTTCGGCGTGGTGAGATTATAAACCTTAGTAGCTACAAGAGGAGAAAAGGAAGGCCTTACAAGACCTGGAGGGAAGTGATTAAGAAAGATATATTGGAGTTGGCTCTCACTGAGACAGTTGCTAGATTTAGGAAAGTCTGGCGTGATAGGATAAGGGTAAACGACAATCACTAGAATCCTCGCGTCTTTTATGTAAACGATGGGACGTCTAACCCCATGTCCTTTAATCCTTTGCAAATAGTTAGCTATGGTCAAGACTTCGAGTCTGGATTAGTTAAGGGCGGTTCAACATTGTCACCTAAAAAAAAAAATGTAGGAGTTGTCAGGGTAGGAAAGGGGCGACTTCTAGTGCGAGTAGCGACAACAAGAACTGATCTTTATACAAGGTGACGTCATGGCCGATCTGGCCAATCAGCAGATATGTCCTTTTGTCTGGTAGTGCATTTCAATTCACTAAATGTTTGTGTTTGCCAGTTTTTTACTTATTGTTCTTGTTTTTTCTGCATCATTTTTTTAATTGTCACATTTGCACGTGAATCTACTGGAAAACAGCCTCTCTATTATGTAGGAGTAAGGCTGCATACTATAAGACCTCCCCAGACCCCGCCTCAATGCGATACTTCAGACTGGGTGTGATGATGATGACTAGAGGGCGGATCGAGAAAAGGGATTGGAGTAATCAGCAGTGATGATGCATGATAGAGGCAAGATGCCAGAACCCCCTACTGTTATGTTTTCGAGAGAAACAGTGTGAAAATTTGGGGATTAAAAGTTAATTTTTAAGTTTGAAATCTTTTTTTGTAATTAACCCTTTTATCATATGAGAGTGTGATATATTTGTTGACTAAAAAATAAATAATATCATATTAATATTAATATAATATTTAATTGATAAATAATTAATTTCGTCAATTTTTTTATTAAAAGTTTGTTTTAAATATTTTCAAAATGTTAAAATAAATATTTAAAAACGTAAGAATTCAAGTTTTATTTTAATACATATGTTAATGTTCAAAATAGACATTTGGCCAACATGAAGTCAACGGACCGGGTTATTCTCCATCTACGACAAGGTCGTGGACTTTGCTAGCCCCGTTTATTATTCTCTGGCGTATGCTCTCTCTTGTCGCCAAAGAAGTGGTCTAGTTTAGTAATTAACAATACTTAAAAACAATTCCTAAGCAAGCCAGTGACTTTTGAAAACTTGCATGACTGTTTTCCCCATGATCCACTCCAAGTCTGAGGATGATAGAGGTACTTGATTGGCTACATAAGTCACTGCTTCTTTTCCTCCTCTGTAACCACACTCAGGAACAACATATGGGAAATCACTGCAAAAAGATGTTGAAGATCTTTCTCAATGTTTTGCACAGCTCCAGTATTATTTTCTTTTGTGTCATGCATCTAAATTGAGAGAAGTTGGATACAGGAGAAGATAGAAAGTGTTACCTGCCCCACATGACTCTATTGGCACCAAAGGTGGAGACAACTTGGGAGAGAAGAGGTGCCAAATCTTGATACGGAAATGAGACTCTTGAAAGCCTGAAGAGGGCACTGAATTTTATATATACCTGCCCAATTTAATGTAATGGAAATGAAGAATTTGTTACTTCAATATACTGATCAAGTTCTTTAGAGAAAGTACTTCATTATCAGTCCTCACTACTAAATGAGAATGCTACAATGTTGCAATCAATTACATGTTTCCAGTTTAGTTGAGAAGCTCTATGGTGGAGACCTAAAACAGAAAGTTTTGAATAGGGGATAATTCTGCAGTTCTGCAATCGAAACTAGAGTGTGCCTGGTACTCCTAACATTGCCCATGTTATCGTGGCTAAATTAGAATCGTATAGACTTTTACCTTACCAAGGGCAGGATTATACGGACAAAAATGGGGCATCAAAAACCAAATATGAATGAGCATACCTGTGGAAATTTGGAAAGCTTTAGCATCTCAGAGAAAGTAAGACTCTCTTCATCATTTCTACAGGAAAAATAAGATCTCCACCAAGTCAGAAGCTGAAGACCACCATCTACTCAAAACCGACTTACAAGTATGCTTACGTTGGTGGCTTGCAGAAACCCAAATGATCAAGTAGTACCACTGTAGAAGGAAATTCTGTGCACAATTCTTGGATTTCTGAAATATGAAGATGCAGACCCTGGAATAGTATACATATCGTAGATATCAAACCATAAGTTATTTATGGGTGGTAATGTGATAATTCAATTGGACGCAAATATGGTGGCTTTCATGCACAAGAGAATTACGGTACCTTCATACACATGAAACCCACTGGTACAGCAAGTTCCCCTGCTTTAGAAAATATTGCCTTCCCAACATCATTGGTCATCTATAAATATAGTCAAATATAATTAGTTTATCTTTTCTCATTATGCCTAGTATGAGCTTTGATATATGGGAGATACAGTCATGACTTCTTAAGATGTTCCAGAAAAGAATGATAAACATGGATCTTGTGGGCTAGAAGATAAGATTTTCTTGACCAAGATCAAAACTATCCCACCACTTTGCTTCATTTTGTACTATTAAAATTTTTGATTGATTACACTTATGGATGCAAGGAAGCTGGTATTATGGTAAATTATTCATAATCCAGAAATTTTATTTGATGATCCATTTGGTTGAGGAAGTAGGTTGTCACTGTTGTCTTTTCACAAGCATACCGCATATATACAGATGAAGCTAATGTTCGGAGTTAAAATTTGAATTTTTATGAATGGAATTGTCTGGCCTCTGGTTAACGAGAAAGAATCACCAGATATCAGTTCAATTTTGAAGATGTTATAGAAAAGCTTAGGCATCACTTTCAACAGATTTATCTACATGCAATCAGAACTTGGAAAGTGAGTTTACAATATTGCCTTTTGACCAGATGCCCATAAAGCAGGATTGAAGCGGACAGCACGATAACCATCCTACAATTTCAAAAAGTGAAAGAGTGTTCAGCGGATCACTAGACAGCAATAGTAAATTAGTTCAGAAAACAATAAAGACCTGTGTAACAAGCTGCTCAAACTGCTTTACTCCACTGCCATCTTCTGCAGGATTTGCAAGGCAGCAACCAACAAATTTGGATGGATACTTCTTAAGGACGCTGAATGATAATTTCAGACAAAGCCCTTCAGTTTCGGTGATGATGACCACTAACTAGTTAGCAAGAACTAAAGAGGAAAATTGATAGTCTACATCCTCAACCAAATAACCATCCTCCAAGAATCACAATGGCGAAACACAATAACATCTGCTGAGTTTCTGATCATTGGCTATTGCTTTTCCTTCTCTCATTTGCTTAGCCTAGACCAATAATAGCTTCTGTGTTCAGTTAATATAATTGAGTCCTCTTGCCCTTCCCAGCTGTATTGCTTATGCTCTAGCCTATATAAATTAATCCTTTTTAATGTGGTTTTCTATCTTGCTTACAATGATTAAACCAATATGCAAATACAACGGAACCTAAACGAACCTAGTCACCAGAGAATGATCAAACATATGATTAATGGGTTGAACAATGAGAGCACCATCTACGCCTGCTTCTTCCATGCGCTGCAGGTAGAAAAAGTTTAGAATCAGTTAACTGCGCACAAGTGAAGATTCTGATGAAGTTTGGAGCAGCACGACTACCAAAGTGTATCCGTAATCTATTTTTTGAGTTTCATAAAAGATTTCATCCCTAAAAGAAAAACAATCTGCACAATAGGAACATAACTACAGGATTTTGCAATCATGTTTAAGGCGACGTAGTAACGATTTCCCTGTACAAATTCTGGAGCAATCAAGCTAAATCTTGGCAGTAGTTACCAGCATAGCATGACGGCAAAGTAGAAACATTTACAATCAGTTACTAGTCATCAACCATAAATTTCGAAGGCCATCCTCAACAAACAGGCAACATAAAGACACAGAAATTCTGGGTTATAAAAGCTTACCTCAAGCAAGAAATCTACATGTCCATTCAAGGTCGGTTCTTGACCAGGAAAGAACGGATACTTCTCTGCAGCCTTTACTATGAAACAGCCCCACCCATCATAGAATGATACAAGAATACCAAGATAGATAACGATTAGAAAGGAGATATTTAAAATCTCTTCTTGGGATGAAAAAGGATCAGAAGATTCAAGGGAATTACCTCCTGAGGAGAAGCCCAGACGTGGAGATGAGAATCAATGATCTTAACAGAACTTGCGCTGCTTCCAGTGGCCATTGTTGTTGATGAAACTTGAATCCTTGGTTTCCTAGGAAATGGCACAGCAACTGAAGTATGTGAAGAATAGGAGTACTGTGGGAGGGCTGACCCTGATGAAGTTATTAGCGGCTTCAACAGCCTAAGTGCCATAGACAGCAGAAAAGATAATCACTTTACATCAATCTCAAAACCAATGCAGTGTTGCCATCTCAAAAGCAAAAATGTGGAGGACATCGTCTGAAAGCGCAACTGAGGACGGGTGCACGATTTCCGTACATCATTTGTCTCTGATTTCGATTTTATTTGGTTTAAGTTCATCTTGTAATTAATATTTTATGAATCGCCACACGATTACTCTGATCGGAAGACACACGGCATAACATTACCAAGATACGAGATATTATTTACATTAATATGTTCATATTTCAATTTCAATGTATTTAGTTTATGAATTTGGTATGTACACTAGTAATTGTTATACATCTTAAAAATAAGATAAATAATAAATTTGATTCAATGTTTATGATTTAAAAAGTATCATAATAGGTGAATTTAGTTAGTTGTCTTATTTTAATTTTAATTCGAACTTAAAAATTTTATATATCTAAAAATAATTATTAGAAGCTTAATTAGTTGTCATTCATTTCCTATATTCCTTTTGATATGAAATTATGATGCCTATCTCTTATATGAGATCTCACAATTTCTTTTTCTTAGACCTTCAATGTCCTTATCATGACTCATTCCAAAACTCAGAATTTTCCCTCTTCTTATTAGAAACCACCACCACTTACAACCCTATTGTCGATGCTACTCCTACTCATAGTTTTCGTCCAAAGCCATATTAATGAAAGTTTTGCTTTTATATCTGGTCGGGTCGGCCGTGCTGGGCTCGGACTCAGTCCAAAGGATCCATGGGCCGATCAGTCCAGTCTTCAAAGGACAATCTCCCACTCAATAACCATATCGAGCCCAAGCCCGATCTATACTCTCTTCAGCCCAT
>JAOSBK010000003.1:8196126-8210786 GCA_027568895.1 Erythroxylum shatona
CGCAGTCACTACAAAAGGCAATCCATCCATGGATTCAAACGGCAACGTTCAGCCTCGCCAGAATCTGGCAGAACCAATATCATTTGTAATGTTTCAAATTTGAACTAGTCCAACATTAATTTTAATTCAAATTTAAGAGAACAACATACACAAAAATAAACTATATAAGAATATTAATAACTAATGGCATCCAGGATGTGAGTGAATTGAGTGTTTATAAATTTAACAAACTTTTATAGTCATTATATATAATTAACAACAATTAATATAAATAATGATGGAGAAAATTTTTAATATCAGTTGATCATACAATTAAACAATAATTTAAATATGATAGTGAAAAAGAATACAAACTGATTTATAGTGGTTCAATAAACAACTCTTGCCTATGTTTTCTTCCCAGACTCTTATTGAAATTTCATTATAATTCTTCTTTTAAGATGAACAATACACTTTTTACAATTTTTCTCAACAAAGAAGAATCTTTTTATAATCTTCTTCCAAAGTAAAAAAAACTTTAATCTCACATGGATCATCTCCAAGTACAAGCATACAATGTCCCATCTAAATCTTACAATTCAAAATACCTCACTTTATTACTTAATAATTCTAAAGAGACTCATTCTCGTACAAATGAGAAAATGATGTTCAAATAATTAAAAAATACTTAGAAATGTACCTAAATACTTCTTAATGTTAAAACCAATGAAAAAAACATTTATGCCTAAGGTTTTGGGACCTCTATTATCGATTAGAATTAAAAACCAATTGTTACAACATCTAGTTGCAAAGTGCTAGTCAATCAATATAGCATATTAGTCAACCAGTGTGCATTGAATACATAGATTCAGTAGTCGTTGAGACAATGGTCGACCAGTAGGCATATTGGTCAATTAATATGAGATATTAGTTAACCAATACATTAATTAATGTTACAACAAACTCCTTATACATCAAAATTTACAACTTTAATATATATTGGTTACCAAATAACTCATATATGTGGACTACACTAAGACATTGATCGACCAATTGACTAGATAACTTGAGAAATAACTTTTGAACTCAAATTAAAATATCAAAACACCTAATAAGCCATAGGAATATCAATTAAGAACTATTATAACCATTAAAGGAGACTTTGTAAAACCTCAAACTTTTCTTTTCACATGTCTATAAAATTTCATTTCTTGTGAATGATGTTTTCGAGCTAATGTAAATTTTATTTTCACTAAAAGAAGAATTAGGAACCCAACCTTGAATGACAAATATTAAAGTCAAATGATAGTCAAAAAATATTGGAGTTGACCGATATGGAAATGGGCAAAAAATAAAATCAATCAGATATATTTATGATAGATCTAAAATAACCTTGTTTTAAATTATCATAGAGTCAATTTGAAGCATTATTGTGTTGAAATAAAAGGCAATAAAATCAGTCATAGTTACGAATACTTAAAGTAAATCGATCCAACTTATATGTTGATATGTTTAGGTGTAACATATTATTAAGTGGACATGAAATTTCTATCGAAATTGGAAAGATTTTTCTTAAGCCACTTAATTATTTTGGGAAAAAAAATACATGTACATGTGAACGGGCCTTAAGTGGCAGTTGTCATGTACATGAAGAAGTTCTTATTATTTTGGAACAAGAATTCATGAAAACCATATGTTGTTATGTTTACGAAGGAGTAGATGTGAGGGACATAAAACTTGTTACAAGTGAGGCCAATATATGGCATGGATGTGTGTCATTTTGGTGAGACAAAAATGAAAACAACTTGTTACATATGGGAGATAAGTAGTGTCGTGGATGATACAACAAGTTAGTGGCTTAATTAAACAAAGATGGTGAGAATTAAAATAGTGGACAACTGTTGGAAGTAAACATTGCAACGTGTGGACTACCCTCTTCGACATGTAGCATGTACAAAGATGATGGAGGAGCTTCTCCACCTTCATTCCACCGAAGTTTCAGCTCTCCTTTGGACCAGAATTGTTAAAGAATAATTTCAGCTACTCCCTTCATGCGTAGGTCTTCCAAATTACTACCTTTAGGAAATAAATTCAGCATAGTGTTTAAGCTAGAAATTGTGGACATCTTCATCAACACCAGCTGTGTGTAGAAAAAGAATGGACAACACAATACCATTTAATTTTAGGTATGTTAAACCACTCTTGTCCATCCTCTTTAGCTAGTCATGTGAATGCTTAAGTTGGAAATATGAATTTCCTTATGAATTGCATGAATGTTTGAGCATGATCTAAAGAAAGTGGTAAGTTTGCCTAACTATGTTTAGTGAAATTCTGTATTAGGATTCTCAGTTTCCTTAAACTGTCCTAGTTTTTTGGCCATAACTTAGTCTACAAAACTCTAAATTGGGTGATTCTAACTGTAAATGAAACCTCGGACATAGTACTAAAAATATCTATCGTAGACCAAGACCTAATTCTAAATGAATGATATTGAAAATTGAGATTGATTATATGGTAACCTAATATTGTCCATGTGTTGAAGTATCTTGTGATTTTTGGTACATGTTTCATAATTTAGAAGTTGCAATGGCATGATTTTTGATGATATGAAAACTAGAGACATAGGAGAACAAACGTCTAGAAGACTTCAAAACCTAATTTGAACGTTTGATGCGTGAAAATTAAGGAACAAGTGGAGGCATGGTTAAATGAAGAAAAAAGCAACATAGTTAAATGAAGAGAAAAACAACATAGTAAATGGAGAGGAAAACAACATATATATCCATATCTTATGCATGTTAGTCAATGGGTATTAATTGGCAGCATGTAAATGCTATATATGTGGCTTAATGGCTGTTTAATGGCATCATATATGTTGTACATAGTTCAATGTTCAATGTAAGGAAAACAATAGGTATATACTATGTACATTATTTAAATGGAAAGAAGACAACATGTATAAATCATAGAAGTTGTTCAATAGTTGAATGAAAAGAAAACATAATTTTAATCTTACAAAATGCTAAGATTTTGGATAAGCCCTTTGTCATAAAATTTGTAAAACTGAGAAAGATAATAAAGTTTTCTCGATCACCGTAGACTGGGGACTAATAAAGGAAAAGCACTGAACACGTAAGGATGGTTTACAATAAACGACAAACAGTGAGTATGTATTTAAATTGATTTGTTAAGATGGTTTTTACTTTATTATACTTTACTAAGAAAAGTTTTTCTTCATGAGATTTACATATGCTTTGATTTAGCATTGAATTGAGTTTTGATGCATTTGGAAACTAATGAGATGTACACACGCTTTGAACTGGCATTGAATTGAAATTTGCATATGCTTTAAATTGGCATAGAAATGGATTTTGAATATGTTTTTAATTGTTGTTGAAATGAGGCATGCTCATGTATCAAATGTGATTTAGCCTATGGAACACTGTTAGGTCTTTATACAGGATTATATCGACTAGAGTATGTCTTAACGTGCAAGGTGGTGTTTGGGGGGTGTCTGTCTCTAACATGGATGGTGTTGTGTTTGTCAGTATGTCCTGTGTGTCACCCTCTGCATATGTGAAGTATATATTGTGCTAGCACTGTTAGGGGTAAACAATGCAGAACCAATTCCGTAACAATTGATTTATATGTAGTACTAGCATCGTTATGGGTAAGTGATGTAGAACTAACTTCATAAAAATCGGTATATAGAGGTTAACTAGGCATGGGTAAGCGATGCAGAACCAACTCCATGGCCTCACCTAAGGGTACTATATAGGCAAGAAAATTAGTGATAGGCTAGGTTTTAAATAGAAAGTTCATGAAAGTATTCATTGCCATCGCTGTATACTTTATAATAAAAGTGGAACTTGATCTCAGAAAAATTTATATGTTTTGTTTTACATATGCATTGATCTTATGAAAAGAAAAGAACGAGTTTTGTAAGAACATTGGTTATTACTTGAAAAGAAAAGAAATTGTCTTTATGGAGGTTAATATTTATATAAATATTTTTATTGGAAACCAATAACACTTACTAAGCTTGTTTAGCTCATTCTTTATTTTATGTTTTTAAACAAAACCTCCCAAGTGCACGTTTAGGGGCTTCAGGACTCCATCTTGTGAGTAGTCAACTTCGTCAAGTGCTATTGTGTAGGCATTTTATTTTGCCTTGTACATACTTTTTAGAACTATTGCATATCTTTGAACACGTTTTGGAAACTACATTTGTATAAAGAATGGATGTGTATAAAAGTTTTTAAATGGAATGCATGACTTTGTTTTAGCTTTTCAATGTTTATTGATATAATCATTTGAGACTGCATGTGAGTGGATTTGAAGTCCACAAGTTGAAGTTAAGAAATTGATATGATAATAGAAGTGTTTTGAACTTTTACAGGGACTTGAAATTTTTTAGATGTCCAAATACAGACGTTGTGTTGCCAAAATTTTTAATAAAATGAAAAACAAAACTCCACTGTTTACATTTTTTATTGTGAATTGAAGCATTTCTTTAATAAGGGCAAGGGGCTTAGCTTCACAAGAACTTTCCAGCCGACTCAGATATCGACTGGAGAGCCACTGTGGAGTGCCAGACAGGTCGCCTAGTTATTACAGGATAGGAGCTTGTTAGACTTTAATTGTAGAATTATGTCCAATTGTCTCTTAATAATATCGCTCATTGGTTTGGTGAATCTATATCACAATTGGTCTTTTATATCTACAAATTTTAACTTAATATCCCTATTGGCACATAATCTTTAAGTTTAGTTTCATATTATACTAAAGAAATGTCCAGTTCCTTATTTATAGTGCAAACTCAAACACTTGTTGCAAAGGATTTAGACTAAAATTGACAAATAAATGTAAGATGTTACATATTTTTATATTATAAACTAACAATTACCTTTTATTGAACATTTCCTATGATATGATTTGAATTAAGATTATTCTTTTTAATCCATTAGAAGCATCTCATCCTTCTTATAATCCTCAACTGGTTTAACAATTAGCTCTTTTAAAGAGTCTTTGATTATTCTTACTCTTCTACAAAATAATTAATATATTTTAGGTATCCATATAAACTTGGTTCCTTGATTGTTAGGCTCCTTCTTGTCTTCAATCGACACTTTCAAGGGTTTGGTTGCCATTCTATCTTAATAAAACTTATCAATATGCATATACTTACCCAAAAAATGACATACCATGTTATACAAATGATGATGTAGTATAAATGCATTACTTAGTATTCTATGTGTGTATGTATACTAAGGAATCTTCATTTGGACATTAAAGGTATTGAATGTTTTTCTAGGATGGTGAAATTGTCAGCCCCTAATGGCACCCAAGAGGGGTGAATTGGGTATTTATAAAATTAAAGATTTTTCTAACCAATAAGCTCAATTTAACAATAATGAATAAATATATTGCTTAAACTAATCAAGCAATTGAATATTAATTTAAAGAGGATAGGTAAGAGAAAATAAAAATTGATTTATAACGATTTGACAAACAACTCTTACTTACGTCCACTCTCAAAACTCTTTTTGAGATTCTGCTATAATTATTCTTTAAGGTTAATAATAACTTTTGTATAATCTTTCTTTATAATGAAGAGGATCCTTAATCTCATTTGAAACACTCTCAAGTACAATATCCAACACTCCAACAAAAGATTATAACTAAAAAATATATCATTTATTCATTTGATAACTCCAAAAAGGCTCAATCACACAAATGTGAGATGATAATGCTCAAATGACTGAAAAATACTTAGAAATGTGTGTAAAATACACTCAAAGGCTTCCTAATGTTAAAACCAATGATAAATCACATTTTCGGATGCTTTAATGCTATGCAATTCACTTTTTGTCTTTTCATTCTCAATTATGCATGCATGTAGGTTCTTTTGAGCTGTTTAAGTTTAGAGGATAGCTTTTCCTTTTTTATGCTCATGATTTCAAGGCTCTCAATTAATTCATTGTATGTCAAATCAATATTGCTATCATTATCACAAGAATTAGGATTGCATGTTGCCTCTTCATTATCTATAGCGATAAAGCCCATATAATATATCTCTTTCAAATTCTACTTTCAAATTCACTTGTGTCATCCCAAGTTGATGCTTTAATTGCTTTCTTCTTGTCCTTCTTATCATTATAGTGTCTCCCATACTTCTCATTATCTTTGAGTAGAGGACTTTATGACTTTATATGGTCAAGTTTTCTATATTCAAAGTAAATAATGTTAGAGGGTTTATATTAAACCACTTTTACTATTGGATCTCGCTTCTGGAGTCTAACTATATGGAGTCATAAAACATGAGTGTATTACCCTGTAGGATTATTTCTATGGAATCTCAAAAACCATCATTAGTTCATCTTTATTCTCATAACATCCCAAAAATTTTCCTATTTGATTAATGGATATATGACAATCTATTCTTATGTTTATGTCCTCAATCATCACCCTAACATATCACTCATTTATGTTTTCTCTACTAAGTACATTCCAAGTTCCAATCGAGCCTAAATGTACTATAGAAAAGCATTGATGAGCCCACAACTTATAACTGTACCTATTTTGGGATAATAGGCATAAATTTCACTAGATATGTTAGATTAAGGTCATTCTAGAACAGTTTCGAAGAGAACTTCGAGATCTACAACTTTCATGAAGACCTCAAAGAGAGATTTTGCTATCTAGAGGATCAAAATTGTGAATTTCTAAAAGTGTACAGTGTATGTCTGTTAAACGGACATACACCTCCACCTAATGGACATACACGAGTTCTGGGGTGTTTCTCAAACCCGAGAAGGTCTGTTTAACGGACCTATTGTCTGTGTAACGGATATAGGTGAAATCTAAGCCCTTCTAAAGTATTCCCAATGATTTTTACATCCATTTTAGCATCACATTCACTCATAATCTTCCCAAATTCAACTCTTCTAGTGCAATATCACTTCATATTAATTCAACCACCAATTTATTTCATTAAACTCTCTAATCTCTACTCAAATGATTCATCACATATAACTAATTCTCATAATTTACTACAATTGTCCACTATACATCTTGTGCAACATTACTAACTTATAAAGAACATATCTCCCAACTCTAATATCCAAAAATTTCATACTTTACATCATTGGAAAGCTAGAAGGATAATCTATAACTTCCAAGAAGATAACTTTGTCTAATTCAGCCCAGATTAATATAGTTTTTCCTCTGAAGTCAAAACACAAATTTTATCCTTATGAAAACTTGAAAATGCAATGTACAAACTTTGAGAGTCATGAGCAAAAACACAATCATATTTCATTATCATCAAAAGATAAGAATTTACAAAGCTTTAATGTGCATTTCAAACCCTAATACATCGTTTCACAAAATCCCAAAATACATAAGATAGAAATGCGACTAAAGCCTTGTGTTTACAAAATCTAGTTTAAAATATAAAAGTATGCAAATTCGGAATGATACCATGACTCTTGACTACTCGATCTCTGACTCATTTTCTGGAGATGAGGATGGAATGGGAGTAAACTTAAAAACTCGGGGGTAACAAGTTTATAACGAAGAATAAGCAAAATTATTAAAAATGTTCAATGTTATAAAAAAATTTGCATCAAATTCATAAACCACATATTTCCCAAATTCTCAACCTGTCAACACATATCATAAGCACATAAGTCACTTATGCATGACATTGTCATCCCAATCATAAATAAATAAGCAATTCAGAATAGTTTGGGTAGATCCATAAACAGAACGTACTAACACATTCCCACAAAATGGTCTTGTGTAGTTATAACCAGAACATATTATCGCAATTCCACATAATGATTTTGCATAGTTGTAAATATGAGGAAGTCTATGAAGGAGTTCCGTGTCACTAACAGGCAGGCAGGAGAAGCCTTTTATAAAGCCAAAGTGCACTTGATATAACATAATGAACTACTATAAACCCACACAACATGCATTTTATGACTTGAAAATAGATTGCCCAAAAGGCATAATTTGAAACCATGTTTTTCATGAACATGAAATATTTCGAAAACCATTTCCATTTCTATTTCACAATTCATCAACAAAAATTCATATACTAAACATATGACAATTTCTCAATCATTCAAAGAGCAATAATGTAACGTTCATAAAACAAGTGAAATCATTTAATGATCTTAAATTTGAAAAGATAGCCATAGCTCATTACTTAATTATAAACATGAACCCACTTTGAATTCCTTGCTTAAAGACTTACTCAAAAATGCCTCTCCTCATGCTCCTCTTACCTCTCTTGATTCCCTTAACATTGACAAAATTTCCAATTCAATAAGATTTCCAATTTGAGGACCCAAGTAAGCATATGCATAAAATTGTTATTAGAAAGCTTAAACCTATGCATTTACTAAACGTCTTGAGCTAAAATCCTTCCAAAAAACTAAAAGATTAAGTAATCCTTTTATACAAATTTATAAAAGGAACAATGGAGGTTGATTGAAAGGGGAACAGGTGAAACTAATCAGTAGTGTGAAGGAACAAAATTTTATTGAGGTATCTAATAAAAGAATGACAAAGTTGTTCCAATTTAAAACCACATCAAACTACCTTTATATGATATCACTGAATAAGAAAACACAATTAGTCTTGTTCAACTAGATATATAAAGACAAAAGAAACAAAAGGATAACTAAGAAGTAATGGGCAGTAAGAAAGCAATAAATATGAAAAACATTCTTATGTCACTATGTAAATATGTTTATGGAAACATCTCAATTACTTTCAAAGAGGTCATATAATCATTAAATTCTTTAACAAAAAGCACTAAAACTCATTAACTAGAGATCTTATAGGTATAAAGGACTTGAGAAGGATGCTATAAATGAGTTGGTGCAAGAATATTAAAATGAGAAATCATTTAATGATTCATAACTTATGAATGGCCCTATAAATTTTTAATAATTACTTTTTGTTTATCAAATGCCACATCATCCTTTCGAAGTCTTATGAATATCATTTCTATTCTTATTTAAAGAGATTTGTGCTAGTACTTTTTGATGATATACTTGTTTACAATAAATCTTATAGTAATCATATATAACACTTAGAAGTTGTTATAAACATTAAGAACCCATTCCCTATTTACGAAGGAGAGAATGTACCTTTAGGGCTAAGAAGGTGAATTATTTAGGTCATATTATCTCTTAGGAGAAAGTAGTAACACATAATAATAGAATTGATACAAGGCAACGAATGATCAGTTTCAACATATTTAAGCAATTAAGAGAATCGTTGGGTTTAGCTAGATGCTATAGGAAGTTCATGAAAGGATATGAACAAGCTAGTAGACCCTTACCAATTTATTGAGAAAGAACATTTTTCAATAAAGTCCAGATGTTGGAGAAACATTCCAAATTCTTAAAAAGGCATTCATACTAGTTCCTTATTGTCATTGTTTAATTGTAGTAAAGTGTTTATAATTAAGACTAAAGTAAGCAAAGATGACATTAATGTTAGCTAATGTTTACTTTTATAAGAGGGCCTATTTGTTAGAAATAAATGTTGCAGTCTATGGTTGCATTGTCTACAATTAAAGTAGAGTATAAAGCAATGGATGAGGATGGTAAATAAATATTATGGATTATAAGGCTAGTGAAGAAGGTAGGGATTAGTTTAGGTATAGTTCAAATACAATATGATAGTAAAAATGTAGCAAAGAATCAAGTGTACCATATATGACTAAGCACATAAATTTGATATTTCATAAAATCATGGAGTTGATTGCATATAGAAAAATGTTGTCAAAAAAAGGTCACAGTTCAAATAATATAGTTGATATGTTGAAAAAGTTAGTTACGACGGAGAAGTTCGAATATTGCTGGAATTGATTAATCTCTTAAAGTGTTAGATATGAAAACAACCCATCCTTTGAAGATTATGTTCGTAAGGTGGATATTATTGTATGTGTCTAATATATATTAGTATACATTCTTAGAGTTTTAAGATAGAAAAGAGAGTTTCTTAGAAAAATTTTGGGTGAACTATGACATGGGCATATTCAGGGCATGTTCCTTTTCAAAATTAAATGTAAAGGTATGAGTTGAAGACAAAACCATCTTAGTGCAGTAGAGGTGTTTCCAAAGGAAGACAAATGTTCAAGATATAGTCGTGCAACAGAATGTGTCTTATATAATGAGTTTGTGTCCTAGTCTTGTCTATGTGTAAAGAAACAATAAGATTTATGATACAAGTGTACTGGAGCCTATCTCATGTTTTAAGGAAAGACAATGAGATCCACAATCGAACACATTCGTGTTCCAAACCATGTCCGCAGTAATTAGCCTTACCTGGAAACATGGTTTTGGTGAATCTAAACTCTAAAAGGATTTTATGACACACTACAGTCATGGTTAAGTTTGGTAAAGGTGATATTTGAGTGAAATTGTACTAGATTGGGTTTACATATAAATATCATCATCATCATCATCACACCCAATCTAAAGTCCTATAGTGAAGCGGGGTTTAGGAAGTTCTGATAGTATGCAGCCTTACCCTTACATAGAAGAGAGACTGTTTCTGGTAAACCACATGCAGATATGGCAAGAAAATAGTGATGCAAGTTAAAAGAGTAAATAAGTAAAAAGGGAACACAAAATATTTAAGTAAATACAATTACAATAAATATATAAGGATAATAATAATAATAATAATACTACTAAATAATAATAATAATAATAATAACAACTACTACTACGACTGCTAATAATAAACTCAATAAAAGGAGGATAATAATAATAATACAAACAGTAATGCCAACCGAAGGATGAGAGTGAGAGCGCAAAGAAAGTGGGAGAGTAACAAAGAGAACCTTACTTGTTGTTACCTCGACAAGAGTTACCTTAACAACCAACCCTTTTCAACGAGGAGAGTAAAACAAGCAAAAACAACAGCCGCAATAAGGGCTAGTAGAAGAGCAATCCTGAGAGCGGAACCCCAGGTGAAAACCCAAACAGAGAAATAAACTTGAACACTTCATCCCTAAGATTCATTTAATATCAAAATCTAATAGAACTTTTATCGAACACTTAATAGGCAGTACTCAAACAACCTTCAAATTTCATTTTAAGCTACAAACAACCAATTTGGATGCCCTTCCCATCTCACCATCTTCATTATTATGACAACATACATTCAATTAAGAAGACCACAACACACACGACTTAACACAAAACCTAGTAAAAAATAAGATCCAAATACAACAACATCACCATTAGAAGACAAAGGAATACATACCTCAACCAACGACGATGACGATGGCAGGCGATGGAAGAAAACAACGACAATGGCGGACATAAGGAGAGAACACAAAACACAAAATCCAAATCTAATGCCAAACACAGGTAATGACGCAAAATCTAGATCTAGTTCCAAATTCATAAGAAGCAAAACCTAGATCTAATAACAAATTCATAGATATAACTCGGAGAAACCTTAGATCTAGAGAATCTCATGGTAATTTATCAAAAAAGAAAACAAACATGACTTATCAAAGACCACAGATCTAGAAAGAATCGGTCACCTGAATGCCAGCTAAGTTAGTATCACCTCTAAACTTGGCTTTTGCAATATAGAAGCCCTTATAGATCTACATGCTGCCAGCAGTGGGTCGGCCAACCAGGTGGGAGGATCAGGTGTGTAATGTTTTTGTGATATGGAACTCTTCCTGTAATGGGGCCTTCAAGTGTGCTAAGTTATGCATCAAATCGTAACCTAATTCCATAACATATATGCACTAACAGAAGAGGATTACAAAAGGCAAAAGCAATACGGTAGCTCTTTTACCAAACTAAAACAAGAAATTACTTTTAAAAACAAAAAACAGAGGACCAAAACAGAATCCCAGGAGGATGACTACAAAGATGAACTCAAAATCCTCACAAACCCCTATAGATAGAGATTGGGGCAGTAGATATACACTATCTCTCTCTCTCTCCATCCAAATAAGCAAACTGGAGTGTCTGAGACGCTTAAGAGTTTGTAATCAGAAGTTGAATCAATGGCTTCGCCGGTGACGATCCAAAGATCACAGCTATCTCCGCCATCCTCCTCCCCACTCCAATGCCTTTCCAACTTCAAATCCCCCACCACCGCCACTCCTCCGTTGCCTTCTGCCTCCCCCTTAGACTCCTTCGCCTCAGACCCTATCCTCTCCCCATTCCTCTCCCCTTCCTTCTCCTTACCTCCTTCTCCATTGCCGCTGTCGCCTCCGGCTTCCCCGCCTCCACTGCCGAGCGCCTTCAACCAGATGTTTGTAGGATGGTGACAAGTGCAGACTATCGACCATAGACCTGCAAACGTTCTTGTTGGGCTACCCATAACACCCTCTGAATAATATCATAAATCTCTACTGTACAAATTGTTACTCTCCTCGCCACAACAAAATGCCACAAATTTTAACCCCAATTTAGGAATCTACAGTTCACCCTCTCCTCCTTGACTAAAGCCCTATTTTCTCAATTTCCAGTCTCCAATGACGCCAAAGAGACACACCCCCATGGAGGAGCCACAGTCTACGTCATCCTCCTCCGAAGAGGAGACCGCGGCTAGTGGAGAAGATGATGAAGAAAAAGAAGATGAAGAAGAGGAAGACCATTCTTCCGATCAAGAAGATGAAGCCCAAGGGATGCCCTCCAAACTCTCTTCTCCTCCATTCCATACTCAGACCTCCAAGAAGCCTGATTCCACCACCCAATAACCCGATTCTAATTCAGAATTCGAGATTAAGTCAGAGTCGGAGTCTGAGTTACAAGTCAAAAATGCGATAACAAAGCCTGTCCCTTCCAAGCCAATGGAGGATCCCCCACCTCCCAACGCCACCAAACCCATATCTAAAACTTTGAAATCTACAGTTTGGGAGAAGAGGGTTAGTGAAGTTGATTGATCAAACTAACCCTCTTCTCCCCAACTGTAGATTTGCATTTTTGACGAAAGATTCGAAAAGGGCTAAGGTGAAGGATTCTGGTGGTAAGAAGTCCGAGGATGCGAAGAAGAGGAGTCAAGAGTATAATTTAGAAACAAACAAAAATGTAAGAAACAAAAGATTTCAATATATCAATTAATAACTAATACAATTTGAAAATATATGATAGCATGAATGTACCGAGAATTGCCTTCTAGATTTTGCCACATAGAAAAAGATGTTAATCTAAACTTTTAAATTTTCAATTTGGAAATTGCCACATCTTAAGAAGAAATAATAATAATAATATAGGAAAAAATTAAAAGATATAAAATATTTTGGTTTAAATACACTGGACCCTCTTGTAGTTTGGATCTTATTCAATTTAATCCCTAATGTCTAAAAACAATCATATACCTATTAAAATTTAGTTTTTGTTTTACTCGTATCTCCTACAATCATTATTTGTTAGGTTTATAACAAAAAAATAGGCAAAAAACAATGTGTAACTTGATTAGGTATTATATGGTACAATACTAGTCACATTTGTACCATATAATACACAACTTGTGACTTTGAGAGACGATAACAACTAAAGTCGTGTAATGTTTTGTCACATAACACCTAATCAAGCTTTATAATGTCATTTGTCCATTCTTCACTAGGTTTCCTAATAGAGACTAATGTTAAGGGTACAAGTAAAATAAAAACCAAACCTTAGGTGGTTTATAATAGTTTTATAAAAATTAAGAACTAAAATGAAAAAAATGCAAGCCCTAGGGCACTACAAGAAATGAATGCTAGCAACAGTTAAGAAACCGTAGCAAATTATTGACAAAAATTGTATATCATTGGAAAACTAGTCCGGAAAATTTTTATTTAGTGACGGAACCAATATCCATTGCTAAAATTGGGAGAAAGTTGTGTCTTACTGACGGAAATTCTATACCCATCAGAAAAGGTGTCTGAAAATTTTCAGCTAGCGACGGATTAAGTATCATTGGTGAATAAGGTGGGAGAAAATAGCGATGAGTTGAAGATTTGTCATTATCGACGGATTATTAGCGACGTAATATTCCGTCGGTAAAACTTAAAGTAATACATCGCCGTAACTTTGCAATTGAACATTATAAACTTAATAAAAACGACGTCATTTGGTTTAACAAGAAATGACGTCGTTTTGTTCTAGTTTAAAGAAACACCTAGCCTTCCCCCCCACCGTCAAGTCTCCAACCTTTTTCTTCTCCTCCCTCCTGCGTCATCTCATCTCCTTCGGTGACGACTCCCCCCACTTTTTGGTCAGACATCAGTGTTGTGGTCGGCGGTGGCAGCTCGTCCTCTTCTCCCACGGCTGTTGTATTTTCGTGAGGTATGTTGGAAATAGTTAAGTTTTGTGTTGACATCGGTGTTGTATTTATTTGATTTGTTTAGTATGTTTGAGTATTTTGTGAATGAGTAAGAAGAATTAAGGTTGAAATATTAGTGTTAGAAGGTTGTGTTATGAAATTTTGTTGTGATGTTGCACAAGTTGTTTGATGTATGTTAGGTGTTTGTTGAAATGCCTATTGTTTGTTGTGATTGTTTTGGTTTAGTTCCATAACAAGTCATCGTCTCTGTTTGAGGCTAATCCCTAGCGTATGTTAATGACAACAAAGATTTGGGATCTTTGGATGGGATGAAGCCATTAATTTGTTTTCCTTTATAAATTGTTTGCCTTGAA
>JAOSBK010000003.1:8215936-8228594 GCA_027568895.1 Erythroxylum shatona
AGTTGTTTTCAAATATCAATTACAAATCATTTACTAATTAGCAAGAACAAATATGATTGGATTATTTAGAGTAGACAATAATTCTATACTCTATTTTCAATTGGAACATTAGATGACAAAATGATTAATTTATACAAGATAACCATGCATAAGTAGGTTATGTCAAACCACTTTGATATTCCTAATATTTGGGTGGTCATGACAAGTTGCTAGATATCAATCATGATCTATGATTATAAATTGTTTAATTAAAGAATTAGAGATAAATTTAAAGGAGTTTTAATTTATCTGATTCTAATTATGAATTATAATTATAATTTATAATCATGACCAACATATTAGGAACCTAATGGGTCACACATAAAAGGCCTATAAAGGAGAAATTGAAATTAGAATTAAGTTGGACTTAATTGAGAAGTTTTAGAAACTTTAAGGGTCAATATGTGATATTTGATCTTTTAAGGATTAATTAATAATTATAATTAAAGTTTGACTTTAGTTGTAATTTTAATAAAATCCAATGATATGAAAAATAAGATTTTTCATATAAAAGGAAAAATTAGAAAAAAAGGAGACTAGCACTTCTAACAATTTTTCCTCTCAAATTTGATTTGAGGTTTTTTTGAATAGATCTGTAGATACCATTAGAGGTCGGGCAATTGAACGACTCGCAGAATTGATAGTTTCGATGAAACAAAAAATTATAACAGGAAATCGGAAAAGGTTAGTATAACTTTGTCAATTTCTTGTTTTATGTTTCTAATTTAATTCTGTTAAAGTTGATTTTGTGGAAAAAATTTTATATTATTTCCGCTACGCTTAGATTTGATCTTGCGTAATCTTTCCAACAGTGACCTCTTACCATTTTACCCTAGCTGCTTTGGCCGATTTTGTGTGTCCAGGCCAAATGAAGGCTTTGGTCATCCTATCAATCTCTTTGGTGATTCTCATTGGTAATACAACATAAGAAGTCCAAAGTTGGTGATTCTGGCCGCATAAGATAGATTTGATTTTGCCAAGAGTTCACCTTTAATTTAATATTTTCAAGTTGTGGAATATAATCTACATACTTGAGTTTAGAGGAAGTGATAGGCACACCAAGATATCATATCAAAGGAGGTTTACTGGTCATCCCCATCATTCGGCTCAGTACATCGCCATTTCTTACAATGGAGGACATGTAAATGCTGCATTTCTCGTTGTTGATCTTGAGGCTTGACCACTTGGAGAATAAGTGCAAGGTGCGATGCATGATGTTGAGTGAACCCGTATTAGTTTCATTAAATAGAATGAGATTATCAGCAAATATGAGATGTGTGAGGGGAAGATCAGAGCATCTGTGATGATATTTGTGTTGATTCTGGGGAGCCCACTTGCATGGGAGATTTACGTCATGGGCCTAGTGATGAAACATACTCGTGGGCTTTGACACCACATTTCAACCCAAAACTTTAAGGCATTAGGCTTATGGATCCTTTCCAATTATATGTCCTTTACTAGTTCCATCTCTTTCCAATGTGGGATTCCTACTCATATTTGGCATTCCAACAATCTCCCCCTGAAGTGTAAACTTCTACATTGGGCTTAGACTCCCCCTTGAACGAAAACCTTTTTGCTTAGCAGCTAGAATATATGGTGTCACCAAGAGTCCTTCTACTCTACTGGTTTGGGCCTACCAGGAGTCTCCTTGCCCTTCTTCATGGGGAGGCAACCACAAAATCTGACTACCATCTCTATACTCGTCCCTTGCCGAATCATCGGCTCTGATACCAATTGTTAAATCTAGGGAGCTCACTTGCATGGGAGATCTACATCATGGGCCTAGTGATGAAACATACTCGTGGCTTTGACACCACACTTAAACCCAAAACCTTAAGGCATTAAGCTTATGGGTCTTTTCTACTTATATGTCCTTCACTAATTTCATCTCTTTCCAATGTGGGATTCCTACTCATACTTGAAATTCCAACAATTTGAAATTGCTATTTTGTCCCGTGAAAGCTTTAAGAAGTCGAGATACACCCTCCATTGCAATGACAAAAAGATAAAGGAATAAAAGATCCCCTTAGCATTCTTGAAAGGCTTAGCTAGGGAGCCATTGACAAGAACACTGATCCAAGAGGATTGTATAGCATTCATAATTCAATTGGTAAATTCCATAGGAAAATCCATCGCCTCTAGACAAATCCTTATGTAGTTCCAATGGATTGTATCATACACTTTGTAAGAATCTATTTTTCTCATGCAATTACCAAGTCTTATGAAAGCACCTTGTGACCTGTTGATGATCTCCACTGGCACAGTTTTTAGTCTATTTGCAAGGAACTTTACTATAGTTTTGTAGATTGTATTACAACATGAGATGGGCCGAAAGTCTACCATACTTATCAGATATTTCTTTTTAGGGATTAGACACACGTGTGTGTTATTTAATTCTTGCAGCATTTTTCTTGATGCAAAATACTCCAATACTGTCTCCGTGAAGAATGGCCTTGTGATTGTCCATGTGTATTGCAAAAACCAGTCAGTAAACCCGTCGGGACTTGGAGCCTTGGGTGGGTGCATGTTGAAAACACTTGTATCAAAAAAATGAGATGGCAATTCCTCCCTGCTGACAAGGTGGAGTGGAAATATTTTGAGTTGGAGTCCCCCTCCCTGAGCCAATTAAGCTTGGCCTTTTGCTTCAGTATCGAGTTTTGGAAATGCAGCTCCTGTTGATACTCCTTCAATAAATTCATTTCAGTCACCCTCAATTGTGTGTCCATTGGAGAGTTGTAGTAAGTCGTCTGCGTGTTCACCAGTAGCTTCTTGAGGGCTGTAAGATTCTGCATTTTTCCTCTGGTAAGTCTCTTGATTGCCCCTCGAACCAGCTGCAGTTTTCTAATCAGCTGGAAAGCTTTGTATCCATGTATTGGCTGCTGCCACACTTCACTGATGGTGTCCAAAAATCCCTCCATTTCTGTTAAGTTATAGCAAATTATTTTTAAATTTTGTTAATACTTTTATTACTAATTACCCAAATAATTTTAATAAAAATTTTATATTATTAACATCTCAATCATTGTACGTTTATGTGATGACATTATGATTTTGAAAATACATGTTCTACAAATTTTTAAAATTATTTTTATGAAAAAGGTGTTGAACTCCACTTTTTTTTCATTAGATGTATCTTTTATTTTTCCTAATTCATAATATTTGAGAAAAAAGAAGGATAATCGAATTTATTTTAAAGTCATTTTCATCATTCCCTAATTAGAAAGCAATGCAATTTGGTCACCAATTATGAAGGTTATTCACGTCTAAATCGAAAGATGATTCTCTTTGATATGTTTTAGATTGACTTAATTACAAGTAAACTATTTTCTGTTCACATTAAAGAAAAGTGATCGATAATGAACTAATATAAGACGTCAAGGTTCTAAAAATGAATAACATTGATTAAAAAAATTTTAGGGGCCTAAATCATAATTTAAGTTCGTCAAGCCCTAAATTCAACATTTAAAGTTAAACCAATTCAGCATACCTTTGACCTACTTAAAGACTAATGTGTGTGTTCAGCTCGACAAAACTTTAATCTGCTCAGGACTTCAATTCGTGGAGTGATTAAGAACGTTAAAGACGAATGATTAATTAATTAATGGGAACTAAAATTGGGAGCAGTTTTTTTTTTTTATTCACGAGGTATTTTAGGAGGGTCTCAACTATAGAAAGGTACCTTTAAGTCATTCACACTCAGACTAATCCCTGTTCGAGCCGGGTAGATCCCTTGTAAGAGACAAAGCTCTGACTCCAAGTTTTAAACGGTTGTATACATGAGAACGGTTCGAACTCGTAACTTCACTAAAGTCAGAAGAGCCCCTTACTAATTCACCTACTATTTGAAGTTAAATTGGCAGCAGTTTTTAATTTCAAGGACTGAAAATCCCTATACAGATTACAAAATTTACGAAGGGATAAAATTGTCATTTTGACCACGAAACGGAAGCATTTCCTGAAATTTCTCTTCCATTTACCCTCGTCTGGAGGTTGTCGTCGCTATCTCTCTTGCTGTCAATCTTGCCCCAAAACCTTTCTCACTAAACTAATATCCATGGCGGCCTCTTTCACCACCCTCGTACTTCCCTTATATCCTTTCCTTCTTCTTCTTTTTCTTCATTAGTTTCTGACGTTTTCTGGGCATCCAAGCACGACTTGTCTTTCTCTTTATCTGACCACAAAAGTGCTTCCTTTTTTGCAGTCAAATGTTGGTTCTTTTTCAGCTCCGCGAAGCATGTCGCAGGTTAAGTCACTAAGCCCCTCTTGCAATGCTGTCAAACTTCGCAGGTGTAATGGGTTATCGTCAAATGTTTCGTCGTCGTCTTCTTCGAGCGTGTTTTTCTCGGGCTCCCTGCGTATCGCTCCTCTTACTTCCTCTTATCAGAGAAAAGCTCGTAGTCCTAACTCTGTTCGAGCTAGTGCCGAGGTTGGTGCTTCTTTTAGCTGGACTTTTGTCAATTGAGATGTAGTATTTAGTGTTAATCATAATTGAGATGTCCTGTTTTGGTCATTGGGATTCTGCTCAATAAGATGTTGGAGAACTGTTTGATAAAAAAAAATGTTGCAAAATTTTGAACTTTTTTTTTGTTTAATTCAGGTCGCGGAGTTACAGTCCAAAGTGACCAACAAAGTGTATTTCGATATAAGCATAGGAAATCCAGTAGGCAAGCTTGCTGGGAGGATTGTCATTGGATTGTACGGTGATGATGTACCTCAAACAGCAGAGAACTTCCGTGCTTTATGCACAGGTTTGCTTGGACGCACTTTATTCTATATATCATTGAAAATTTCTTTTGTTCGCTTTATTTATAAAGCTTTTTTTTTTTTGGTTTATCTTCCAATTCTGTATGTTGATTAGGGGAAAAGGGGTTTGGCTATAAAGGTTCTGCATTCCACCGTGTGATCAAGGATTTTATGATTCAAGGAGGGGATTTTGACAAGGGAAATGTGAGTTCCTTGTTACCTCTTTAGGCTTATTATTTTATGATTCAAGGAGGGGATTCTACGATAAGTCATTTTCTTTTGTAGTAGATTACGTTAGTTTCAATGGGATTTCAGATGGCATTAAATGGATCAGAAGAGATGGAACTTGAGATTTCATATTCTGTTACTTCGGACGTGTGTGTGTGTGTGTCTGTGTGGGCGTGTGTTTGTCTGTCTATGTGTGTCCGTGTCACTTTGCGCATATGTTGATACCTGGAATATAAAATCCATTGCAGGGAACTGGAGGGAAAAGCATATATGGTCGCACATTTAGAGATGAAAACTTCAAGTGTAAGTTATTAGCATTTAGTTTTCAAGCGAGGTATTCCCTCTTTGATTATTCTCATTTAGGTCGATCATTGGTTGATTGAAAGATTTTGTTAATTTCCCTCTAGTTTATGCATGTGAAGATGTGCTTAGAGATGCTTAGCAACTTTGACATGCTTGCAGAATTTTAAATACTAAGAATATCTGGCCACAGTTACATTTGGCCATCAATTTTGTTTCTGAAAAAAGATTTCAGCTACCAATGTCTTCTGTTTTTTCGTTCCATCATTCATTCAGTTGTGAAGAACTAAAGGAGAGAAAGTTGAGCTTTTCTATGTTGCTATGTGTCAGGCCATCAAATATCTTCTTGCTTCTAGTTTTGCTGGCGATTCTTTTTGAGTTCGACATTATCCCTATAATGTCTTCTCTATGGTTTCTAATTTCATTTTTATATATAAAATTTGAGTTGTTATGTATGTCATCTTTTGCAGTGGCTCATATTGGGCCAGGAGTTGTTAGCATGGCAAATGCAGGCCCCAACACCAACGGAAGCCAATTTTTCATTTGCACTGTCAAGGTATACAACTGAATGCTCTGTAGATAATGTATTAATTGCTCACTTGTGGACTCCTATATCATATACTGTGTAGTTTTGAATATCATTAGCTGGATTTACCATGAGAATTGCGACTGAACAGGGGCAGGACCTCTTAAGAGATTAGAGAGCAGAATTGCTCTATTTATATTAATAATTTGCCTATTCTTATATTTAAATATGCATGTGCCAAGTTTGGGGATACCTGTGATTTGTTTGGCAACTGGACAAAAATCACATTGACTCTGGAAATTTAGTGCAATTCCCAACCAATAGTGAACATTTTGGAGAAGAAATGTTGTAGTAGTAATCAATTGGCTGAAAATCAACAGGAAACAGGATGGAGAGAGAGAAAAAAGAAAAGTGTAATTGGTATATTAATGGTTGTCTTATGTTTACGGAACTTTATAGGTGATGTCGGCAGCCTGTTTCTTTAAGTGCCAATGATTATGGACATGAATTTTACAATTTTATGTTGAGACTACAGCTTATTGACTATGATTTACTTGTGTGAATTGCATACCTATTCTGACAATCGATACAAGGAAATATGCCAGGGATTGACTTGTAATAAAAGCCAATCTTCACCATGTCCTCTCGTCTTTGCTTCACTATAGGCATTTTGTTGACCAAGTATAGCCAGAATGAGGTTCATTTTTTGAGTGTTCAGGACTTTAAAAATTTTGCGTTAGAGCTTTATGACTTGGAGACACTGATATCTTGCTATTTATGTCATGAAAAAATGACAGACCCCATGGCTAGATCAGAGACACGTGGTGTTTGGGCAAGTCTTAGAAGGCATGGACATTGTTAAGTTGATCGAATCACAACAGACAGACAGGGGAGACCGTCCCACAAAGAAGGTGATTGTTAGTGATTGTGGTGAGCTACCAATGTCTGATGCATGACTCAAACTCAATCCTTACCCTTCTAACACTTGAAACGTAAAGAGTTGAGGCAGTTTGCGCTGCTTAGATGGCCTTGCCTTGAATTGATAGTTTTAATCATAATGTTTTCAAGTCTCTTGGTAACTTGTATCCGACAGAAAAGCAGTTGGGCAGATGGATATTTTCTTCGCTTATAATAAGTTTTCCTCATCATTCAGTGTCATCAACTTATCTGAGCTTGTGTTGTGCCATGTTCCTGATGGAATGGGAATATTTCTAATAAAAAGATTCTATTTTTGTTGTTGATTTTTTGGCCAAAAGGAAAGTAATTTACTCTCAGTTTCAAAGTTCGTAACTTGGACTAGACGTGGAAGGGTTATTCTCTTCCTATTTCTTTTTCCAGCCAGTCAAATTGACCAAGAAGAGACAATGTCAAGAAAAATATTTAATTTCCATTCTTTGGCACATTTCAATATTGTAATGGCAAAAGGGTCAATAGTGATCTTAATGTTTACATCAAAATTCAAATTAAACACGATCATTTTAACTCGTTTAAAACGAATTCTAAAATGTTTAAAACATACCAAAATAACTCTGGTTAATTGTTTTTGAACCCTTCGTCAAAAACAATTCGATTGGCATATCTTACTAATTTTTGTTTGGGCTCATGCCACACAATTGTCCTATATGGTGAAAGACTCAAGAACTTGGAAAAAGATCATTAAGATGGTAATATTTTGGGCCCTAAGATTTTCTGATCCCTCTACCTTACATAATTGGATGGTTGAGATAAAGTGAAACAGGATTGGGACAGGATAGAGGGGACAGAGGATCATATCTCATATTTTGGGATATCCCAAATGTTGTTGTCTTTGATTATATGTTTTTGGTGAGGGGATGACTATGATTTGGGATTTTCAATTGAATTTATGACTATGATTTGTTAAATTTATGACCATGATTGAGGATTTTCATGCCTTGTCCGACCATCACATGTATTTATTTTTTATACTCCAATTAACTGTCTTTCCTAAGCATTTTGCTGGAACTTCCAATCTTTTGAGCTAATAGGATAAGCATTCATGGTGTGGCCAACTGACAAATTTTGGGAAGTTAAATGACTTGCTTTTCATTTTGTAAAGTCTACTATGAACTCAAAGTATTGTCATGATTGGATTATGCTATGGAATATATGAAATATCTTTTTCAAGCAACAAATTCTAGGTGACTTTTTTTCCTGAATTTGCAGTCTCCAACTCTAAACCACAAAGCTAATATCTTCATAAATGTCCCATTCCAGGTTACACTTGAACCTATACTTTATACATTTTGTATAATAGATCCTATCCAAAAACTGAGTTTTTTTTTTAATTGTGGTAGCACTTTTTGATGTCCTAAATCTGCAAGGCCTATGTTTAACTCAAGTCACGTGTACAAACTTCATAACGTAAAGGAATTGTTTGTTTATTGTTATAATCTATGTCTATGCTAATACATGTATTAAGTATGTTATTAATTAATGACTATGAAATTGTTGTTATAATTTTGCATATGGAATTCTCAACAACTAGTAACTCTAATTATAATAATGTTAACAAAGTGATTTGTTGTTTTAATTTTGCAGATGGAATTCTCAACATCTAGTAACCCTAATTATATTAATGTTAACAAAGTGGTTTGCTATTATGGACTAATTGCTTATTTGAGAATATCATAAAGTGACAGTATTTCAGGCAGAAGATTTTTAGGATGTCCCAATTATTTTGTTCGTAATTGTGAATTTTTTTTATGGTACAATAAGAAATTTTTTAAGAGAGTAATATATGTAATAAAAAAATTCAAGAATAAAACATGTACACTAAAGAAGGCTGCTAAAAGAATGAGAAGTATACATGGACCAAATGAAGATAATGTGCAATTGAAAATTATGAAGCAAGACGTTGAGATGCTAACTAGTGAGAAAAAAGAGTTAAAGTTGAAGTTATTCAATTTGGTTATAGCGTTTATTTTAGTTGTTGTCTCATTATTCATCTTGTGTGGTTGTAAATTTTAAATTTTAGTATGACTAGTATGATTGTACTTATGCTTTTTATTATTGAATGGAGATATACTTTATAAGACATTAAACACATCAATCTTACTTTTGAAAAAATATTTCAATTGATATCTATCTACAAAATTTCAATTACTAGCTTAGTATTTACTTCTACTCCAAAGCAAAAGTTTCATTACTAGCTTATGAACCTATCAAAAATGGAGCAGAAGATATATGTGCAATCATAAACCATATAATAGAACCTACTTGGCATTCAAATAATATCTAATCTCCATGCATAAAACATATGTCATGTATAAACATATATCATGTATTTGTCATAAATACAACCATCATATAAGAAAAAATAACATTGTAGTTACAAAATACACCAAAACAATTGTCATAAATTTAAAATATATCAAGTTTCTAGTTTGTCAACTTGTTGGATGCTAGTCCCAATTATCCCTCTCCTTTTACTTGTAGTAGCTTGTAATTATATAGACGCGAAGCTAGATTTACCTCTAAATCTAAGACCTCTTATTTCAAATCACAATTTAAAAGATCTTGGATTGACCTGATTATATTTCATTTGAGTATTGCTTATGGAACTAGCAAATTGCGAACCAACCTATTTGTAAACATTCACATGAGTTTAAAATTGATCAAGTTCCTAATGAATGTATATGAATTTAAAATTAATACAACTCACATTGATGCTTTGTTGACTAAGAAGACATTTATTAGTAGTTGACATGAAACTTTGGCGTCGGGTTTGATGAACATAAATTGGATGAAATCAGTAGCATTTAATTTGTAAAATGAAAGAATTTGGGTTTAGGTTTAGGTTAGAACTATACAATTACCTATGTCAATTCTCTAACAGAAGACCTTCCAGCTAAACCTATTTCAACCTACAATATAATATGCATAACGTTAACATTGTTAATTTGATTAAAATTAAAAATAAGAACAGTATTAATCACTTACATTGACATGTTGTTCATTAAGTCTTGATATATTATAAGTTTTATTGTTATGTCCAACTACACTATATTTCTTACATTTTTGCAGTTGTACCTTTCGTGACACCTTACTTGCACTTGATACTTCTTTAGCTCATTTTTGTCTTCCCTCTTTTCTTATTTGGGCCTTCTTGGCATCACTGTCATTACTGGTGGATTCATTTCCTCTAAATCACTCAGTGGACAACATATCACTCCTCTAATTGGTTGTAACACTTGATCATACACTCTTAAAAAGGTTATGCTTTTGCAGCAATCAGCTATAAATACCTCTAACTTTTGTTTAGAGTGATTGATAACACTGATGAAATGTTTGTATGGGTAACCAAATAGATCCCACGCTCTACAGCTATAATGATTGTTCCTTCCTAGTCTTAGAATGCTCTATCACTATTCCACATAATTCTCTATTGCATTACATCCTTCTTAACTTTTTCTAGCTTCTTAATAACTACAGTTGCAATATCTAATTTCTATGCATATGTATATATATTCTCCTTTCAACATCTCTCCTTATCCCCATTGTCCTTTAAATTTCTAGCTTACTAATCACCGATTTGTCTCTTATTAGGAGGATCCATCTGTTGAAAATCTCGCTCAAGTTATTGTTAATTAAACAATTTGACTTAAATGATTGGTATAACCTAGCCCAACTCTCTTATAGATAATCAAGTAAATCAAAAACAAAATCAGGTCTAATTTTACCCAATTTTTCGATTGCTTATTGAAATATTCAACAATAGTTGACCATGTACATGCCCAAAATTGTCTCCTTAAGTCTTCACCACTTCTTTGACTATGTTAATTATGATAAATGTGCCTGGCACACACTCTATGATATGCTTTTAGAAGCATCTCTTCAATAACTCATATTAAACCTTGAAAACATAAGTGATAAAATAAATGTCAAATAACAAATTATAATTACATAGCATACAAATAAAACAAGTAAAAAAACTAAATACCTTTTGAATGTCGGAAATTGTTGTCACTCTATCTCAATTTTCTAACTCTAAATCAATAAATAGGAGCACTAAAAACCAATTCCATGAATCAATATTTTTGACTTCAATAACCACCCACACTATAGGATATATGTTTCCATCTTCATCTCTTCCAGCTGCACTAATTAGTTGCCTTTGAATTTTATTCTTCAAGAAACAATCATGCATCCCAAGTATAGGTCTCAAGTGCCTTCATCATTTTTTATAGCCCCAAAACATATATATAACTTCTTGAACTATAACAATGACGTTTCTTAATTTTTAGACAACTTCAATTCCATTATTAATTACGAGTTGCTATGTTTTAACTCTTGGATATAACCTCGTAGCTTCAACTATTCACAAGCATAGTCTAATGCTCACTCCTTTCTTAACTTCCTCTTAGCAACCTTGCACATTGTAGAATTCACAAACATGGTCAATTTTTCTTTGCATTCTTTAACCATCTTCACAATGGTAATGCTAGGCTTCTTTAGAATTCTTTCCCAGAAAAGTCTAGCAAGAAACTTTGTTGATGCCATCTTAAGAATGTTGGTTGTGAAATATTATGCTCAGACCTATATGTTTTTATTTTGAAACATACATTGTTACTATCATAGGCTACATATAGCTCTCACCTGCATCCTTCAATGCATCCAACTCTAACTTACTAAGAATTCCTTTTTTATTGCATATTAAAGCCTATTGTTATTGAGTAATCATCAACAACATCTTTGAACTCCTTACCATTGGTGAACTCCATTCCCAATGTCTAATTTAATGAAATACTACCTGCTTTATGTCTAATAATTGTGCTAGGTCTTTTAATTGGCTCCCTAGACTCCTATCTACTAGGGTACTCATCATTATCAATGAAACTTACATAATCACTAGCACCAATCTCCATTGGTTAGTCTCCATCTGGAATTGAAACATCAAATGTATTGTATACACCTTTAACTTCATCATCACCTTCAGCTTCATTAACACCTTCAACTTCATTAACACCTTCAACTTCATTGCCACAAGTTCCCACATCCCCAACATTATTATTCTCTTCTTCATTGATATCTATATTAACTTTATCATGCACAATTTTCTTCTCATTACCTGCTATAGCTAAAACTTCTGGATCTATAATCAATTCATCAAGTTTATATATGAGATACACCTTATTGTCCCATGTATTTTTAAAAGGTCGATTAACCTAATGCAACTTTCATTATATTCAATAAGCCTTAAAGGCTCATTGAATTTAACAACATGTAAGTATCTAAGTTCCTTCCCCATCTCATAAATTTATCTATAGCTAACAAAATTAAGATCCACCTTATCAAAATAATTTGACAACCTACCTTTGTAACTAAGTTTGAGATCCTTCTTAAAGTATGACCATAATATAACTTCAAAGTTCCATATTGAATCATTATAACCTTGTAAATATCAAGTAAATAACACTGCCAAATACAAGTAAATAAGAATTTGACAATCGCATATAAACCTCTATATAAGCTAGTTTGTGTAAGGTTAATTGAGAAGAAAATAACTTAACAAACAAAAAAAAATTATATAGAAGTTATTTCATATGTATTTCCATAAGATACTCTCTTTGGTGCTTTTCACTTTTAAAGTGGTACTATCCAAATTTTAGATTTAACCTAAAACAAAAGATGATGGGGGATAGTTAATTGGAGGACACGTAAATGTGAGTCCACGTACAACATAAGTGGGCATATGTTTTTCAGTTTATTTGATATATATTAAGTCATTGTATTCTACTAATTATCTTTTAAGTAATAATTATTCTCCACTAATAAGCTTCATATATTGTTCATATTTTTATC
>JAOSBK010000003.1:8238643-8265625 GCA_027568895.1 Erythroxylum shatona
GACCTGATTCATGACGTTGGGGTAAGCTTCAAGAGGAACCCACCTCTTAGCAGAAATCGACTCCTCAATGGCACTTTGGGACTGAACTCCTCAATGGCACCGAAATCGACTTCAAACCTTCTCTCTATTTGGTCGACACTCCTTCGTTGATGCGTAGGAGTGAACGAAAGAAGCAACGAAGACGATCGCGTGTGGGTGAGCGGTGAGAAAAAAAGAAGAAAGGAACGAAAGAAGGAGAAGAAAGGAACGAAAGGAGAAGAGGAACGATCGCTTGTGGGTGAACGGTGAGAAAACAAGAAGAAACGAACGAAAGAAGGAGAAGAAAGGAACGAAAGGAGAAGATTCAGCTGGGTGAGCGGTGAGAAATGAGAAGTGAGACGCGAGGCTAGGGCATTTGGGCATTTTCGAGATTCAGCTGAAAGTTAAAATCAGCTTGTTGTGAAACGCTCCTATTTGGAGCTGGTTGAAAAATAGCTGATTGGGTTGAATCAGCCAACCCAATCAGCCATTTACCAAACAAGCTTTAGGATATTTTTTAGCTGGTCAACCAGCTAAAATGAGTTGACCAGCTAAAAAAGAGCTGATAAGCTCTTTACCAAACACAGCCATAGAGAGGATGAGCCTCAAATGCCAAACAATTACATTTGCATATATATTTTTCTATGTCAAGAGCACCAAGAGGGGACAGGAAGACCGTACCTGAAGAAAGCATCAAAGGCCCACCTGTTTTGGCAAGTGAAGACATGTGATTTGGGCTTCTTTTAAAACACATGATTTAAAAGAGCACGGGTCACCCTTCTTCACATGCAAAATTCCATGGTAGACTATTGGTTGTTGGTGACACCTTTTTTTCTTGGCCCCTTCTTGCAATAGGTTGCTCATATTTTCACTCTCCAACAGTAAAACTATCAGTAAGTAAATTGTCTTTGTTTTAATTTAGCAGCATGATGGTGTTAAAATCAGCAACCAAGCTATAGTTTGATTACAGATGTCTAAATGATTTGCCTATTGTCCAACATTGATCTAGTAAGTGACTTTTCAAGGTCACGGATGATTCACGTTTCCTGTAAACAGTTCAAGTTAAGGAGTTTGGATAAGCAGAAGCTGTGCTTTGAGCCTCTAATTGAAAATGGTTACAATGTACGTTTCTAAACAAGAAAGGAGAAACTGGACGACCGAAATGACACAGATGGACTCCAATCATGTTCTGAACAAGTAGTCCAGGTAGATTAGGGCCCGTTAGATAGCTTGCTTCATCACATGTTTTTCCATTGAAGTTGATATTCTTTTGATATAGGACGTTGAAGAGTGTCTTAGAATTATGTTAACACGATGTAATTAACGTAATAAATTGGGCTTACAACTTGTATGGAAAGCTGAAAGCAACTTCCTGTTATCAGAATCCGCCAGACTCTTACGTCAAAGGGTTATATATGAAAGTGGGAGTCATCATCCTTAATGGGATGCTGCCAAACTGTCTTTGCTGTAGTCCATAGCCCACATATTCCAAGCGGTTCAACTGTTCATATCCCTTTTCCCTTTTTCTCAAGGAATACCTTAAAACTGGCTATGGTACTACAGGTTGTCGGTTAATACCTTAAAACTGGCTATAGTACCAGAGGTTGTCGGTTTTGTGCTCTATAAACATGTGAAACTGTATAAACCAAACATATAAATCGGATTCAGCCCATATGCAGATGAGGGTTTGATGCATATGCAGACACAAGTAGTCTATTCATTTCCCTCGGGGCTTGGCACTTGTTGCTGTTGCCTTGCGCTGGTATTCAACTGATATTAAAGTCGTAACTAGCTAGAGCTTCAAATCAAGACTTTGTTAAGAAGGAATTAAGGTGAGCCTTACAGCTGTATGAAACTTGTTAAATAGATGTGTGCGCGCGAATCATCTCTTTACAGGGAGATATGAACGCCTTGCCTAATATGTTCACTGTCAATGAGACTAATGAGAATAATGACTTGCCATTTACGTCAACTACAAAACGACGCTGCATTTTTTAACTTTATCATGCATTATCTGATAGATGATTTCTTTACACTGTGATGATCTGGCTCAAGATTGCGTGTTTAAACAAAAGTTTCAATATCCTTGTGCTAAATAATTTGCATCCCCCGTAAAGATTTCGATGAACCAACAAAACTAAAAGAACTCCCATCATATCCTTGTGCTAAATATTTGTTTTAATTTGGGACTGCACGTGATTTTTTTTAATTTTTATTATTTCATACATTTGAATAACTATTTTTCAATGAATTAAATTTCATATCATATCAACCAGTTTAACCATATTAAATAAATGGGAACTAACCACTTAACCATTTGTTTTTTTTTTATATATAAAAAAGGGGGAAAGCACAGCCTAGCTCGTGGCCTGTGGGGTACCAACCCCGTTCATGTCCTCTAAGAGGATACTAAGACATCCCGAAGGAGGAGAGGGTAAATAATGAATGCCTAAATCAAAACTCAATTTCTTGAATGTCCAATTCAAAACTCTTAAGATTATTGGATAAAGTCATCCCTGCAAGCTCTTGAAAGTATTTAATTGAGGTGTTTGAAAGGAAAGTAGAATTAGATGTTCATGTGTATACTTTAACTATTTGTTGGAATTTATGTTATTTGATGAAATGATTAAAAAAAAAAAGGTATTGCTACTAATGTTCACACCTATGGAGCTTTGATTGATGATACTAACAAGGCCGGGAAACGGGGAAATTAACCATGGTCAAATCATAGGGGGAGTAAAAAATAATTTTTAAAAATTTCCCAATATAATCTCTTTAATTAAATAATTTGAAAAATACAAATTGTAAATAAAAGTTGAAATGCACCTTATTCGAATTTCTATAGAAGTTTTCTTCTTAGACTATCAAATGTACCTTATTCATGTGTTTCGCTTAGAGAAAAGGAACCCAAATAATTTGAGGGAAAAAATAGGAGTGTTAGATCTATAATGTCTTTTTTCTTATTTATAAAAAATAGTATAAGTTTCTTTCCAACTTAATTTTAATTTTAATTATAATTGTAATAAAAGTAAATATCTTATATTTGTTTTTTTGAAATTTCTTAAATCTCATAATTAAGTCCAACTTTGTTCAAAATAATTTTTTCTTTTAAAATGCTCTTTTTGTGTAAATCATTATGTTTTTATTATGTTGACAATAGTCATATATGGTAGGAAACCCTCAAGTATGGTTCTAAGGAAAGGAAATTACACACCTATTTCCATTTCGGTCGAGGAGAATAGACCATTGGAAATATTTAACTAAGCCGCTGAATATTTGAAACAAGCTATAGCACTTACTCCTAACTTGTTATTGAAGCGCAGGACACAAGTCGTCGGTCTTAGAATATATCTATATAGAATGACCTATCTTCGATCTTTTGTTCAATCTTTCATATGTGGGGTCATCTATCCATATATGGTATGTTTGTTGAGATGCCCACATTAAATTAGAAAGAATGTCGGCTCCATCAATCCCATGGATGTATCAAGCCAGCCTAAATGTCAAAGTGGTATCATTAAACTTATATATGTATAGTTATAATGTCTAATTTAATCATTAAATATTCCAATTGGACATAAAGTATGAAATTAATGCCCACTCTATTTAAATCTAACCATATTCATTATTGTTAATTAGTAATTGATTGATATTTAAAAATATTTTTTCAAATCTTAATTCACTCTAGCTAGAAAATTTCTTAAATCATTACTAATCAAGACTAATAGAAAAATTTTCCTAATTACTTTACACTGATAAATTCTTTATTGACTTACTAAGTTATCTCCATATAATTGATACTATATTCAAGTACTATTTACTTACCTATCTTAAATAGAATAAGTCATAAGTAGGATCAAAATGTAATAATTCTCATATGAGAGATCTCGGTAATTTTAAGTTTAAGGATCAATTATAAAACTTTTATAAAGAGCAAATCTATAACACACAAATAATATTCCATTTTGAATCCTCGTAATCAAGTCAAGTGAACTTATTTTCTAATAAGTACTTATATGTATGTTCAATTATCTTTACTTTGAAATTAATTACTTTCACATAAGAAAGCAATATAACATATATTAATTTTACCATTTCACTAATATCTGGTCTTGATGAAGCTATAATTAAGAACAATTTAGGAATAATACATAAATATAAATTGAATATCACAATTATAATCTTATTATAATTTCAATGACATAATAATTATTCTAGAATTTTTTTACCTTTAACATTACAACGTCAAATATGATTAACAAAAATACGTAAATATAAAATTAATGTGCCTTTGTTAATTAAAATAATAGTGTCATACTTTAAATTGCAACCAATTGAGTGGTTGTAGAATATAGTCATTTACACAACAATGATATTGGGATTGTCTATAGAAATAAGATCATCAGAAACACTTACTTTTGTATGAGGAAATTATTAGAGCTAGCCTTACCCTTAATAAAAAGTAGATAGTGCACTTATAGCACCCGCTCCCGCATGACCCGAACCCAATATCGATGGTGATATTCGAGTCTGTGTCTCGCGATGGTGGCGTGCTAAGACACTTAACACATTCATAAATCGGTATAAAGTTTTTTTTTGAATCACAAACATAATATGCGACAATCGATACTCAAATTGGGCCCATTTCATTCATAAACATTTTTAATCCACACAATAAAGTCAATAAAAATTCAATACCATTTGAGCCCATTACAAAAACAAAAGACTTGTAGTCAAAATTTCATTACGCTTCAAAAACGTTTGCTAACATTTCCAATCTGGAAAGTTGATACAGTCATTACTGAAATCACAATCTGATATAAGTATAAGAAATAAGAATGTAGACGCGAACTGATCCCGACTTCTATCCTTCCTTTGCATGCTGTAAGTGTACTCCCCTTTGCCTAACGGAGTATTCTTCCAATTCTGAAAAATATTTACAAATTTTTGGGTAAGTTTTGCGAACTCAATGAGTGACCATCATCGATGACTCACCCAATCACATAACACATAATTCACATCATTATACATTTCACAGTTCACATTCAATACAATTAAATTACTCAATTATGCATATGCAGTACACATGAGACCCACTTTTCTTTTGTTATTTTGTTGTGACCGAGTGTCTAAACTGTCCCTTAAAGGGCTCATTGATAACTGTCCCATGTAGGGCTCATTGATAACTGTCCCATATAGAGCTCATTAAATGTTGAGCCTGAGGTTTTGAATCACTTTTGAGCTCGAGGCTTTTTTTTCATTCGTTGAGCTTTAAACTCTAATCAATGGCTACTCTGGTCACAACAGCTATTATATTTCATGTATTCATGAAATGAATTTGCATGCTCTTATTCAATCATATTCGCTTATCATCGGACCGAAGTCCGACATTCAACATATAGTTGAGGATTCACACTTTCACATGCTTGCAATTACATATTCCGAAAACACTTAGCAATCACTTCAATATACATAGTTCATCCAATTCACATTTAAGTAGTACTTCAATATCCAAGTCAACCATCACAATCATCGGACCTCCTGTCCGGAAACCAACATATTCAATCACATTTTACAAACAATAACAAACAATAAAGTGAGATCATCTCGGTCTACTCACAGTACGCTCCAGATTAGCATTTGCTTTCAAATTCTAGAAACGCTTGAATGCGGGCGCTTGACCTGCACAACTCATTTATGCAATACACAATTCACACACTTCACAAAACTCATTTATGCACAAATAGCTATATGGACTATGTAAAATGCATGCTCAATGACAATTCCAGGTACTTTAACGAACTTCATATCTTATGCACATTTTCATTTCATAACTTAATCACTCATCAGTTCTTTGAACTAGAACCTCAATCCTTTGATACTTTGATATCAATAACGCATTCACTAATTTACAAATATAATCCCATATGTGACTAGTTAAGAGGAAAACATAGTATATAACTATGTATATATCACTATCACTTTTCTGCTTAAAGTTTAATATTTCCTTTAACTTTCACTTTAATCGTTCTTTCACACCATTACACACTTTCATTGATCTTTCAACCCCAAAATTGATTTAACACTACCCTATAATATTTTAATCATCAAATCCAAAGAAAATCACCATGTGTGGCACACTAAATCTCCTCACTCATTTTTCAGAAAATAATAATATCACTGTTCTTAACCCTTTATCAGTGAACTAATGATGCATACTTCATTTCATCCAAAACTACATAATTATAATAAGCTTACTTGTTTGAAGCTCCAATATCTGCAAAATTACGTAACCCTAATCCCTCATGCAACCACGTACATCAACCTGAAAGTTGACAGGGGGTTCGGTCATTTCTTGGAATAGAAGAAAGAAATATCAGAGTGGAAGTGATGACAAATAGAGAAAAGCAAGGGTTAACTTTGGTGAATATTTGATGAAAAGCTCTAGGTTGGAGGAGCTCTAGAGAAAAAAGCTTTGAGAGAAAGAAATGATGGCAAGTACCATGACTTCTCCTCCAAGGTTATTTAAAGCTCCACTTTAACTAGGACACCTATCCAATTCTTAACCACTTATCCATTTCTAGATCTTTCCATTGACACCAAAATCACTTAATTTGGTTCAGTACTTCGGAAGATATGCCTCAATTATCTTCGGATTATCATATTCTAAATATCTTATAGACTAAATCACAATTATACTTCTTGAGACAATTGTAGCCTATATCTCTAGTTCAATCCAAAGCAACAATCGTCTCATTTGGAATCCTACAGGTCTAGATATACTTAAAATACTAAAGTACATTTAGTAGAATAATCCTAATTCATATTACTGAAGAGTACATTCACTGTACCCGTCTCACATTTTTCACTCAATCTTTATCAATTCATTTCATATGGCTAAAATTTTTATGTGGAGATGTAGGGTAATGTCTTACGAGTCCAATGGTTCAAGAATCAATTCATTTGGACTTCTATAGAAGAAGTTATGGCCAGACTAAAAAAGACAGAAGGAGCAAAAACCCAGACCAAGCAAAACACAGAAGGAATAAAACCCAGAAGGAACCAAAACACAGAAGGAATGAAACACAGAAGGAGTTCATGAATAGTAACACGGAAGGAGTGAAACTCAGACGATAGCAAAACACAGAAGATAGCAAAACAAAGACGATAGAAAACATAGAAGGAGATAACGTTATCACAGAAGAAGTAAAACACAGATGATAGCAAAACACAGAAGATAGCTAAACATAAACGATACAAAACACAGAAGAAGATGACGTCATCAATGACATCATCACGGAAGAAGTAAAACACAGACGATAGCAAAACATATAAGATAGCAAAACACAAACGATACAAAACACAGAAGGAGATGGATAACGTCATTACATAAGAAGTAAAACACAGATGATAGCAAAACCCAGACGATACAAAAGGTAGAAGGAATGAACAGAAGACAGACAATGCAAAAGGCAGAAGATACAAAAGCCAGACGATACAAAACACAGAGGATACAGAACACAGACGATACAAAAAGAAGAATGAACGAACAAAACACAGACGATGCAAAAGGTAGAAAATAGCATCTTCGCTTACAAGGACCCTGAATTTCAACTCAGACGTCCAAAATTTGTACAACTTATGAGAAGACAAATTTCTCCA
The DNA here is from genome assembly GCA_027568895.1 of Erythroxylum shatona. Classification (NCBI taxonomy): domain Eukaryota; kingdom Viridiplantae; phylum Streptophyta; class Magnoliopsida; order Malpighiales; family Erythroxylaceae; genus Erythroxylum; species Erythroxylum shatona. Next base: position 8,246,324 of record JAOSBK010000003.1, read on the forward strand.
ATCAAGCCTAGATTAATCCAGATTTTCCTTCGAATCCAGAACATGAATTTTCTACATTCATTCAATGTACTGCACCCAATTCTCAACTTTATGACAAACTTTGAGATTCTTAAAGACCAAATTTAAATACGATGTCTTCATAAGAAATGTAGCCATAGGTTCCTGGTTTAATCCCAATCCAAAATCATCAAGTCTGGATAACTAAAGAACAAGTCATGGCTAACAAACCGAAGCACACTCAGTGAACATTTCTAGATCACTCTCTCAACTCCCTCTACTTCTCATTTTTGATAAAATCACATTAAAAAACAATCATACCCGGAAGTTGTCTATGAATGCATGTACAATTATTTTTATGTGCAGGAACATTTACTATTCAATATGTATGCGTATGCCATATTATGCATGAGCATAGAACGTGTTTCCTACTTCCTCAGCACTTTCTCTCATCTATTAATTTTGCCTTTACTAGGGTAATGAGATGTTACATTTAGGGTCATTTGATTATGAATCATATGACATATCTAAATCTTGCTTATTAGGCAAGATGACTAAGTTACCCTTTAAGGGAAAGGGTGAACGAACTAGTGGACTTTTAGACCTAATACATACTGCTGTATGTGGTCCGATATCCATACATGCCAAAGGTGGTTTTTTATACTTCATTACCTTTATCGATGATCATTCTGGATATAGGTATATGTGTCTAATGAGATACAAGTCTGAAGCCTTTGAAAGGTTCAAAGAATTCATAATGAAGTTGAGAAACAACTTGGGAGAAGTATTAAATCCCTTCAATTAGATCGAGGTGGTGAATACTTAAGCCAAGAGTTTTTAGATTATCTCATGGATAATGGAATATTATCCCAATAGACTCCACGTTACACACCACAACACAATGATAAGGCTGAGAGGAGAAACCAAACCTTATTAGACATGGTGAGGTCTTTGATGGGTTTAGCGAATTTACCAAAATCCTTTTAAGGATATGCACTCGAAACTTCTGTTTATGTATTAAATAGAGTCCCATATAAGTCAGTTGATGATACTCCATATGAGATATGAACTAACAATAAACCCTATCTTTCTCATATGAAAGTTTGGGGTTGTCCTACTTATGTGAAGCAAATTTAGTCAAATAAGCTTAAAGCTAAATCTTACAAGTGTTTATTTGTAAGATATCTTAAGGAAACTATATGATATCAATTCAACTATGTTTCGAAACAAAAGATGTTTATTTCAAAACATGATATCTTTTTAAAGAAAAAGTTTCTTTTAAGAGAAGATTGTGGGAGAAAAATTAAACTTGTGGAAGTTCAAGATGCTCAAATAGATGCAGATCAATTGCCTGGACCTGAGACTATTGTTCATAAAGATGAAACAATAGTTCAACCTTGTGACACACAAGAAGTTCGTAGGTCAGGTAGGATACATTATATTCCCGAGAGATACGGATTTCTTATAAGTGAACTTAGCGATGTATTACTCATAGAAGATAATAAGCCTACTACCTATAAGGAGGTTCTGAAGAGTTTAGAATTTGAAAAATGGCTTTAAGCTATGAAATCCGAAATGGATTCTATGTATAAAAACCAAGTATGGACTTTGGTTGACCCACCTAAAGGGATAAAACCTATAGGGTGCAAATGGGTTTTCAAGAAGAAAACTGACATGGAGGGTAATGTAGTTACCTATAAAGCTAGGCTTGTAGCTAAAGGTTATCGTCAAAGGCAAGGTGTTGACTATGACGAAACATTTATCCTAGTAGATATGCTTAAATATATTAGTATACTCTTAGCCATTGCCACTCATTATGATTATGAGATATGACAAATGGATGTGAAGATGACTTTCCTTAATGGAAACCTAACTAAGGATGTATATATGACACAACTTGATAGTTTCATATCCACGAATGGAAAAAAAGTATGCAAGCTTTAGAAATCTATTTATGGATTAAAGCAAGCCTCTAAGAGTTAGAATATTCGATTTGATGAGACCATTAAAGAGTTTAGTTTCTCACAAAATCCAGATGATCCGCATGTGTATAAGAAGGTTAGTGGGAGTGCAATCGTGTTCCTTGTACTGTATATAGATGACATATTGCTAATAGGAAATGATGCCTCAGATTTGCAATTAGTAAAAATTTAGTTAGCTAAAAACTTCTCTATGAAAGACTTTGGAGAAGCAACTTATATTTTGGAGATAAAGAACTATAGAGATAGATCTAAGAGGTTGCTTGGTCTTTCTCAGTCTTATATACATAGACAAGATGCTAAAGAGGTTTAGCATAGAGCAGTCCAAAAGAGGTTATCTTCCCATGGTATATAGGATTACACTCTCTAAATCCATTTATCCAAAGACACAAGATAAGATGACTCGCATGAGTTTGATTCCTTATGCTTTGGCTATAGGATCAATCATGTATGTTGTATTATATACTAGACTCGATGTATCGTATGCTTTAAGTGTTATGAGCAAAATATTAGTCTGACCCTAGTGAGGGTCATTAGGTGGTTATCAAGAATATCCTTAAGTACTTGAGAAAAACTAAAGATGTATTCTTAGTATATGGAGAAGGTGATCTTGTGGTAAGTGGGTATACTGATGCCAACTTTCAATCTGATAGGGATGACTCCAGATCCTAGTCTGGAAACAAGAGACAACTGCTGACTCGACAACAAAGGTGGAGTTTGCAGCTTTAAAAGTGGCAAAGGAAGCAGTTTGGATCAAAAAGTTCATCATGAAACTTGGTGTGGTTTCGAGCATCGCTCACCCAGTGCAGTTGTATTGTGACAACAATAGGGCTATAACGCAGGCAAAGGAAATGAGATCTCATCAGAAGTCCAAACATGTACTCAGGCGCTACCATTTGAATAGAGAGATCATTGGTAGAAATGATGTTAAGATAGAGAGAGTTCCCATTTATCATAATATAATTCCATTAACTAAGAGTATTTCCTAAAAGGGTTTTGTGTCACATGTACATGCCTATAGTATTAGATATCAAGGTGAAAGTTATGTCTTTGTTTTATAAAATACTATAAACCAAAGCTAAAACAACTTCTGTTCAAAAACATATTAAACAGTTAAAAATGTTTCCCATAATTGAGTCACACATAAATGGCATATTTTAATCAAGCAATTGAAAGTGCTTCATATAGTTAGGGGATATACTGAATCTTTTTTTAGCCAATACTAAAATTAAAAATCATCATTCGTGTAGTAAAGAGTTTGTTAGAGAAGTGCTCTAAAGGCAGTCACTTTTAATACCTATTGTACAAATCATTTTATGATTAATAAAGACATTTTTATTATTTTAATGTTCATACGTTTATGGATTTGATGTTGATCTTAAATTGATTTAATGAAGTCCTTGATACAAAACATAGCATAGAGGAAATCGTGATGAGATCATGATAATGAGATTCCTATCATATGTAATTATGTTAGTATCTAAACTTTCTCTAATCATAGGATTAATGAGATGGGATATCATTAATTTGGATAGACTAGCACATGTTATACTTCTTGATTAAATCAAGCAGTAGATCTCATAAGTTATAGAAATGAGTTATTTAGAGTTAACATGCGGATGCTTACTAAGGGTAGTAAGTACATAGGATTGACCTACTATGAGATAATCATATTGATATTCTATTATAGTGTCAATGATAATTTCGTCATAGCAATGGTGTAAGTATCTTTTGACTTGAGGTGCTCAAGAATATCTCGGATACTAATCATGTGCTTTGACTCCATTCATCGGTTCCTTTTAAGGGTTTATCATAGGGTGGTGATTGGCTACAGCTTGAGATATCCGAAGGTAATTGAGTAACCAATAAAGGATTCACCACTCTTGACAAAAGGAGATGATACCTACAACCTCTTATCGAGGTCATTACTTGGGAGTCTCTGGCTAGAGCAAATATGTGTTATTAAGAGAGTCCTCAATGATACATAGAGTAATGAGATTCTCAGGACAAGATCTAATAACACTTGGATTGGATGTTACGTAGTCAGTCTAGTGGGAGTTGACACTTTGACTATACTCTGAACTAAATGGGGTATAGATGGTGAAAGGACGAATTGCATGGTAACATTATGTATGGAAGGGTTTGTAGTTAAACCCCTGACTTTCCGGTTAATTGGGGGTCATGATGTGTTGCTAAATACTGCTTTTGACTTACTTGAATTAGGTGTTAATTCAAATGGCCAACATAACCGGGGACCTAATGAGTCATACATATAGGAGATCCGAAGGATGAGTAAAATGGTCTTGAATGGTGATTCAAGATATGCAAAAGTGTTTCGAGATTGTATCACGATATGATTGTGGTAGAAAATGTTGCATGGAATATATTAGAAACAAGTGTTGTTGGCTTCTATTAATGCATGCTATTCTAATAACTTCCATTAATGCATGCTATTATGGTCATTAACTTCCCATAATTTCCAATAATGTATATTGTTTGTGACCATTAACTTCCCATAACTTTCCATTAGTAATAGGGGTTATGAAAGGCCAAATGGTGCAAAAAAATTGAGACGATTTTTGTGCATCCTATGTAAGACACACGAAAAGAAAAAGAAAGGTTCTTTTTCTTATACACACACTTTCTCTCTAACTATCTAAAGAGTTCTTGTCTTTGCTAGCACAAAAAAAGAATTCTAGCCATCTCCTAGTAAGGTTTCATCCTTCTATCTTTGTGTAGACTTTCATTAGAGACAGTCTGCATTGATCGTTGTGGTTTATGACAACCTAATGCGGAGAAGATTAAAGAACAAAAGAGATCGTCAGAAAGGTACATAAACATTGTACATTTCATGTTTTTGTTTTTCTATATCTATATGCATGAGTAGAACTGGTTTTTGAGGTTCCGTTTGATTTCCATTGCATATATTTGATACATATGATGTATGATATGCATGATCGGAACCTAACATAGTTATATATAAATAACCTAATATAATTGTGTAGCAAGGTAATTTATAATGATCTAATGGTTTCTTTAAAGGTTAAAAGCTTTAGTTATAGACAAGTTAACATCTTTTAGTTAATAGTTTCTATATATAATTCTAGTTAATGCATTCCACAAATGTATAATTTGTCTCACATGAATAAACAATATAAAACAAACATATGTCTAGTAGTGGTTATGCTAAAAATGTATAAACATATTATCCCAATTAGAAATATTTTAGATATAAAAACCATAATTTGTTACACAAAAATTTAGTGATTCATCAATCATCATTATGGTTCCATAAATATAAATCCACCTATAAACTTGTGTATAAAAAATTGGGAGTCTAATAATTAAGCCATAAAAAATATAATATAAACATTTGTAAAAAATGTAGAAGTCAAATCAACTAGCCACAAAAAAGAATGTAAATATGTCTATGATAAGCTTACACTTCAATTAATTTGTTCTTTTGTTCTTAGCCACTAAAATGGCTCTTGTGTCAATTTGTTACTTTAGCTTTGTTAGACAAAATGATTAAAAAACTCAATCGATTTAGCTAGTTTAACCGTAAAAACCTTGAATCGTCCAACTTTTTGGTTTAATTTTTAACTTTCCAGTTTGGAATACTTTAATAACTCTTATCGTTCTTATTGTTAAAAATTGATCAATGTATTAATTAATCAATCAATTTTTATTAATTAATAAGTTCTTATAAACTATAATAAATCAATTAATTTTCATTTAACAATCTCTTTTTTTAATTAAACTTTAAATTCTTTGATTGGTAAGGACGATTTCTTTCAATCATATTTCAAATTCTTTAATGTTATTCAATCTTTAGCCGATTATTTGATGGTCTAATACCGGTTGAATCTTTTAAACCTTAAACTTCTCATCTTATTGGTTTAATTTCTGGTTTGATTTTTAAAGTAATGGTTGAGAATTAACATATGCTCTAATTGGATATGTCCTTATATTATGACCATATTTTTTGCACCTCTTATAAGAAATTTGAAGTCCCTTTCAAGTACCTTTGTATGGGTTTTGTTCCTTCCTACCTCATTGATCTTAATTTTTTTATTGTCCAAATTTTCCCTTATATTATTGAAGATGTACTTCAGTGCCAAGATTTTCACTTAGGATTAGCCAAATAATCTCACTAAGGACTGGAAATATTTGTCCTGTAACTCGTAAATTTTTTTTATACTATATATAAAATCCTTATAACACAAGTAAGTTAATAAAGAACTCAACTCAAATCTCATTTCTTACATATGCAAGTCTTGTTATCCAAATCAACAACATATTGTTGAAAGTACATATGCTCCATTTTAAATAATCTCCTACCACTAAAATATGAAATCCAGTTAATGGTATATTATTTGCACTTCTCCAAGTTTTTATGAGTCTTGGGGCAAATGGACCCATTGTATTACTATATCCTTTGCCTTTTTTTAATAAATATCTTTATGATTACTTTTCTAATAATCTTAAGTATTATTAGAATTGGTTTGTTCTTAACCCCCTTTATATATTCATTAAAGCTCCAACAAAGTTTGTTCAAAAACATGTCACACTTTAGTGCAACACTATAAATGTGCCTACATTGCCTATTTTTGGTATTTAATCTAACTGGTTATAGATTATATATTATTCACTTTAAATTGTTTCATGTGCCTGTTTAAATTAAAAACTCAAAATAAGAATGCCATGAACAAATTAGTTTGACAAAGGAAAAGAAAACACTGACAACTAGCCATAAGGCCCTAACCTACAAAACATGCCCAACAAACCCTTTCACTAAAATGATATTAGTAAGGATTTTCAACCATGTTAATAGGTATCTAAATACTTATAGAGGAGATTCTGATCTACAAGTCAATTATGAAGATCCCAAAGTCATATAGTGGCCTTAAACTAGCAAAAGACCAAACAAACCCCAAAGCTAAATAATGGCCAAGAAAAATTACATGATATAGACAACTTTTTTTTATAATCTCAATGACATATATTTAACAAAGAAAGATCATATATCTATTAAAATCATTGAAGGTACATTAGCTTATCACATTTTATATTATATCTTTGATAGCTTTAGCTGCTTAAATTTTCATTAAATGTTGGAATAAATGTGACTAACACAATATCCATGTTCAATACATTCCATATTAACATTAAAGACATATTCTAAACCTTGTTATAAGGAAATAATATTAAAGACATGTCCATAAACATAGATAGGTTAAGATATTAATTGGTTAATACTCACATAAAAGTTTGCCTTTTGTTGTTTAGAAATGAAAATATAATTATGATCCTTGCAGTATTACATGTCCTATCTATGATAAGCATCCAAGAAATCATTTATATTATTCTCTTTAGTCAATTCTAATAATAGCTTATATGATCAGAAACATATCGTTATTTACTTCTAGAGCAATAACTAATACTAATTCTCTTACACATTTGCCATTTAAGTGACAAACCATTAACACACATGATACACTTACAAGCTTCCAAGAAATCATTTCTACAAGTATCAAAACAAATGTACACAAAATTAAATAAATACTTGATCATGAAAGTTTCTCCCTAATTGTCCTTGATTAGTAGCTCTTTAATTTTTTTAAATTGCTTGCCCTCCTCTTTGATCAATAACTCCAATCCAAAGTTCATTGCATTATATGCCTTCTTTTCTATGATCTCAATATTAAAGTCTCTTAAAAATGCACCTTTAAGCCTAATAATATCCCATATAAGATTTTCTTTAAAATATGGGAGGCATTGCTTTGAAATTTAAATAGCCTTACATTTTCTATTTTGGTATGTTTTGCCTCACTTATTAATGGATTGATTGCTTTTAATATTATGCTTTATTGCAATGTTTATTTTCATTAAAAACTATAAAAACTAAGAGTATATATAGAAATGGCTGGAATCATTAAATTGTTGGTGGTGGGTATCTCCAAGTTTACATTTTTCACACTTTGGTTTCCAAATGTGATGATATAAATACATTTAGTTAGTGTTTATATAATTTTGAATCTTAAACAACTTATGCATTTTTCTTTTTTGGCACTTGATTTGTTAACTTTAAATGGTTCCTAGACAAGTAATTGTATAATCTTTTCATTTATGCAAATTTCACATTTAATTCAAAATATTTCCATATAGTCCTTATTATAAAAAAGAGTCATCAAACTTTTTTTCATCTCATTGTGTGATCCCACAACTTAAAAAGAAATAATATAATTGGAAAAATAATTTCAATTTAGTTATTATCAAATTAAAATTAATAGTGATTTAAATTTTTTTTATCATTTTAATATGAGAAAGCTCTTCTTAAAAGTCCCCTAATTCTAATAACTTCAAATTGAGAGGGAGTGATGCGAGATTCTAACTAAGATTGACAACAAAAAAAACTTTAAATAGTTTTTAATATAAATTACATTGATTATAAGCTAATTGTGTATCTTTTCGTTATGCACATAATTGATACATGTACAATTATGTAATGCTGGACTTTCTGAGCCCTTTGCAGCTTGTTCTGTATTTGGAGATACTACAGTATATTGATATATACATGGTTTTATATGAGTTCAAAGGTGTATTTGAATCCTTTTGGTACATATGCTAGTGATATAAAATGTTATATGTCCTTACATGAACTTAGAGTTCATCAGTAAGTGTGTAAAACCGAGTCCATTGGATAGATATGACTATGGTGGTTAAATTAAATGTCTTCTAATGCCTTAGAGGTGATTAGACATGATTTGTAAACTTATTGGACACTTAGAAAACTTAATTGGAAAAGTTGATATATATAAAGGCTTATTTGCAAAATTGTTAAAAATTAAAGGACTTAATTGTAATTTTTCAATTCTTGGAGGACCAATATATAATTTTATAAAGTTAAGGGGCTTAGTTATTATTTCCAAAAGTTCAAGGACCAAAATAAAAATAAAAGTTTTGGAGATTCCTAAACTTTGGGCTTAATTGCAAATTTAGGAAGTTTGGGGGGTAAAATGGTAATTTCATATAACCTAAGGGAAAAAAGGTAATTTCACCATCAAAGAAGGGTCAATATTCTAGACCCTTCTCCATGTAAGGTCATGCGTCCCATTATTAAAGACTTAAAACATGTTTTAATTAAAAGAAAGGAAGAAGAAAGAAGAAGAGAGGAGGAGAAGAGGGTTTCGACCATCACCTAAAATTTTACCATCTTTTTTATTCTTTAACCTCAATCAAGGTGTTCTAAGCTAATTAGGGGTCAAGGAACTCAAATCTATCAGTAGATTTGAGAAAATCTCAAAGGATTTGAAGATATCATCAAAGGAAGGTTTCGGTAAATTTTGTCTCATCTCTCTCTACATTATGGTTTTGAGTTTGGTGCTAAGATATGTTGTTCTCCATGCTTGAATATGCATGAAACATGGTTTAGATGAATAAAATGTGTCATGGAGAGGGTCTTTGAGTCAAATCGCCCCCTTTTGGTGAAAGTTTATGAATTTTTTAATATCTTTTGAAATTGATGGTCTAAATGAATTTTATGGTGTTAATTATACATGTAATGATGTGAATTGATGATGAAGAATGGAGAAGATGTATGTTGGTTAAGGATTGGGTCAAAATGATGGTGAAGAGGTGGACTAATGTAATGAGTTGTACAATTGCTAAAATGTAGCTTAAATGAAGGAAATTGGTTTGAATGGAGTAGTGCAATGTATCATTGATTGGAAGTGTTACTATATGACATGATAGGAGCATGAATTATTATGATAAAGTCTTGGAAATGTGATTTGAAAATCATGCACATTAGGCGTTTGATAAAATGCCTAAGTGAACTTAATTTAGGGTTTAAGGCTTTATAATGGTATGCATTGGAAACACTTTTATGTTTACTTATAGTGAACTTGAATTGTTGCTTAGATTGACAAGTAAAAGCCTAATATGCTTGGATAAAGATGTGCTTAATTATGTTTTGAAAATGGGTAAGTATGGGATTAAAGGCATTAAATGCCTTAGAAAATGCAAAAGGAAAGCTAATGTGACTAGCAAGGAAGTAAACCTGTGAGAAGTTTAATGGTCAGATTCTAGAGCTTATAGGGAGTGATATTGTGTTTTATACACTTATGTGAGGGTGTATAAATATGAAATTTATGTTTAAGTAGTAATTTCATCGTATGTATTTTTATGTATAAAGGTTCGGGAGCTATGAATCAAGGAGCTCGTACCAAGGATTGTTGAAGCTAAGAGTGTATACCTTCTTTTAAGGTAAGTTTAGGAAATTGTATTTCTCAAATAGGATTAGAACATCCTAAGACAAGTTTGATGACTGTCATGTAAATTTTGAACCTAGGCAACGTATGGTAGAATTGAATTTCAAATGGATGCTAATATGTTTAGATATTTAATAAACGTAATTATTTTGAACAACTATGCATTAGGAGTACAAAAGATGACTTTTATTGTATGAAATAATGTTTCAACATTATTTTTGAAACTGATATTTTATCAAATATTTTGAAAAATAATATTTTTTTAAACAAACTTGTGCTTGAAGTGTAAAGGACAATGCTTTTTGATGGTTTAATTTCATATTTTGAGAAATGATATTACTTTACAAACCTGCAAATAAAATGCAATAGATAATGTCTTATTTTTTCTGAAACCATGTTTTTGAACAACTTTGCATTTGGATTTTAAAAGATGAATTTTATTGCATAAAATAGTGTTTTGGAATTTACAAATGCATAACAGAGTCATTTATTCTGCATGTATTTGTTCTCCTTTGACTTAGAGCCATGGTACGGTTTCATTTTATTGGTTAGACCAATAAATAAAAACATGGTGCTTTACTTGATTTTTGTACTTAATTTTTTATATGATTTTTGGTGATTGGTGAGGAGACGATTGGCCAATCGTGTGCTAGACACAATTAATTAAGTGACCCCCGTACCTTTGACGCTAGTTCATAAAAGTCGCGTCCGCGTATTAACACTTCTCTACGAGACTTATGGATGATTCGGTACCTAGGGTTTGGACACCGACGAGGTCATCACCTAGGGTCATGACACACTTGTCGACTATAGTCCAGACTTACCATGAATGAAAGTCGAGCCAACGCCAGAAATCGGTGGGTGTGCACAATAGTTTGGTAGACTAGTAGCAACACACATAATTGTTTTGGCTTATTATGATATTTGTTTTTTGACAAGATTTTGATTTATATATCCAATGTTTTTACGCATTTGTGTACTGGAACTGGAACCTATGTCCATTGGATGAGTGATTAATAGGCTAGGCCTATGCGGTTCCTAACCAGTATACGATGAGGCATAGGCTAAGCCTATGTGTTTTTATGTCATATATGTTCACTTTATATGTTATCTACAATGTCTTAGTATGTATCGAGTTCTATTTGCTATATATATTTTTCCTGTTCACTGAGTACATAATGTACTCAGCCCTTCCACTTTCCAACCATTTAGGTTAATTTGGTGCACTTAAGGCTCTGAGTGTATCGTGCAATCTTTGACATTTTCGGGACATTATCGCACATGGGTAGTCTCTGTTTGTACTTTTGTTGTATAGCGGCTCATAAACTACTATTTTTATTAGATTGGTTATGTTGATATGCTTTATGACTTTATAAATTAACTCCCAACTATCTTGTAGTTTATAAAAGACCTTATGTATAAGCTTTTAATACTGTTGTTGAAATTGTCTTGAGTGGACTTTAAAGTTTTGAAGTTATGGTTGGATGTGAAAATAGAAGTGTGTTTAAAATTGTTTGCAGGTTTTGGGATTTCTAAAATACAACCATTGTCCTGCCCAAATTTTTTAAAAAAAAGAGATATTTAGTTAGCCTTGCATAGTTGGATTAAGGATGCCGCTAGTGTCCTTAGCTCGGTTATGCGGTAGTTGTCTGGGCCCGATGTGGTACCGGGTCGTGACAATTAAATTGGTATTAAAGCTTGGTTTTTTTGTTTTCAAAGGTGTTATTTTTGTTTCCAAAAAATTTCATGAGTCTTAGTAGTTAAGTCTGAGTATCGAAAGTCCTTGGTTGAGAAGTTGAGTCTCGGATCGTTAAGTCGACGTCCTTAACGGTCGGATGATTTTAACCTTGATCAGATTACTTGTCGACATTCCTTAGAGTGTTTGGGATCTCAGATAAGCTAGGCTTAGTCTGACCTATTTTATTAAACAATGTGAAGTCATCGCAAGGTTGGACCTTCATGACTATTTTGATGCATGTTCTATGTAGTACTGGTAAACTTGTAAATAGAATGAGCTACTAATGCATAGTGTTATAAGGTGCTACATATGTTATGTGTGTTCTCGATAAAGATGCCAAAGTTTTAATCGACAGTGGTGCATAAAGGTCATTTGTCAGCGTGACCTTTGTCGAGGATATTAGTCATCCCTCAGAGCCATTAGATCCCCCTCTCATTGTAGTCACTCCTCTTGGAGAGAAAGTGGCTTGTGATGAAGTATATATAGCCTGTGAGACAAAGATCGATGATGCTGGTTAGAGGTAAATCTTATTCCCCTCGATCTCTGGGATTTTAAGGTGATATTAGGGATTGACTGGTTAGAGAGGTATCACGCTAGGGTTGACTGTTTTAAGAAAGAGGTGGAGTCTGAACCTCAAGATGGAGTCCCAATTAAATTTACTAGTGATCGACGAGCATTAACGAATTATTTGACATCAATGGTCAAGGCTAAGAGGTTAACTCGTTGAGGATGCCAGGTATACCTCACACATGTGATTGAAACTTTGGCATAGAGAGTTGAACTTGGAGATGTCCCTATTGTGTGCGAGTTTTTCGAGGTCTTTCCAGAGGAATTATCTGGATTGCCATCTGACCGGGAGTTTGATTTCACTATTGACTTGGTCCTGGGGACGACACCAATATCTATACCACTATATCGCACGACACCAACAGAATTGAAATAGTTGAAGATTCAATTACAAGAGTTATTGGATAAGGGCTTCATCAGACCAAGTCATTCACCATAAGGAGCACCAGTATTGTTTGTCAAAAAGAAGGATAGGACATTTAGCTTATATGATGATTATCGGAAGTTAAACAGGGTTACCATCAAGAATAATTTCCACTCCCTAGGGTCGATGACTTGTTGGATTAGCTAAGAGGAACTACATATTCTCAAAGATAGATATGAGGTTTGGGTACCATCAGTTGAAGATTAAAGAGAACGATGCGCCCAAGACTGCCTTCCAAACGAGGTATGGACACCATGTATTTTTGGTAATGCCATTCGGATTGACAAATGGACCTGCAATGTTTATGGATTTCATGAACAAGGTGTTCCCTCCTTATTTAGATCAGTTTATCATAGTCTTAATTAATGATCTTCTGATTTATTCTGAGGATGAAGAGGAGTATGCTAGACATCTCCAAATTCTGCTACAAATACTTTGCGAAAGATTGTAGTATGCAAAGTTTTCAAAATGTGAATTTTGGCTGAGGAAGATAGGATTCCTTAGGCATGTGGTATTAGGGGAAGGTATTTTTGTAGATCCTAAGAAAGTTAAAGCTATAATTGAATAGGAACAATCCAAGAATGTGACAGAAGTCGACAGCTTTCTAGGATTAGCTAGTTATTATTGGAGATTTGTTGAGGATTTTTTCATGTTTGCAACTCCTTTATCGAGGCTTACCCAGAAGAGAATAAAATTTCAGTGGGATGACAAATGCAAGGCGAGTTTTCAGGAGCTGAAGAAGTGATTGACTTCAGCACCAGTGCTTGCCCTACCTACCTAGGGAGTAAGGTATGAGGTATACAGTGATGCCAGTCACTAGGGACTCTGCTATATACTTATGCCAAGTGAGTGATTACATATGCTTCTAGACAACTGAAGAAGCATGAGCTAAATTATCCTATACATGATTTGGAGTTTGCAGTGGTAGTATATGCACTTAAAATTTGGAGACACTATCTTTATGGAGATACTTGTCGTATATAAACTGACCACAAAAGTCTGAAGTACCTAATGACACAAAAAGAGCTAAATCTCAGACAAACGAGATCGTTGGAATCGATTAAGGATTACAACTTAATAATTGACTATCACACAGGAAAAGAAAATTTGGTAGCCCATGCACTGAGTCGTAAGTCTTGTTCGGAAGTAAATTTTAAGCAATATCCTTTCATGACACATTTGATGAGTGTGCAGAGCTTTGGCGTTAGACTCTTAGTAGCTAAGGATGACGGGACATTATTAGCACGGTTTGAATTTTGGCTAACTTTATTTGATGAGATCAAGAGATTGCAACCCGATGATCCCGAGTTAAGAGTCATTCAAGAGAAACTATCATCCAAAGAGAGTGAGGGGTTCAGACTAAGAGAAGATAGGTTGTTAGTTTTTAGAGGCAGAGTCTGTGTGCTGAATGACCAAGGACTCAAGCGAGCTATCTTGGAGGAAGCTCACAGTTTAGCTTATGCTATGCATCCTGGTAGTACCAAGATATATTGAACTTTTAGAGACAGTTATTGGTGGTTAAGGATGAAGAGAGAGATAGCGAAGTTTGTGACCATCGTTGTCAACAGATCAAGGCAGAGCATCAGAAACCAATAGGTATGTTACAGTCTTTACCTATTTATCCACACAACCTACTTATTGGATAAATTTGCAAAGTTGTATATCGATTAGATTGTGAAGCTGCACGGGGTGCTAGTTTCTATAATATCATATAAGGATTCGAGATTCACTTTAAGATTTTAGTCAAAATTTGAGGAATCTTTAGGGACTAAATTGAAGTTTAGTACTGCCCTCCACCCCCAGACAGATGGTCAGTCAGAGAGGACCATTCAGATGCTAAAGGATATGTTGAGAGCAAGTCTGATGGAATTCCAAGGAAGTTGAGACCAGCACTTTCCTTTGATAAAGTTCGCTTATAACAATAGTTATCAAATAAGTATCGGTGTGCCACCATATGAAGCACTTTATAGGAGGAAGTGTAGGACAACTCTGTGTTGGGATGAACTTGGTACAGCCAGAATCGAAGAAGCCAAATTAATAGAAGTCACCACTCAGAAGATAAAAATCATTCGAGAGAAAATGAAAGTCGCACAAGTTAAGAGATTTACGCAAATAAGAGGCGATGACCATTAGAGTTTGCAGTTGGTGACATGGTTTTCCTTTAAATATCACCATGGAAAGGTATTATCAGATTTCAGAGCTGAGAAAAATTGAACCCTCAATATATTAGACCTTTTCGCATCCTAGAGTGTGTCGAGATGGTGGCGTATTGGTTGGAATTACCACCATAATTGGATAGGATCTATAATATGTTCTATTTCTCGATGCTTAAAAGGTACTTACTGAACCCATCCCATGTTTTAGAGACACCTCTAGTACTAAGAGAAGACCTAAGTTTTGAAGTGAAACCAGCTCAGATTTTGGAATCGATAGATAAAGAGATTACGTAGTAAGGAGGTATCCACGGTTAAAGTTCTTTGGAAGAGCAACAAGGCCGAGGAGATGACATGGGAGCTTGAGGACACTATGAGATGTTAATACCCCCATTTATTGTGTCCTCAACTTAGGAATTTCGAGGATGAAACTCTTTTGAGGAGGGAAGGACTTGTAACACCGAACTCTTTGAGCCCTTTTTATTGGTTTGTACTTGGAGATGCTACTATATATTGAGATATACATGGTTGTATATGAGTTTAAAGATGTATTTAAGTCCTTTGGATATATATGTAATGATTTATAATGTCATATGCCCTTATATAAACTTAGAGTTCTTCGGTATGCGAAATCTTAGAGATTTCCGACATTTAAGCTTCTAAATATGTAAAACCAAGTTCATTGGATGGATATGACCATGATGTTTAAGTTAAATGTGTTCTAATTCCTTAGAGGTGATTAGACAAGATTTATAGACTTATTGGACACTTAGAAAGCTGAATTGAAAAAGTTGATGTACATAAGGGCTTAATTGCAAATTGTTAAAAGTCAAAGGACATATGTGTAATTTTTCAATTCTTGGAGGACCAATATGTTGGACCCCATTTCCGGAGCCCAACTATCCAAATTTATCATAAGACTTGAGCATGGGTATTTTCTTGTAGGGTTGTTTCAAAGAACCCTCCTTAGCCAACATCGGTTCATCTTCATTCTCTGATACCATGAGTGTTGGGCCCCAATTATGAACTATTCTTATACTAAAGTAGCATTATATAGCTCATTACTTGTTGGGACTCCACCCTCACGAGTCACAGGCTTGATCTCCTAAGTAACATCCGAGCGCACATCCCACGAGGGTGGCATGCCCACACTAGTCAAACATAAAAACAAACTCATTTCTCTTATTTCAGAACAGATTTTGGGAAAACTCCAACTAGAATTATAATTTGACTTCTTCAGAACATTTGTTCCCCATTGGCTTCTGTTTCTAATGACACCAAAATCATTCAATTTGGTTCAAAAATCTGAAAGTTATAGCCCAAACATTTTCGGACTATTATTAAACTGAAATAGTACACTATGCTCAACTTCCATCTAGAAATTAAAAGTCTTAGAGACTGAATTAAAATTCAATTTCTTCATATAATTAGTACTATATGTCTCTAATTTATTTGTAAATAAGAATAATCTCATTTGGAACTCTATAGATCAAGATATCATCCAAATACCGAAGTATGTTCAGTGAAATATCTAGTTCATGCTCTTCCAACTGATACCCTTACTTTGTTTCGATAAATCTTTTTCGAATCAATACCAAAAGCTATAAATTTTTATGGAGAGAGAGACAAATGTGTTAGGAATCCATTGGTTCAAAAATCAGGTCATTTAGAGCTCAGAAGACAAAATTATGGCCAAAAGAGTGGAATATGTGTAGGTTTGGGGAGGGGACCTACGGGTCCCAATTACGACCTGCATGTGCAATCATGAAGCTCGTCGCGATCGCGACTTTCCCGCAAGTCCGTAGAATTATCGCAAACGCAACTTTCCCCTTCTAATTTTCTTCTAATCTATATTGGTAAAAAGGGCATAACGTTTACTAGAAATATCATATTAAGGTCATTTAAAGATCGTTTTGAAGAGGACTTCTATACCTACAACTTCTATAAAGATCCCAAAAAGATATTTTGCATCCAAAAGGGTTAAAATTTCAAATCAATGTAGCTGTCCCGAATGTCCATCCTATGCAACATCACAAACTTCTAATGATCATATCTCTCAACTCCAATGTCCAAAAATTTCATACTATATAGCATTGAAAAGCTAGAAAGATAAACTATAACTTCCAAAAAGACAATGTCTAGTTCAACCTAGATTAATGTAGTTTTTACCCTAAAATTAGAACATAATTCCTATCTTTCTTTTCTATAACACATCTCACTTATATGTAACAACAATTCGTATTCAAAATTTATCATCTCAATTTGATAACTTCCTCAAATGTACCTAATTCCAACTTAACCTCATCCTTAATTAATTCATATTTCAACTCCACCTCATCCATACAAAAATTCACATTTCAACTTAACAATCATCCACACACAAATTCATATTACATTAACATCATAAAATAAGAGCTTTACAAAACTTTAATGGCATTCCAAGCCATATTACATCATCAATATCAAAATCCAAAATACAAAAGATACAAAACTCAAATTCTCGAAATGCGTCTAAATCCTTGTTTTTACAAAATCTAACTTAATATACAAAAACATTGGAAAAATAGAATGATGCCTTGACTCTTAGTTACTCGATCTTATTCTCTTCACCTAAAGATGGGACAGAAAGGGGTAAGTTTGAAAGCTCGTAGGTAACAAGTTTATAACGAATAACAAGCACAACCATTTAAAATGTTCATTGTCATAGAAAATTCTTATTGAATCATAAAACACATGGTTTTTAAACTTCAACCAAATTCACAAATAAAACAAATCATGTATGCATCAATCTTGTCAACATATCATGAGCATATAAGCACATCAGAATGGCTTGGGTGGATCTGAAAACAGAACGTACTACACATTTCCACAATAATGGTCCTGTGTAGCCGTGAACTTAGGGGAGTCCATGAAGGAGCTCCATGCTACTAGCGGGCAGGAGGGAGAAGTCTTTTATCAAAGTTCACTTGACTTAACTTAGGGGACCACCACAAATCGACATAATCATGCATTTCATATTTTGCAAACATATTGCCAAAATGGCACATTTCTGAAACTTAATTTCATAAACATAAAGTCTTTTCAAAATCATTTCCATATCATAATTCATCATCAAAATTCATACACCAAAACATGTAGCAATTTCGCAAATCATTCAAAAGCAATAAAAGCAACATTTATGAAGTAATTGAAATCATTTTATTTTCTTGATTTGGAAAACCCTTAATGGCTTATTACTCAATTATAAGCATGAAACCTACTTTGATTTCCTTGCTAAAACTTTTCTCAAAAATGCCTCTACTCTTGCTCATCTTACCTCTCTTGATTCTCTTTATCAAAGACAAAATTCCCATTCAATAGGAATTCAAATTGGAGAACCCAAAGAAACATATTCACTAAAATTGATCCTAGAAAGCTTAAACCCATGCATTTCCTAAGTTCCATAAACCAAAATCCTTCCAAAAATCCAAAAGATTCAAAATGAACTTACCTTGATTCTTCACAAAATGAAGAGTTTCTTATCTCTAATGAAAACTCTTCTCTTCCTCTACCTTTTTCTCTTCTTGAATAAACTCAAAATCTCTCTTGAAGGCTAAGAAAAATCAAAACCTAGCTTATTTTCTCTTTGTTTCTCTCTTCTCCACCAAAACCCTCTTCTTTCTCTCTTCTATTTTTGTTCCTCTCTCAATTCACTTTTTTCCCTTCTTAAAATGCAAGACACTCTTTTCTTCTTCCTTTTATGCCATTAAAGAGTCTAAATTGTCCATTATGCCCTTCCTTATAAGCTTATAGCCTTCTACCCTTAAGTGATGTTCCAAAAATACCCTGGAACATTCTTACTCTTACTACTTTAATTCATCTAAACCATATAATAAAATCCTACTAACAATGACATAATAAATAGCTCTAAAAATTTAATCTACCAAAACCTTAAAAATTATTTAAATAATGCTTAATTCAACAAGACAAAATTTCGGGGGCCAACACAATATGTAGTTTTATAAAGTTAAGGGGCTTAGTTATTATTTCCAAAAGTCCAAAGACCAAAATAAAAATAAAAGCTTTGGGGATTCCTAAACTTTGGCCTTAATTGCAAATTTAGGAAAGTTTAGAGGGTAAAATGGTAATTTCATACAACCTAAGGGCAAAAAGGTAATTTCACCATATTTTG
>JAOSBK010000003.1:8293062-8313966 GCA_027568895.1 Erythroxylum shatona
ATGTATCTCCCTTATGGCAAGTTTATTGCACGAAAATTCACTCAAAAATGGCTTCAGAATGTCTCAATTCCTATTTTCGATTGATTATCAAGCAATCCCGAATACTGAAAATGAGACCCGAGATACGACACCTCATGTATCTCCCTCATACGAAGTCCGAAGTATGAAAATTCAATCGAAATCGGATTCAGAATACCTTAATTTATTTTTCTGGAGTTAAATTTTAATTTATCACAAATGTAATAAATCCAAAAAAATAGAAAATGTTACTTTATAAATTTTCTGGACCCGAAAACTGACCCAAAACACCCCGGGGTATCTTTACGGGAAATTTGAAATTTTTGAGTTTTTCCTTTTTTTGAACTGTAGCTGACGTCAGCACTGCGTCAGATGCCGCGTCAGCGCGCTTGACGCCTGGACGCTTGCTCGTCACACGCGCCAGATGAGTCTAGCACATGCGTGTCACCTGCCTTCCACGCGCAGACGCGCGGGCATTGTGCATTGCACGCGTCGACAAGTGTCCGCCATTGACGTGGCCACGTGTTCAGCCGCGTGGACGACACGCACGCGCCCCCAATCCACGTGGGTTGGTGAGCGGCACGCGGCGCTTGCCCGCTGGAGCGACGTGTCAACGCGCGATTGGTGTGTGCGCCTCACGCGTCGACCGTACGCGGACGCTCCCGCGTACTGTAGCACCGTCGGGCGCGTGGCGTGACGTGCACGCGCCCGACGTCCTTCGCCTCCTCCTATGTCGGAGGCAATTTCTGGCGTCCCAGGAGGCCGTTTTTCGCTACGTTCGGCCCGTTTTCAACCCGTTTTTCGTAGCTAACCTTATGTATACTACTTTTACGTAATTAATCACGCAAAAAGCTGAAAAACGAATCAAAAATAACAGAAAACCAAATGAGATGAAAAATTGAAAAACCTTCGTTTCCGGCAATCCAATCACGTAACTGCTCTGATACCACATGTTAGTACGTAATGGATTCCTTATTACGTACCCCAGGGTCCCGTGAAAGGATAAAAAATGAAGGTAATGTGGAATACTTGAATTTCGGTTCCATCTCTGATTTCGATGCCAATTTCGAGCTCCAAATGTCTCCAAATCTCCCGGGGCTTTTAGTGGAAAGTGCTCACCGACTCACGGGCAAGGCCTTTCTACAGTTTTCTCAAATCACTAGCTCTCTTAACGGGTCAGAGAACCTTATGCTCGTGAGTGATTTCTTGAGTAACTGCAGGATACCTTACCTTTATATAGCTTCTATATCGAGCTTCCCCATCACAAGATCGATATGAACCCGATCCACACTGATCGGGACCCATTTTTCACCCAGATTTTGACCCATTAATCTAGATCATTTATTGAGCCACTTTATTATCTTTATCATGATCAAATGACACAACTTAACCGGTAATTTATTTAAAAACCAAAATTGCAATTAATGTTAGTCCAACTTTAAGAGACATAGACAAAATGTCTTACAATTTCTTGTGTCTTTACATATTTAGTATGCTAATTATGTATTTTAGATAAGTTATTCAATAAATTTGTAAATTCTAATCAAATAATTGATATAAATAATTCTAATATAAAATGAACCATCACTTCTATTCTGAGAAGTATTTGGAGGCAGTTTAGAGAATCCCCTCTAGCATTTTGTATGACATCATAATGGAATAAAATATATCAACTTTTAAACAAACCTTTGGACTATCTTATATATATATATAACAATGGAACCGCATTTGTAACTTTTTGATTAAGCAAATTATTTTAAAATTAAATACCATACTCAATATGATTAATGTTTACAAATATTTTAAAATTTTTGTGTTCTTTGCTTCTTTATTGTTTATATATATATTGCTTCCATTCACGCAACAACTGATATCAAAGTGAAGGTTAATTTGCTATCAAAATCTCTGTATAAGTTCGATATCAAGAAAGCCAATGGATCAAATGACTTGACTTGTTGGAAGGTGAAGACGAGTTGTTTTTGTTCAATAGGGCCGCGAAGCAACGTTAAAAGGAAAAAAAAATTGTTAAAGAATTTAGGAGCATCAAGAAGGACGATAGTTTGTCGAGAGCACATAGTTCAATACTATTGAGTCTAGGAGACTTTGCTAGAGCCCTTATCGCATAAAGATGAAATGGATAGTTGAGGTAAAATAGAAATGGGTTGGGACAAAAATAATAGAATAAAAGATCACGTCCGTGTTAGAGATGATTGATGAAACTAGTTTTGTGCCCTTGTGGAAATAAGACTCACAAATCATTTATTCAAAAGTAATGTTTATGATGTTTATGCAACAAAAAATCACATTGATAATTTTAATTAGATCATTTAAGATCTACAAAGTATTGGAGTTAAAATTGGAGATAAGAATCAATTCATAATCTTTTTATGCTCCTTACCAAATTCATATGAGAATTTTGTTGATGCCGTATTATATGATACAAAGAGTATTTACGTCAGTAATGTGAAGGATACCTGACACATATGACTGTTTGCCAAATATGAGAGTTGTGAAAATAAAACATAAGTCGCGGTCTAAATGGAATGCGAAAGTTGTTCGATGTTCATGTTGGTTCATTTTTCATTAAAAATTTGATGGTGTACGATGAAACGAATTGAAGACACGAACGATTTCCATTGAAACTATGCTTAGATACACCAATTTCTACCAAGCACAAACGATATCAACATGGCTAGTTTCTGCCAAAATCAATGACTAGCACGAAAGCTACATACATAGTGCGCGCTTGATAATTTTGGAATCTGTCAGATTAATCATGCCATGCAACTAACTATCAACTTCTCTTCAAGCCATCTTTGTTTGTTAATCCTAGCAATGAACTCCTCTACTCTTTTGTTTAGTTCATCAGCTGGCAATCCAATCTCTTCTTCTCCAACCTTTTCCTCTTGTTCTTCACAATCTTCTTCAACTTCCCTGTCCTTTTCCTTTTCCTCTTCTTCTTGTTCCTCTTCTGGAACTTGATGTTTGTCTTCCGCTGACAACATTCCTTCTTTTTCATAGTCGAACACGGGTCTATTCTCAACCAAATTCAATTCTAACTTACTCTGCTCTGTGGTTTGTGGACTGCTGGACACTGATGATCTTCTGAAACTTCTACTTCGCTCAACATACTCCTCGTAAATTTCAGCTGATGACGAACAAGAATAGGTGGGTGACCCCAGGAGCTTTGATTCTCCGACAAGATAAACAACAATAACATTAACTACTATAAACAACCATTTGGGGCAGAAGAAGGAAGATAGCATTTTTGGGAGAGATAGGAATAGAAGTTGCTTCAGGGAAGAACGTAAAGAGGGCACCCAGTAAGGGTAAGAACATAGTAAAGTACATGTCAATGCAGTGAGCGAGTGAGAAAATAGGCTGTGAACAAACTGATGAGTCTTGTAACGGTCAAGGGCTTGATGCTTTCCAAAATTGGTCATCGCATCCATGGTTGATGGAACTACAAAGATCTTGAGAGTGGTCAAGATGGATAATAGAATAGTTCTTTAGGAGAAACCTTTGGTTGCATGAAGGGAGGATTCTCATCTGACAGAAAATAGAGCAGAGAAATGGAGGAGTTATATAGAGAGTGAAAAGGAGGAACTAATGGAGGATAGTTTGGTGGGATTCAAGAGATGCTACTTTATTCATGTCTTTGTAAGAGAAGTTGCTTTTGAAAAGCCATGGCAAGTTCAAAATGTGTTTCTTAAGCCTTCATTAGCTTTCCACAGTGCCTGATAACTGTTTTCAGTTTTCTTCCATAAAAAAAAGAAACATACATAAAAAGTCAGCAACAATTCAACATATGTCTGCAAAATCAATTTTCTATATATAACAAATCTCGTATTCTAGAACGGGACAAGAAATTACGTGCATATTGTAGCAAGTTCGCGTCTTAACATAGTTGAGTGAAAATATCATATCAGTTGCGTTATTTTCATATATACTTGATATATAGTTTTTGGTAACTTGCGTACATGACGGGTTTTACTTTTTAAGTTATTTAATAAGGAAAAGGAAAAAGAAACAAACAAAAATTTAAAAGTTTGCAATAGAAAAGAAGGAATTTATTCTTCGTGTTTCTCATGGCCTGAAAGGAGGAGTTCATGTGCCAATTCGCATTGATTTCAGAGCTTTTTCACAATACTTTTCGTTCCATAATTGAAGTGAAAGTTAAAGGACTGATGATTCGAAGGAAAAGGATCAACTGTCTAATTTTATAATGTTTTATTCTTTCTCATAAATCTCAATTATTTATTTATGTAGATCTCGCATTTATTTATACTGGACCAACATAGGACTCAAAAAAATAAATGGTTGAATTCATGAGATAGAATAAAACATCATAAAATTAGACAGAAGATCTCGACTCTGATTTGGGTGCTTAATGCAAAAAAAGGTCGTTTTCATGTGACTAATCACTCTCAATTGTGTTTTTCATAATTATTACTTTTATTTCAAAAATTAGATTGATATCTATCTAATAATGATTTCATACTTTTAACTCTTCATTTAGACTTAGATTATAAAAAAAACGGACATTGATTTGGAGTTTAGTTGATCTTTTAATTTATACAATAGGCTTATTGAGATTATTAATTTTATGAAAAAATGAGGCTGAGTAATGATTATAATAATATAATTAAGGTTGGCAATGAATAAGTATGTTTCCAATTTTTTTAAATGAAGTGTGATTAAATTCAAGGTAGATAAAAAAAAATTTGTTCGAATTTTGAATTTTATATTAATTTTAATTATTATGATTAGAATTAGGAATGTTAATGAACCCAGCACAGCCCAACTACAGGCTAGGCTGGCTTGTAGCTTGACTAACTAGGATAGGTCAGCCCAGGCCAACTCAACTCATCATATATATATATATATATATAAAGTAAAAAATGATGTCGTTTTTTAAATGATGGTCGGGCCACAGGTCGGGCTGCCACATTGAAGCATCCCCCTTTCACGCTATCCAGGACTGCCTTAAAGCTCACCGTGCGTGGGACACCTTCCCAGTGGACCTCACTCCTCCTGATTTCTTTACTATGCCGACTCGACAGTGGCTTCTGACGAACCCCCACCACCATCGGCGCGTTATGGGACATGATTGGGCGACTCTTTTTGGAACGACTTGCTGGCTCCTATGGTCGTGGAAGAATAGGTTTCTCTTTGATGTTAATTTCAATTGACCTATATCTCCTAATTTTCTCATTTTGTCTTTTGCAAATCAGATCCACCAGCCTACCGAGTGGCACAGCCAGGTAGCTTCAGAACCTCGACCTCGCCACCAGCGACTCATTGGATGGACCAAACTGCGTCCTGGTTGAGTCAAACTTAACACAGACGGAGCTTGCAATCACTGCTCGACTACTGCGGGTGGCATTTTACACGATAATGCTGGCAACTGGCTTGGCAGTTTCTCCCAAAACCTTGGTTGGTGTGATCTGATGTCCGTGGAACTCTAGGGAGTCTATACCGGGCTTACATTAGCCTGGGACTGGGGCTTCCGCCTAGTAGAACTGGAGTTAGATTCTCTTACGGTTCACCACCCTCATATCTTCCCCGGACCATCGTTCCTAGGCGCTCAACCCCATTGTCACGGGTATCCATGAGCTTCTTACGCGGAATTGGTCTATTGTTCATCGTCACGTCTACTGAGAGAACAACAGATGTGCTGACTGGCTTGCTACTCACGTAGATCATTCTACTGTCGGTCTCACTTTTTTTGTTATTAAACCTATAGGGTGCCAACACCTCCTTGATGTGGATATATCGGGGATCTACTTCCCCAGACTCGTTATGTAACCTCTATTGTTTTTATCCATTTATGCCAAAAAATTATCTTCTTAAATTTTAAAATTAAAATTTCTTTAATTAAAATTTAAGTCAAATTTAAATTTCTATCTATTCAAATTTTATTTATTTACTTCGAGTCGAAATAAGCTCGAATCAAAATTAAAGATAATATTTGTGTTTAAACTCAATTCCGTTTGGTTTGAAATTAATGGATTTGGCCAAGTTAAATGAATTTCAAGTTAACTTCAAGCCTTGTTTGAATTTGGATTTATGACTCAATTCGATCTAACTCGAAGTTCGTGTCAAATATAAATAATGTTATTTTTAAAAACAATAATGGAATGATCCTTGTTACCAGGAGATGCTGATTTTTTTGTATAATCACCCGTTATAGAGGGTTTTGAATATTTGCAAGTGAATGACTTAATGCTAGAAGATGAAAAGCAATGGGATCTACAATTAATACAAGGCCTTTTTTGTAATATGGATGTGGAGAAAATAATGTCAATTCCTTTGCATACTATAAACCATCAAGATCAGTTGATTTGGCATTTTACTAAAGATGGCTTCTACTCAGTTCGGTCTGGTTATAGAGCAACCCTTAAGTTTTTAAGCATCACAATTTTTGAAGAGTACGCTGGCCTTTGGAAGAAGTCGTGGCATCTACCAATTCCTCTTAAAACGAAGGAATTTCTTTTCTTGTTTACAAAGGAAAAAAAAAAAACCCAAAATACTATGTAACTAGCGCAGTGCTTTGCGATACAAAGCTCCTGTCTTGTCTTGGTGGATAAGTTTCATGACTGGCATCAGGGGCTCCTGGAGAATATGCATACCTGAGCTGGCTAGGACTGCAAGAGCGACCAGGTTATCGGTATACTATTTTCCTTCACGATGTACATACTGAATTTGCACTTCCCAAGCTCGCTTGATTAACACACGAGTACCTACCACCAAAAAATTATTCTCAGCTAACACTGTATTGGAAGAGGACAGGATATTAATGACTTCTAAGGAATCCACTTTGACTATGACTCGACGATATCCAAGCAACCAAGCCAAAGTAAGACCCGTTTGGACTCCCGAGAGTTCAACAGCCAACGGTGAGCCCTTTCCAATGTGCTATATAAAACCACCACACCAATTACCGTGTCAATCTCTAATTAAATCTCCGACAGTAACGTTGTAAACCCTTGTTTAATCGCTCTATCCGTGTTTAACTTGACCCAATTTTTCGGCAGTTTGGTCCACGCAACTAAACTACCTATTGGTAATCCCTGTGTCTAAAACACACAGTTTTTCATTGCTCTCCTTACTATCCACTCCACGTACTCCATAACGACCCTTGTACCTTCTTTCGGTCAAACAAAGTTAGCTTCAAAAAGACTTTTGTTTCTCCAATGCCATAAAAACTAGCAGGCTACTCCAAAAATAGTAACCCAGTCCTTAAAAAGAAGAGGAATGACAATTGAAGAAAGTTGCCCTTATTGTGATGAGGCTAAAACAATTTCTCATGCATTACCAGAATGTGATCAAGCTCGTGCATGTTGGGCTTTATTCAATTTGTATCCTGTTGCTCCAAACTTTAATACCTTTTTGTAGGATCTCTTGACTGGCCAGATAGATGTGGTGAGTCGGGCTTGTGTACTTGTGTTGCATTTGTGGAATGCTCGAAATTCCTTAATATGGGAGAATAAAAGATTAGATCCTAGAGTTATTGTTGCCTCTTCAACCAGATTTCTTAAAAAGTGGCAACATGCCCAATCTA
This sequence comes from Erythroxylum shatona, assembly GCA_027568895.1. Lineage (NCBI taxonomy): Eukaryota > Viridiplantae > Streptophyta > Magnoliopsida > Malpighiales > Erythroxylaceae > Erythroxylum > Erythroxylum shatona. The sequence continues at coordinate 8,300,645 of JAOSBK010000003.1, forward strand.
AGACTAGAAATTCTGGTTCAACAACAAGTGCTGATGGACCTGTTGTCTGTTGGTTAGGTCCAAATACTGGAGTTGTCAAGTGCAATTTTGATACTGCAATTCAATGTGATCAGGGGATTATGTCATATGGGCTTAGTAATAAGAGGAGAGGGATGTCAGTTTATTAAATATCTCTAAGGTTTTTCTATATCAAATTATAATTCTCTTATTGTTGAAGCTATCGCATTCAAAGAAGTCTTATCTTAGTTGATATAATCTGGCTTCTCGTCAGTTGTGGTGAAAACAGATTGTCTTCAGTTGATGCAGAGATTTCATGGATCAAGAACTGACATCAATGAGTTGGGAGTAATAATGAAAGAATGCAAATTAACAGCATGTATTTTTCAACCCTTTACGTTTAAATGGATTCCAAGGCATGTAAATATGGTAGTCCACTTGTTATCTAAATCAACTACTAGATATCCCAATAAGCTTAGTTGAGACATGTTACCTATTTTTTTGTTAGACACTCTAAATTGTGGCGCTGATTCATCTCAATAAATAAATACTTTTTCTTAAAAATAAAAAGGAATCCCAACCCATTCCAATGCTATCACTAAATTTAAAATAACAAATCTGCATATCATCGCTTCATAAAAGGGAAATGAACCAAATCTGTATGTCAAGGACTTGGTTTCCTCGACTCGTTTTGTAATTATGACCTTTTATAAAAAAAAAAAGGGAAATCGAAGCTTTTAATTTTAAGTTTGAGAAGTTTGGAGCCATTCGTGAGGGAAAGAGATAACTTTGTAAAGAGAAACTGCAAGGATAAGCTAAACAAGTCAAGCGTGCGTGGCTACTGCTTGATTTCGGTTGGTTGTACAAATACTGCATTACATGTGTTGTTGCAGCTTCTTACTATTGTTCGCTATTTTCCGAGATGTAAGGCTCAGGGAATAACGCTCCTTAAGAGTTGCTTAACTAGTAGGCAAGACTCCTTCAAGACACAAATAAATGTCATTGAATTTTGAATTAATAATTTATTAAATAATTTATTTTAATTATATAACAAATAATAACTGTCATTGAAAATATAGTTTAAGAAATAACCATGCTAATGCTTTTGCAAGATTGAAACTTTAGATTCCTTGTAGATACTTGGTCCTTGGAGATGGTTGAAGGTTCATTCATGGAACGGTCTTTAGTGAGCTTGTAAAAGGATGTAGTTTCGTCCAGGTACGGTTTTGTGAAGCCTGGATATAAGCCTAAAGACGAGTGCCTCTCCAAAGCTACAACAGAAGCTTCCAAAGTTCATTTTAGCCTTTAATGAGGTAATGTGCACATCAAATGATTTGAACCACCTCCAAAATGATTTCGCAATCAAATTCGCAAATTCCTTTTCACGACAAGTAAAATTTGATCAATATGCTTATGTGTGGATAATGTTCCACAATTATTAACCGGGTTGGACAATCACAGCTTCATCTATTTTCCTAATCCACAATACTTATGAAAGGCAACTTTACAATGCTAAACCGCCAAAAGAATTGGCCTGGAAGCTGAGAAGTTATTGGTCAACAGTGGCCATCTCAAACCAAAAAAGACAGAGAAACTATGCCATAATTTATGGAAAGATGGCTAACCAAAAAACTTCACCTCTCAATCTATCATTGAAGGGACTAAAATACAACAAAATGGTTTTTATCCAGCTTAAACAGTCAGAACTCAGAACACTCGAGAACAATAAAGAGAAGCCGGCAAAGCTACTACAAAAACTGTGGTTGTTAAAGCAGGCAGTAAACCTGCGGACTAAAGAAGAAAAAGGTTCCAAGTCTAGACGATCTAAAGAACAAAAAATTGGGTTCAATGCAATCAAAGCCTCCTCATAGAAGAGAATCAGTGCACCACAAAACTGTAGGCAGGGGTTAAAAAACTAAAAATTACTACTACTAGTCAAACTCATAAGCCACAAAACTATTTCTTTTCACAGTACTAAAGCAACTTTCTCATGGGAGACGACTGAAGACGGGTAGGCAACCAAAGGTTCATAATGGTCAGCTCCGGCACCACACCATCCTGTCACATAGCACAAGTATACACGCAATTTGTTAGCAAATCAAGAATTTAGCTGGATTGTTAAAAAGAAATAAAAAGAATGTAGCTGCATTATAGCGATAAGATGATACGATGTGTTTCTTATAAAGTTTTGAAGCTCAATTACCTGTTCCTTTCATAAACAGAAAGAAAGGTAGCTCGCAAATTTCACATCTGGGACGATGTGGGAGAAAGAAAACACAATTTTCTTCATCAACCATGGCATCAGATCCATGTGCTTGTACCTGTGAATATTTGAGCAGAACAACCAAACAGAATGAATATGCAAGAGCTTCACAAGAGAAGAAAATTTATATAATAATTGAACAAACAATGAAGAAACTGAGTGACACAACACGCAGCCTAATAGTCTGAAGAATAGCTGACAATAACCTACCATGGAAGCCGGAGAACAACTACAAATTTCTTCTTTGTGCATTGAAGTTCCCCGCTACAAAATCAAATCAAATGCACATCTAGTTCTACTATAATGAAATTGACATTTGATAGACTATAATGGCTTGAAAAGTTGAAGCAAGCCCTATAAAACAGTTATCTCGATCCAATTTAGAATCATTCATCAGAAAGGGGAAAAAATTTGAAAAGATGGGAAGGAAAATGATAATCAAATAACAAGGACATGGAAATGATTAGACCAGAATGACAGCATCCATTTGCATGGATATAATTTCTGAGAACAAGCACACACTTTGACCCACCAAACGAATCAAACATACAGTGTGCAAACTCTCAAATGCAAATAGCTAACAGAACTGTGCCCTTACCACATATATCTCACGCTTGAACTCTGTGGCAAGGCATTCGATGGCAATATCGTCTCCGAACGCTGCAGCATGGCCTTGTCTATTCTCATCTACAGATAACAAACCTTCCTCAGTATATTGCAAAGAGATGATATCATAGTCATCATCAGGTGAACCAGAGATGGACATGTACTTGGCCCAACTGGGGCCATCATTCACCGGAATACATCTCTCTTTGTAAATAGACTCCGCCGCCATCTCTCTTCAAATCACAAGAAGTAACCAATAAACCAACACAGCTTTAACAACTAATACTCCTAACAATCAAAGAATACACACCAAAATCCCAAACAACCACATACAATAAACAACATTAACAAAAGAGAATGTATTGTCATTAAAAGAACGGATCTTCAGTTTCTTTTCTTTCATTCTGTTTTTTTTGTCAGGAACCAAAAAGAATCGTAATGAAATCAACGTGAACAATTACTAGAAAATAGTTCCGATTATTCACGTGCTGTGAAATGAAATACCTTTGCATACCGAGCTGAACAAGCTCATCAATGGCGGAATCCAAAGCTAAGCGATCCTCCTTCTTCGCTAAAAGCTTCAACTCCTGAACAACATGTATTCCCCAACCGTTCTTCAGATCTGGAGAGTACAAGTGCCTAATCGCGTCGTTTATGGCCTGTTTCTCTTCGCTACTCGCCGATCCAAAATCTTCCGAGAACCTTCGCACCGTTCGCCGTCTCAGCTCCCGCGCGTCGATTTCACGCGCCATCATCGCTCTCTGCGACGCCGTGAAGAGGCAGTTCCCGTCCGCCGACACCTCGCCCCCGTGCGACAGCCGGAACACGACCGATCTGTCAGTCACTGAGCCTTTACTGTCGGCTGGATGTTTCCAAAGGACGCCCTTATCGTGGAGCCGCATGAGGTGGCGTCGCTGTTGGTCTTCTAAGCCAATCACATCCTCCCACGTGGCGGTCTGTATTGTACTCTGGTCCGTGAGACCGACGACCTCGATTGAAACCGGCTCCGTCTCTCTCCAGTGAACGGCCGGCGACGACGGTGCTTGAAATGTCGTCGCCACTGCCGAATCAACAAACACTTTCCCCATTCAAATTTCTATTTTGTAATTTCTTCCCTGTCTTTACACTTCTACAGAAAATGGAGTTTTCTTTCTATTTTCTTTCTGCTTCAGTAGAAGAGAGTTGCAGAGGATGGGGAGGGGGAGAGAGAGAGAGAGAGAGAGGGAGACAGATTAGGGTTAACGGATAGATGTACGACGCGGGAGAGTTGCTCTGACACGTGGTTCTATCTGGGGCATCTAAAGAGAAGTTGTTCTTGGACCAGTTGAAAGATGCACCCAACATAAGCCGGTAGACCATGAACGAGGCAGATTAATATATCGTAATATTCCCCCACTAGACGTTGCTGTGAGCTAGCGGGCATATTCCCCCTCCAAGGTAAGCAATGACGTGGATTTTGTAAAACCAATAGATTTCTTACAAGTAAGCGTTTTGTGGGACCTAAGTTTCTGTTGTCCAATGAAATTCAGAAGCAATGTGAACCTGCGCATACACGTGGTGCGGGGCTTCTAGATATCTTAGCCAACTGCGGTTTTCAAGGTAACGGTCCAATTTTGACGTGGCATTTTTTTTAATGTTTTTAAGGTTATCTTTTTCGAGAAAATGCTTTTTAATTAAGATTAATTCTATAAGCTTTAAATTCCAATATTTTAAAAATGACTTAGAAAAGGGATATACGGTTTAAAATTTTATCTGACCTTACATAGTTAAATATTAAATAAAATTAAAATTTTGAAATATAATTAAAATAAATTATTTTTATAAAAAATTTAAAGTTAATTAAAAAGATCATTAAATAAAAATTAATTAATTAATTTTACTTTATATAAATTTACAACAAATTAATTAATAGATTAATCAATTTTTAACAATAATAGTTATTATAATAAATTAGATCAAAAAATTAAAAGAATCAAATTTTTTACTATTAAACAAGCCAAATCAATTAATTTTTTAATTATTATTATTATTTCTCAGTTCTGACTAAAAGAAACTCCGGACAACAATATATGTTCTTACACAGTTATCGCCAGTAATCTATGTGGATAAGGCCAAGGCCAGTGAAAAAAAGTTAAATGCTTCAAGCCTCGTGCCATTTAACGTTTTCTTAAATAGTTAAATCAGTTTTCTATGTTCAAGATATTATCTTACATGTTAAGGCATTGTTATAGTTTTTTTTTTTGGCTATTAAATAGTAAAAAACTTTAAGTAACGGTATCAGTTCTGATTAGTATTGATGTCAAGATTTATGATAATATATTAAATTATTTATGTTCAATGTTATGTACAATTAGATAATAAATAGGTATCTTTAAAAATTTTAATATAAAATAAGATTTGAAATCTGAAACATAATTAAAAGAAAACATAACGTATATATTTTGAAAATAGAAAATTTTTTTCGTGAGCATTAACGTTTTTTTTTATTATCCACAAGATATCTGAGAAGAGTTCTAACTATAAAAATGGACCTTTAAGTACAGAGTAAGCATCAACGTTTCTTTCGTTGTATATTTTCATCCGGATGAACTATAAATAGTGATGACCTCACCAATCACGGAACACTGAAATGCTTGGCTGGATGACACATGTTTCGATGAAGTCCGTGCCAGTACCTTAGGTTGCAGCTCATCAACAAAACACAGAATTGGCGGGAATAAATTGTACCTGTAGAGCAAAGCAAACCAAAAAATCGTTGTCAGAAGTTTTAGCGGGCCTTCACAATCAATTCGAAATTTAACAGGGTTTCGTAAGTGCACTTTTAGAAATCAGAGTTTCCAAATAATATGATCAATTCATGATTTAAACTCTTAACTTGAAAGACGGAAATCATTAAGGAATCACTTTGACTGCTAATGTTAAGGTTCCACCTGTTCTCATCTCTGAATTGGACAATTGTTAGAGTTCGTGTCATTTAGAAGAATGTAATAAGTGTCACCAAAGATTTCTTATATCTGTCCAATAACCTCTACGACCAATATTCATCTTATAGTAATATATCTATTAAGAATATATAATAATAAGAATTTTTAGATGAAAACTCCACAACTTCTTATTAAAATTTTGCAAACTGTAAAAACACCTTGATCAATTAAATTTTTCAAAATAAGAAAAGTAAAGAGTAAAAATAGTAATTAAAGATGCACTAAATTTACGGAAAAAAACTCATGGCCTAAAGGAAAAATCACAATGGATGACTGACCAATCAAAATTTTATTATAAGAAAAAGAGAGTACAAAAATCTCCACAGAACTCATATGAACAATAAAGATATTTTACTATCTCTCAAGCATTGGGTGCTATAGAAGAATTGGTTACATATATGGAATTGAACCAAATGGAAGAATGAGTATTCTTTAGCTAAATTCAAGTTAATGTTGAAGACTTGAATTTGAATGCATCCACCAACCCAATTGGGATCGTGTCTTACATACGAGCATATCCTATACTATATTCAATTTCACAAAATTTATGGAAGGATGCACAATCTCAAGCATAGGCATGTGTATCTAATTTTATAAAGTTACATAGATATCCATAGTGTTAGACATGGGCATGTACTAGATTATGTTTGCTAGCGTGACAAAGTTCATAAACAATAGGACTGAAAGTGGCAATATAATCAACTCCTGAGGTTTAATGATAACCTTTGGCTATAAGACGGGTTTTGTAACACTCAAAAGAACCATCAGGATTCCATTTAGTGCAAAAAACCCATCTATAACCCATAATTTTTTTTGTTAAGTGGGGGAGGAATAAGAGTCCATTTGTCATTGCGATGGAGAGCATTGAACTCTTTAAACATAGCTTTTCACCAGTGCAGAAAATTGTTAGCCTAAGTAAATGATGTGGGATAAAAAAGAGTATTTGAGGTGGTAACATTGTAAGTGATGTAACCAAAAAAGTTACGATGGGTACTAGAGTACACGTGATCATGGGATGAGGAGAATGGGAGGATGGGGTTGTGGTAGGGGGGAGGAAGAAGTAACGGGTAGAGGGGGAATAGGTAAAGGTAAAGGAATATGAGAGAAGGAAGGCAAGGTAGAGGATGGCACAAGCAAATTTTATAGGGAAAGAGATGTTGATGAAAATAGACATAATGGGAAATATAAACCTTAGAGGTGTTGGGATCAAAGCACCTATATCCTTTATATTGTGAGATATAACTAAGAAAAAAAACATTGTATAGACTTTGATATAAGTTTATCTATAGGTGTGGAGCTCAAATAAGGAAAACAAGCACAACTAAAGACTCGAAGATGAGTAAGGTCAAGATGAGTGTAGTAGAGGACTTCATAAGGAGATTTGTGATGAAGAATATGAGTGGATAAGAGATTGATAAGATAAACAGCAGTGGTGAGTGCTTTAGACCAAAGAAACTTGGGGAAAGAGGCAACAAGAAGAAGGGTGAGACCAGTTTCAATTATGTGATGAATTTTTTGTTAAGCAAGACCATTTTATCAGGGTGTATAGGGACAAAAGATGCAAAGAGTGATTTCATTGGAAAGAAGATAGTGAGAAAAGGCATCTTTTGTGAGTTTAGGAGCTCCATTGCATCGAAAGGTTTGTATGGTAGTTGAGAACATATTTTCAGTGGTGGTTTTAAAGGATTGAAAACAAAGCTAGACATGATTTTTATAGGTTAGAGGAAAAATTCAAGTAAACGACTAAAATCATCCACAGATAATGAAGTACTGATAACTAGAGTGAGAAAGAGATGAGAAAGGACCTCAAATATTAAAATGCATTAATGGTAAAGGTTTGATCGAGAAGGCAAAGGAAAGGAAAGGAGAACACTTTTGATTTGAAGACAAGAAGTACATGGATTGAAAACATTTTTAAATTGCAAAACATGACCTAATCTAGATAATGTAGAGTGAAGTGGATGAACAAGAGGTTGATGTCATAAGTTTATTAAAGTGGAGGCAATTGTGAGAGCAACTAGAATTGTGAAGTGCATTGCAAATTTCAATGGGTAGAGATTGTTATGAATGTGGCCTGCAAAAAGTGGTATCTTGGATTTGAGATCCTTTATAATATAACCAGATGGACTAAATTTAATGACATAGGAATTATAATGACAAATTTGGCAATAGGTAAAAGATTAGTAGTAATGTGAGGAACAATCAATATATTACAAAGATGAAGACTACAAGAAAAAATGGGAAAGGTTAAGGTACCAGTGGACAAAATAGGAATAGTGTGTTAATTAACAATAATGACTTGATTGGGTCCTTCATATGTTGTGACATATTCTACGATACGGGATTGTGGAGTCATATGAGTAGTGGTGCTAATATCAAGTAACCATTTAATAACAGTATTAGTATTGAAGGGAGTTGTTTCATGATCTGGTTAGATATTCATGCTAGAAAAGGCTATGGTGATATTATTTGTAGTGCGACAGAATCTAGTAGAGTAGTTGCAAGATTTGGAATATCGAAAACAACGATGAGCAACAATGTGTCCCCATTTTTAGTAAATTTGACATTAGGTAGTTGACTTATTATTATGTAAATTGGGCTTAGGATAAGAAGGGTTATATTGGGTTTGGAATTCAGCTTGAGTATGCATGAAGGGTTATTTAAGTTTTCACTAAACTGTATGGGCCTAAAAGGTGGTGCATTAAAGGGCCCATTAATCGAGCCACTAAATTGGTCAGCTCGTAAATAAAATCCAGAGGCACTAGGGTTTGAAATAAATCTAGATGCATTAGGGGTGAGACACTAGGTGTCTCCCGTGTCATGCCTACTGTCGCCTTTGTCATGTGAGCCATAGGTGGAGAGGTTTATGTTGGAGAAGGCAGCGAAGATGGCTTCCGATAAAGGTGGCTCATAGAAGGAAAGCAGTCGTTGTTCATAGAGCGAAAGCTTAGTTTTAAGTTATGTGAAGGTGAAGAGAATAAGATAATCATCCGACATAGAGTCTCCAATAGCGACAAGTTCTTCGGCAATGTTGGACACACTATTCAAGTGTTTAATGATAGTCTTTAATAAGTGTAAATTGCATCATCTTTTAGGGCATAGTTTGATATGTGTTTAGCTATTAATTTAATCTTTTAGTATGTGTTTGGGTTTGAATTGTGTTAGTTTGTTAATTATTTAAGTTTTAAGTATTTAAGGGTTAATACAAGATTTTGAGCTTAAATGTTATATTTTTGAGGTACCTTGAAGTATTCACTAGTGTTTCAGGGTTAATATAAAAGAACGGAGAAGTTTCAGAAGACATGATCGTGATAGAAGCTCTAGGAATGGCCCACGATCGTGGCTTACATGCCAGGATCATGACAGAAGTCTCAGATGTGAGCCATGATTATGGCTTGCATTAGGCAGACATACAGACACTTTTGAACTTCACGTTTCAAGGGACATTTTGAACCTTTCAGACCCTAAAAAAGCCCTAGGATTACCCAAAACATAAGAGACTATTTAAAGAATAACAAGAAAGGAAAGAAAGGACTTTTTGCTGTAGCCACTTTTGGAAACCCTAAGAGTGAAAGAGGAAGAGAGAGAGAGGAGAAAGAGGGAGAAGAATTGTTCTCGATGTGCTTCCCGGATCAGGAGGTTTCATGATACTGCTGCCTTCCCAAATCGTCCATTCTAAGTTTCTATTTCGTTTTTATTTCAATTTTATTCATGTATAAATTTGGGATGGATTGTATGTGATAGATGGTAAAATGTTGATGATGTTCTAACTCTTAGTCAAGATTTTATTTTCATTTAATGATAATTTAATTAATTGTATTTATTAGATCAATGTCATGATTTGATTGCGTCCTTGCATAATTTGGTAACAAATTGAGAGGGTGAACTGAATGAAAAATGATTAAATCAGATTAATGAGAGATAGGCGATTTAATAGAAACCATGACAAATCATATTGGTAATTATAGGAAAAGAGATCTCGTGTGATATTCTGATAGTTTATTAGAGTCCTTCAGATCTAATTAGGGTTTTGGATAATTTGTTAATTGAGGTATTACAAATTTTATGATCCAATTAGGATTTATAAATTAGGGTTAATTGTTATAACTAGAGAAAGAGTAATCAGCCCTAGGATCATAGAGAACCGACACCCCATTTACACATAATTATCTAGGTTAGCATTAATCATAGGTAAAATCTCCTTTCTCATAACTTGATAAATTCTTGGTTGATTTCCATTGTACGTGCTTGTTGCTCAATTGTTAATTCCATCATATTTAATTTTTAATTTAATTGATTGAATTCAATTCTCGTATTTACTTCTCGTTGCTTTATTTATTTTTAGTTTCATATCTTTTTAGCCTTAGATTTTTAGGATTAGCTTAATCTCGCTCCTCGTGGGATCGACACCTCTTATATTGCAGTCACAACTTGTGCGCTTGCAATATTTGAGGGCTTGTAAATTTTAAATCTCAAACGACACGATCAATGTTGGAGCCTTTTTTAAGAGTGTGAAGTTTCCAACGAAGGAGGGAACATTGTGATGTAGATTGTAACATGAAGTGATATTCAAGTCCTACTTAGAGTTCATAAGCTGTGTTGTGTCCTAGTGCAAGTCTAGCAGTTGAGCTAAAGAGTGATCTGGTGAGAAAGCAGTAAGCCAGCAGATCAATCTTCTTCCATTTAATGTAATCATTGGATTGAGGGTCCAGGTGTTCTCCCAGAGAAGAAATGGTCCCATCAACATATCCAATAAGGTCTGAGGTAATGATTATAACTCAATTTAGTTTCTCAATATCAAGTAGTTTCTAGTAGTGTAGCCAAGAAATTTATGACTTGGATGAATGACAATGAAGGTAGATTATTTTTCTAACACGTTTGTTGTTGCGAAATTCTTCCCATGTTGTGTTGATTTTGGTGGTGTGTTGGTAGTGTGAAAACTGCTGGTGTGTTTTTGGATACCAATGTGTTTCTAAATATGTTGGAATAAGTTGGTTTCTATGTTCGTATTGGGTTGATTCTGAATTGGTGTATGTGCTAAGTGTTCTAAATTGGGGTATTGTGGTTTGACAAAAAAAAGGAGTTATCTAAGGAAAATTGGGCATAGGCTTTGATACCATGAAACAACAAAGCAATATGAAAAAAATGATATTGTATGTTATGCATTGTTAACTGAGTAACATCTCTTAATATAAAACTTGATGATAATTGGATAAGGATAAATAAAATAAATGATAAGACTAAATAAAGATGCAACACATATACATGTGAAAATAGTGACAAATTAGATAATATATAGTGGTTAACATGCTAAGATGTTATCAAAAATCAAGTTTTTTTAATTGTATAAATTTCTCTAATCATCTTTTCACTTCCAAAGATTATACCCTTATTATCTTTCTTCATTAAGATGTTGTGAAGACCAACCATTTGTTTAGAAATGTCAATGAGCATGATCTATGATTTTAGCCACTTATTTTTTATCCTTCATATTGTATCACAAAATATTCATGTATCTTAGACTTAATTTTATTCTCGTGCGTAAATCTTGTGTATAAATATGTCGTTGTAACACTTAAATCATTCAATTAAAAAATTAATCCTTTATCTTGATATTAACATAGTATTAAAGCTTTAGATTGTGTGAAAACTTTAGTTCTTAAGTAATCATGGTAGCTCCCACTTCTTTTACTTCAACTTCTTCTCACCATACCTTTGCCATTAAATTAACATCTAGAAATTAACTCACCTGGAAAACTTAAATTTTTTCTCTTCTAAATTTGATGGAATAAACCCTGCACCTCCAAAACTTATTCCCTCCTCTTCTAATCCCAATCAGACAATTTCTAATTTATGATTACTTATTTTGGTTTTAAAAGGATAAAATGCTCTTTTTTTGGATTCTTTCATCTTTCTTTGAAGATGTTTTCCCTTTGTTATTAAAATAAAGTCTATTTATAATGAATGGAAGGCTTTAACTAATGCTTTTGGATTTGTTTCTTGTGAACGAAATAAGCTGAATGAGGAAGGCAAATGACAGTGGAAGAGCTGGTTAATCGTAAATATATTTATGAATTATATTTGTTACGTAATCAATTAATTAGTTGTAACTAACTTTAACCAATTGTATATAAATAGAACACTGTGAACTCAATACAGATAGATTTTTCATTCTCCAAATTTTGTTTTCAAATTGTTTCATGTTATCAGAGCAGATTTTAGATCCTTCTCATTTTTCTTGATCTAAGGTAGTTATTCCTTTCATAACCAGATATTTTAAGTTTTCAGATTTAAAGACGTCAACAATTGCAGCTTCAGCCAATCCTGCTGAGGATTCATCGTCAACATATTTTCTACATTTTTCAGAAAACCACAGCTTAGTGATGGTTACTCCAGAACAGTGGTACGAATTTCGTACCGTACCGGCCGAAAATCGGTACCGATACTGGTACAAAGGTGCCGGTCAAAAATTTCAGCCGATACCAGCCGTTTTCAGTCGGTACTGGCCGTACCATAAATACCGAAAAATTTCGAGTGATTCCGGTAATTCTAAAATTTCTAGGGACCTAGTTGCAAATAAAAAAAATTTTACCCTAAAAATCTACCCCCCCGACCTTCGTCCTCCAGCAGCCTCACTCTCTTATCTCTTCTCGCTGTCGCTGTTGTTCGTCCGTCTCCACCGCCCTCCGCCGCTTGAAACTTGCCGTCCGTCTCTCTCCCACCGCGTCGCCGCCCCTCCCTGGTCTGGATCTGGACTCTGGTGGTCTCCTCGAGCCTTCCTCTTCTCGTCCGTCCTTTTGTTGAGTCTTCGCTCTTCTCCCTCGTGTCGTCGGTCGTCCACGCCAGCTTCAGCCTTCTCGTTCGTCCTCCTTGACTCTTTGACGCATCAGACGACGGGAAGACCACCTCAGCTCAGCCGGAGCACACGACCCGACGTTGACCCGGATTGGCACCGAAGACTCGATTATTTTTGGGTTGTATGTTTTTAATTTTTGTTCCATTTTTCATGCATTTTGAAAATGATTGCTTCTGATTGTGTTGGTTGTTGGATTTGGGGAAAAATTAGAAGTGAATTTCGGTTGATATTGTGTTAGATTTGGGGAAAAATTTGGAAGTAGATTTCGGTTGGATGTTGATTTCGGTTGGAAGTGGAAATTTGGATGTTGATTTTGATTATGTTTTGTCATTTGTGAATTGTGAGTTATGAAATTGAATTGAACCGAAATTGGGGATTTGCAATTAGATTTTGGAATTAGATTTTGGCATTTTGCATTTTGGAATTGGAAAGTGGATTGGAAATTAAATTTGAAATGGTGATTTATTGATTATTGAATGGTGGAAATTGGCTTGTGATTTATTATGGTATTAATATTGAATTGTTTAATTATTGATGATTGAGATTGAATTTGAGTTTGAGCAATTGAATTTGAGATTGAGTTTGATAATTTGAAATGTTTAATTGTACATGTATT